>LPNX010952904.1:200736-214553 GCA_001517045.1 Pseudotsuga menziesii | reverse complement strand
TCAATGGTGGGGCCTTGGCCTTTAGCTCCGCACCATGATCATTACAATATATACATCATGTACATTTAATGTAACGGGGTCAAAACCGGGGCATTACACTATCGTCGACCACACCTGGTCAACATTCTCACGAATCTTGTCATTGAACACACCTTATCAGCATTCTCATGACTCTCCCAATTCCCTAATGAATTTCTCAAATTCCTATGGAGGTCATCGACCATCCTTTGAGCATATCTGACTATCTATTTGTGACTAATAGTATTGGGCCCAGATGCCCCTACATCATGATTTTTCTTTTGGTTTTATGTAAGGTTTTTATTGGAATATACATGTAGGTATGTATAAGTTATAGAGCAAAATAATTTAAAAATATAACAAGGAAATGATATTTCATTTAATAAAGGATTCAATAATGAATCCGCTGGAATCGAATCCACCTCTTGACATGGAATAGATGAACTGAATTTCATTTTATGGAAGTTGTACTTGCATAAAATCCTATAGAAATGGGGGTAGGGTTCCTAGTTTTTAAACCATTAATCCAACAAAATCCCTTGATATAGGGGTTATGTGGAACTCAATGAGAACTTATAATAAATTTGAAAGGAACTCAATTAAGGGTTTAATACCTCGGTTGAGGTCATGTTGGGTTAAATAAAAATACTCGATCTAGGTATTTATCTTGATCGAGATATTGAATTCAATTGAGGATATGTTGTAAATAGAAACACAAAATGAAAAATATAACAAAAGAGAAAAGGAAGTGTGCCAACGTATTCTTGCATTCTTATTCTCTCATGGTTAAAATAAAAATAATAGTATGTGCAAACAACTATTAATTCCTAGTATCTTATGTTAAAATTAGAACAAAACATATAGTGTGGGTAATTCAACAATCAAGATGGGGAACATGGAAAATACATAAGGAAATATGAATCACAAATGACATAATGAAGATGAAGTGAAAGACAGGGACAAAGAGAAATTATGAAAAATATGAGTATAATTGAGAGTGCATGGCAATGGTATGCACAAATAATGAAATTGAGTAGAAAATATACCCATGACACCATACAAAAAGAACCGAATGCACCATAAAAAGTAAGTGATGTTGGCATAGACATTGTTTGGGATTGTGCATACCATCCCATTGGTTAGCATTCAGGTCAACTTGTTTCCAAACCTTTGACACATCAAATTGGAGAGTCTTTGTCATGTCCCCAACCCTTACTCGGTGGAGAGGACGCAACTAACATCTAACAACCCATGCAAACTAAGCCCCATGAACATAATATAAAAATTGCTTGAAAATAAAACATTCATAAGTATAAAAAAATGCATAATGAAATGTACATGATATATACAGCTGAAGCAAATAATTCATTCAACACATTAATGCATTCAACATGTTCATCATAATTTCATAATAATTCATAAGCAAATACAGTTTCAGAACTTAAATACACAAGAATACTTATCTTTGAAAGAATCCTGTCTCGCAACCAGCGATGTCGTTGCAACGTTCCACCCAACCATAGGCCAGTGTGCTCTTTAATCTCTCAACAGCACTACCACCCCCGAGCTGGGCATGATCTTCCCCAAGGAATAAGGAACACTAGCAGACTTCACCCATAGCCAACGATACAATTAAAATTTAGTCAATCCAACATAGTTGGGTTTATCAAACTTACACAAGTAGTGGTTTACACTTAGCCAAATTCACATGAGACACGACAAGTCCAACAGATGGGTTTGTCAGACTACCAGCCAAGCCATCCTTCCAGTTGGGTTTATTGGGCTGCCAAGGAGGTGGAAAGACTAACTGCTAAGCTAGTGAGCTCAACACCAGAGCTATGAACACCCACACTAGATCTAGCCTAATTTCTAAACAATTACACACATAACACGATGAAGCATTCCCTTCTCTGCTACACAGTCCCTCAGGCCATGCCTTCCCTTCCAGTGCTATTCAAGGCATGCAAAGAAGAAAATCATCCTTCTAGATTGGTCTGTGAGGTTCTTTCACACATTAGGTTTATCAAGCAAGTCTAGACTCTATTTCCTTTCCTTCAATCAATTCAAATTCCAAACGTGGATGCACACACAGGGATCTTAGTCCTGGGATTTATCAAAACGTAGTAGATGCTAGGGATTACATACACACATGGAAATTTATGAATTTCTGAACATTGCCGGTGCCAGACTGACTGTTGCAAAAATACCCAAACGAAAACAATGTTGTTCTTTCAACAGAAGACACAAAATCGGATTCACGGAAATCGTGTTCAAGAAAACAACTAATAGACAGGGGAAAACATGAGAGAGAACAATCCACAAAGTAAAACAAAAAACGTGAAGGATTTAGATCACTGGACAATAGAAATTCGTGAAAGGTTCAGAATCATAATCATTTTTGCTTGCTTGCTGCTGTGTGAATGTCGAATTGGTGTTCCCAAAACGTTTTTCCAGTGCAAAATTGTGAGGGAAGGTGAAACGGTGCTGCATGAGGGAAACGTGGCCATTTTTGGTGTTTTCTTGCCCAAGAAATTCAAAAAACGTTTTTCCCAAAGTGGGGCTCTGCCCAATTTGAATTTCCCCATTCTTCCAATCCCCCACTCCCTCATCCTTAGGAAAAATCATGCCCCAATCTCATTTAGTTGTGTTGACATAGCTGGCTGTGGGTTTTAATTAAATTGCAATTTTAACATAATGTTCAGCTAGAATAAAAAAAAATACCATTGGCCACACCTTAATTGCCGAAACATAAATACTAAATTGATGGTGGGTCTTTTTCCTATCTCCACACCATGATTATTTACATCATTTATTTAAATGAAACGGGGTTAAAACCGGGGTGTTACAGTCTTGAAGGCACCCAATAGATGAAAATATCAAATATTTTTAATCACATTCATAAATTACCTATCAAATATGAAGTGTGAGAGAAGGATAAAGAGAGAATGGGAAAAACATGAACAAAATTGCAAGTGTCAGCACTAAAACATGCTATCCAAAATTTTTTACCTTCCCAAATTTTAAATTGTTTTTATAGCCTTATCTCAAAGCTTTTGGTCTACAATTAAACTTGCATGAACTCTCTGTTTGATTTGTGTTTTACTACAACTCTATGCATTCTAGTTGGTTGTTAGTACATGTAGAATGGAAGATTGCATAGTCTATTTAGTAATATTTCATGTGATTGCATAGTCTTTTTCGTTTAATATAGGTTACTAATTTTGTGTGTTGAGATTTCGTAGCAGATTGGGAAACTTTGTTGTGAAAGTGCATTACATAATATTAATGATTCTACAACAACTTTAGTGTTTTTGATAAAAGGGCATGCTACGAAATTTGAATATACACCGGTTCAAGTCATCAATGGCCATTCCAAAATTGACCATTATAATATCCAGTATAGAATGGGTCAACTCATCATTGGAAATTCCAAAATCGAACATCATAAGCATGAATACTAATGAGGAAAATACTTTCATAGCATACATGTAGTTGCAACCAAGGAGAAGGTTGTAATCTAATTGGGTGTTGACAACTTCTATGTTGATTATAACGATTTTCCTAGCTAACTCTACAGGGAAATTCTGGAGAAGACCATGTGGTTGAGTAGCGTAACCATTGTATGCATGTAGTGTCACGAGAGATGGTATGAGCTGGGGGGATCCAAATTTATGCCATACATGAGTGGACATAACACAAGTGGAGACCCCTTCATCAACGATACGTTGATGAATGACCAAGTTTTTAATGATTATTGGGACATGAAATGCTACTGACGAAGGCATATGTGGTTCTACTTGATTGAGATCGAAGGTCGTCGAGTAGGAATCATATGGATCTATCAAACCTAAAGAAGACAATAATGAATTACACTATATAGAGCAGTTCTGAAGAACTTCAAATATATACATGGTCGCAGGAGACCTAGACAAGTCATATTCAATGCTATAGTTCGGAGCAACTCAATCATTGGGGTTATTTGTAATGCAATGTAAAGGGAACTTGGGGACTTTGAGGATCCCTTCATTCATCAGATGAGGTATGTGCAAGGATTCCTTGACTTGAGAAGAGTATTTTCCTTTGTCACTAGTGGAAATTTTAGTCAATGAACTATATTGATTGCATCAAGACTAAATATTAATATCACATATAACATGCGGAGGTGTTGGTCCCCAAAGTCATGAGGTTAGCCAACAGATGGTGCTAGTAGTGGATAAGATGCCACAAGTTGCATTATGGCTGCCCCTTGTGAAGGAAAGGGGTTTTGAAAAACCATTGGTTATCCTGCAGTGGATTGACGTGGAGCCCTATTAGGTTTCCCTTGTGGAGCATTAGTCACTTCACATTGATTGTCCCCATTCCATAGTTGGTGAGATTTTTCTAGATGGGTAAAATGGTGGGTATAGTTTTCGTAGACACCATAGAAGGAACACAAATGATTAATGTGTAACTGAGTATTTTTTTCCTTCTTGGGAGGTTGATTTGGATCCTGAAATATGAGATTTTAATTGGCTACAATGTTGCTAGGAGTATTTGAGGGTTGACCCCCACCTCCATGGTGTTGGTAATTCCATTTGTTCTTCCCCTTATTTTTCCATTTAGGTTTCACTTGTTGATTAGTGGGTGCATGTTGGGCAGGAATGTTCATCTTAGCATAGAATTTCCCATGTGGGAAAGGAGAACTTGCAGGGTGTGGATTCACTTGAGCGACTTGTGGTTAAAAGGGTAATATGGGTTAATGGATGAGGGAGCCATGTAGTTGCTAGAAGAACTACCACATGAATTACCACTACACAAGGTCCCATGAACATGGGGTCCCATAGGAGAAAATTCATAAGAGTTACTCATCCTAGAATGTGAGTTCGATTAAGAGGAATAAGGGGTATAATATGAATTTGTGGTGAGACCTTGATTACACTTGAATTTTGGGGTGTTACCATATGTATAACCACTAGAAGGGGGAGGGTAGGGCATGTATAATTCCATATGTTGAAAGGGATGCACCTAGAGGTTCATTTCAAGAGGATTTGCCTCTAAGGGCATCAAGGATGATTGTGTAAAGGTAGTCATATTGCACATATATGAATTTGTACTAATAATATTTAAGGATGGATTCTTCCTCAATATACAAGCACTCATAGGCCACATCTGTTGTCATCACTGGGTGAAGAAACTTCAAGAATCAATCTAAAAATATGTCATCATTGAGCTTGATCTTGTACAGAATTTTACGTCAACACCAATTGTGGATGTGATCTATGATATGTGTGGATTTCTATTAGCAGGATAGCAAGATATCAATTGTATCATCATAACGAATGGGTAGTTGGAATAATGACATAAAATTGGATGTTAATGACACAAAGTTGGGATGTTTCCTGTGAGGTTGTTAAATGTACCACCTAGCTGCAGTACTAGTCAAGTTTCTCTTAAACATACATAAGGGAATGGATTCATCAATGATGTTGTTTAAGGACCATCATAAATGAAATGACATGATGTGATTTTGTGGATCCACACAAACCTTCCCCTTTAACTTAGGGATGTTTGAGGGTAGTTTGGTTGGCATTGGAGGCGACATGGGGTCATGATGAATTGAGTCATTGGTTAGCCTCTCCAGATCCAGGAATTTGAGTCTAGTCATAAATGGCAAGCTCGTAGTAGGATGTGTAGTAAAGGGACCAATAATAGTGTTGCTCATGGCTTCGGTGGTGGAGCCACTACCAATGGATCTACCATCGGGAACCCAAATGTGTTTGCCTCTAGAAATGGGATTGGTTATACTAACAGGATTAGGAAAGTGCCCACTTCCAGTGGTGAGGTCAGTGCCCACTTCCAGTGGTGAGGTCGATTCTTCCCATGGTTTTAGTAGTGTGCGGTCATGAAGATTATTTATACTGTGAGGATTCAAAATCAAATGACTCAAATAAGTGCTCTGAATATTGTGTGATATGTTGAACTATGTTACGACTTGTAGAGAAAACAATGTGGATTAAGACACCGTACTAAGAAGGTTGATCCCGAACTCTACGAGAGTACCTCACAAGAGCTATAGTGATAGGGATATGGTGGGTAAATCTCAAATCGACAATATTAACCTATGTAACATGAACTAAATAAAAAATAGGTACAAAGTGTGTGCAACAAGTGATTTGGAAAATATAGAAAGAAAAGTTGAAAAGAGAAATCCTACAAAAGAAAAATACTTACTACCCTAAGATATTTCCACAATAAAAAATAAAAGCACCAAATAAATCGTTCTCAAATATTTTCCTCTATGTGTATATCAAGTCCCATTAGATAAAAAGAAGTAGAAATCTAAGTCGAGTCTTCCAATCAGTAGACCACAATAGTGGAATCAATACTATCCAAATCGAGTGAGTGAAGCTCGAAATAATAGTTACATAGTTGAGGCCGCATCCAACTCCATCTATCCTTGGTATTCCCCCACCGAAGGGGATTACCAATGTGTAAGATACCTATAAAAAGACTTCTAGACTACCTCATTCACTGACATGTCAGACGACTTACTTAAGTTGCATTTTGAAGACAATGACCTAGATGATATTTAGTACTAAGTGGACATGGTGCACCACTTAGCCATCCAGTTCAAGTATTTACACATTCCACCCTGAAAGGATGGGCTTGCTGGGTTAAAATTATGTTACTTAATTTTCTAACGATTTAATCGTCAATCCAAGGCTCATAGTCTTGTGAGGCGCAAGCACAGTATGTGCAGGACAAAAGATGGACTATCCTAACTTAATTGCAAAACAACTAAAAACTCCTTATGAAACCAGTTAATCTCCCACAAGTTCTTTAATGGAATGATTGGTGCTCAACCAAATCGCAAGTACAACAATGTAATGAATTAGATATAGTTTGTTGTGCGGGTACTACATTTCCAATATCCATTGTCAACTAGATTAAGTGTATTTGAAATATTTCTTAAGCATCAAAGAAAAATACACACATGATAAAAATACTAGTTATCTATAAGATCAAAGTAATAAATATTATCAAGTCAATGATAATTTAGTAGATCCAAAAGTACTGTAATATACTTATAGTTAATCACTATTTATTAGTACATAACTTTGTTTGATCAAGTGGTTTCAATGTTGTTAACTTCAATTCTTAAGACAGCCTGAAATTAATAAACCAAAATGAAATGAAATTTTAAATCAAATTTGCAACTTGCATGAGTAAATTCTCAAAGCAGATCCATGTTGATCTCAGGTAGAACCATATGTGAAAAACATCCCTCGTGTCTTTAAAGGTCACTTCTTTCACAATACTCTGTTTACAAATAGATACTATTGATTATTACACTCTGCAAGTCCACAAATCAATTCACACATATGCTTTTAATGAAACGAACTATCAAACACTAAAGGATTATGACTTAATATTGGACTATGGTACAAAAGTATAGAGTATTCAGTGGTCCTCAAATAGTGTTTGAGCACACAAATCAAATTGCAGCAAATAAATCACCGAAAATGAATTGCAAAAAAGTAAATCAAAGTAACAACTATCTTTCTAATATAAGCAATTGTAGAGGAGAAAGAAACTCACACTTAAAATAAATGCACTCTATTCACAAATCAACATTTTCAAGAATAAGTTATTACAATAGAAGACTATGATGAGATTTAAGTAGAACCACAGGTGAGAATCATAACATGTGCCTAAAAGGGTCATTGATCTTATAATACTATGTTTGTCAAATAGATTCTGGTAATGATTAATCTTGCAATAGTAGTTAATTTTGGGTGGCTAATAGATCACACATTTCACATTCAAAAGAAAAAATAATCATTAAACTTGCAAACCACAATTTCCAATGCCACACACACAACACAAAAATATAAATATTAGAACACTGCTAAAATAATAACAGAATATGAACTCCAAATACACAAATAGGGAAAATAAAAAACCACTCGGTGTAATTAGTTATGTTGTTGATGAAGGGGGGCTCTCCAATCAACAACACACTATGTTTTGTACTCGGTAACTAATGTAGAAGCATACAAATTATCATGAACATAATATTTTAATTAATCTAGAAATATCAACTTTTTACAACAAGCTAAAAACAACAATCCCTGATCCTCTCCCTTCTCCATCCTTGAGGATGTGTTTATACATAAAAACTCAATTGGATAAAATCAAATCCCATATCCCCTATACTCATAAATTCATTAAAACTTGTTTGACATTTAGAAAACCGAAATACTAAGAAACTAGGCTTTACGTTATTTTTGGTAAATCTGCATTAAAGAACCAACAAGATCTACTAAACCGTACATTTATTTTGAAAATGACCATTATACTCGATTTGGTGTTTTTTTTCACAAAACTCATCTCACACATTCTTAATATTTTCCTCCATTGGATCAAGAATCGATGCAAAATATGGCTGCCAGGAAAAACTGCTAAAAATCTGGGTTTGATTGGAATTTTGATGAAACCTTTGGACTTCACACGTGTGCAATGGGTGAAATCCATTGAACATTAAACCATGCTTGAGGTGTCCTATATCAAATACATATGGATGATTTCCATCTTTCCACCTGTAACCATCTAGAACAATCCCAATTACAAGTTTTCTAGAAAATTTTGTAATTTTGAAAAAACTCGTAATTACTAGTTTAGAAGTTTATTAGAAAAACCTATAATAAACTGTTAGTTACCATATTTCATCGTAAAAATTACTCAATTAATTAAATATTATAAAATTCACAAGAATTATACCTTACATACCTTCAAGAGAAAAACCCTAAAGTTTTTATGAGTTTTGGGGACTTAGAATTATAAAATGATAAGATATGATGGCAAAAAGAAATAGTCCAATCACATGAATAACGAAAACCACTGCATAAAAGAAGATAATATGGAGGCCTGGTAGGGCCCACCCACAAATATGATTTAACTGTATCTAAAAGTACAAGAGGATTTTAGCTCCCTAAATGGGAAACCACTATGTCTCGAGTGTATATTGACTAACGAGAATTATTTGCATTCCTATCCCCAAAGTCCTAACCTAGATACAATGTTCTTTTGATCCTCAAGTGAGGCTTTATTGGGTTAGATTATGGTTGTATTTTAGGCTCCATTTGGTGTCATGAACCAAGTGATAGTTTAGATTAGAGAGTTATGATGTGTGCATGGGAGGTGTGTACAAATAATAGTTAAAAAATGCTTGCAAGATAAAAATGATTTCAATACTATGTTAAAGAACGTTTCTTGAAAGGAATATATCTCAACATAAAAAGGGATTATGATGAAGTAGTTTAACTATTCAAAGCATGTGTGATAATTAAATGATTCTAATTTGTAAATATTGGAGAAAGGGCCCTAATGTAGCAATGCTTTAAACAAAATAGATTGATTAAAAATTAAAGAAGATCAGAGTATCAAACTACTTACTGAAACTTAAATGATTGTAGTAAAAACAAATCCAAACACAAGTTTTCAGGGGGAAAGTAATTGAATTTAAAGAGAATTGTTTTCACCAAACAGTTTGATAGGACAAAGAAAGGGACTATTACAGTAAGTAAAAGAGGTTGCAAACAGATAGGAAGGCACTGCAAGAACAATCAAAATGAAATACTGACACTAACTGATTAAGGAAAAGGGAATAAAACAATTGAAAAAATTGTTGAAACTTGACTTTCAAGAGTAGGTCACTCTTTTTGATGGAATAAAAGTGACCCAAGTCGCTTCAATTAGCCAACATGAGCAACCTGAGTGAAAAAACTAGGTTTTGGGGGGTCACACAATTCAAAGGAAAATATGTGACTCAGGTCTTCTAAATCATCCAAATAGGCATGACCTAGAATAGACAGCTCCAAAAACAAGGGAAATACTCACAACTCCTCAGATATGGGGGGTTTCTGGGTCGGGGATCTTACTGGTAGTTTAATCAACAATAACTAGATAGAAAACAAGGCTAAACAAAGTAGTAAAAGACTCTAGAAAATGGACAACAAATGAAAGACAAACACAACCAGAGAAAGATTATAGATATTCTCCAGTATGGTTGCCAAAAATTGTAGTGTATGTTTTCACATGTGCCTGTGCCAAAAGGAAATTGCTAAGAGGTTTTGACACCTCAACAAAGCTTCAACAAGGAAATAAAAAAACAAAAAAAAATATAACTAGAAATTAAGCCAAGAGATGTATATCTTACATAAAACTAAACAAATTACTTTTTGCATTCTTCAATAAAGAAAGACACATGTAAAGATAGCATGTAAAGAATAAATAATGTTTTTTTTATTTTGTATTAAAATGAGATATTACAAGAGAAAGAATCACCTCAAAATTTCAGTGAAAGGGGACCTTGTAGCTGTCTGAGGGAATGTCCATTGGTTCTCCTAAAAGTATTGCAATTCTTTGTCCAAATTCCACACGTCACAATATAGATCTCCAATAGGTGAGAAAGAAACTAAAATAGGATAGGTTCACACTCGAAGGGAATATGATAGAAAGATGGCTTGAGAAAAAGGATATAAAATTGTGTGGAATGAGGGACTTTGAGAGCATTTTATAAGTATAATAATGGGTATGGTGAGAGTCTAGAGTTACGTTTTTGGGTCCTATATCCATCATGTGAATAACTTCCTGCAATAAACAATGAAAATGCATGATATAATAGAAATAGAAGAGCACGGAAGAGATTTTATTGATCACAGGCCACTTCAAGGGAGAAACCTCCTTTGAGAAAGCTCAATACAAATAAATCTTGGATACCTTCATTGGCCTCAACACTCACTTATATACTAAGTCTAATCTAAATAAGTATTACTCCCCATGAATGTGGGATAGTACAACATACTCATGAGATGACTTACAAATCATATGAATCCAACAAGATATACTAATGAAATAAAGAGAAGGGTTGACACGGGTTCTTAACATCCCTTCTCTCTTAGAAAATATTTATACTCAAATCTTTAGATGTGGAAACTGTTGTTGAATCTGAAGGAGTGGTTACCATGTAGCATCCGCTGGTTGCATGGTGTGCCACTAAATTAAGACCTCTGTGATGTACTGAGAGAGAAGATGACAAGTGCATGTTAAGGATGGCCTCCAGCTCCAAAATGATGGATCCTTCATTACCCAGTTCTGTTAAAACAATTTGTTCTCTGATGTTGGTGCCAATCACTTGCTTAAGACAAGATACATGAAATACTGGTTGAATGCGAGAAGGAGTAAGTTCTAATTTATAACGAACGGACCCAATATTTTGAAGAACCTTATATGGCCTATATAACTTTGGAGCGATCTTCTGATGCCCTTTGAGTTTCAAGGAGGATTGCTTGTAAGGATGCAGATGAAAAAAAACCATATCATTGACTTGAAAAGTGCGGTCAGAATGGTGTTTACCGGCATGTTGTTTCATGTGGTTTCTTGCCATGTGAATATTGTACTGCAGAATGTGAAGAATCTAATCTCGGTTTCAAAGAACGATGTCAACCTCCTGAACTAGTGAACTCTTGGGGGTGTATGGAAGGAGTAATGGAGGTGCTTGACCATAAACTACTTCATATGGAGTCATTTTAGATGTAGTATGGTAGGAATTATTGTAGCACCATTTAGCGAGAGGGAGCCACTTTTCCCAATGATGTTGTTGTTCAGAATTGAAGCAACAAAGATAAATTTCCAAACATTTGTTGATGACTTCAGTCTGACCAGTTGTTTGTGGGTGATAAACTGAACTCATATTCAGTTTGGTTCCAGTGAGGTGAAATAGTTCGGTCCAAAAATGACTTGTGAAAGTTGCGTTGCGGTCTGAGACAATGGAAGAAAGGATTCCATGAAGATGAAATACCTGGTTCATGAAAATTTCTGCAACTAATGAGGCGGTATATGGATGGATGAGAGCACAAAAAAGACTATATTTGGAGCGTCGATTAACCACAACCAATATTACGGTCTTCCCTCTAGGTTTATGGATCCCTTTAATTAAATCCATCGAAATATTTGTCCAAATCCTTGTAGGGATGGGAAATTTTTTGATGAATTCAAGACGAAGTGTAGTTTCACCCTTGTGGTGCTGACAGGTAGCACATTTGGAAACCATCTGTTGAATTTCTCATTTCATTCCCTTCTAAAAGAAGTTATGTCATTCCTGCTCATACGTTTTGAGGAACCCAAAGTGCCCTGTTGATGGAGAAGCATGGAGTTCATAGAATATTGCATGTTTAAGATATGTGCGTTGGGGAAGCACCAGACGGCCCTTGTCTCTCGGAGAAGAAACATCCCAAGAGTAATGTGGTACAACTGTTAACACCCAAAAAAGGTTCACTACCTCATCTACCCCATTACATGGCTCATTTGTCCATTTTCCTACCATAAAACCATCTAAAAAGCCTCCAAAAGGCTTAAAATGCCTCCGAAAGGCCATAAAACCCTCTTTTCCTCCAAAAAATATCTAAAATTCCTCCAAAAAAGCAAAAAAATCTCCAAAAAGGAAGAAAAAATATAAAATAATGAGGAAAAGGAGGAAAAAACCCTAAACAGCTGAAACCCTAACCCTAAACCGGTACTCCACCACTATAAATAAGTAATGGAGACCCCTCATTTCATATCCAGAATCACAAGTATCCTGCCTCTACCAAAATTGCTCGTAAAACCCTAACTCACCATTGAGCTACTTTCACCGTAAGAGCCCCCTTTTTNAAGGAAGAAAAAATATAAAATAATGAGGAAAAGGAGGAAAAAACCCTAAACAGCTGAAACCCTAACCCTAAACCGGTACTCCACCACTATAAATAAGTGATGGAGACCCCTAATTTCATATCCAGAATCACAAGTATCCTGCCTCTGCCAAAATTGCTCGTAAAACCCTAGCTCACCATTGAGCTACTTTCACTGTAAGAGCCCCCTTTTGGCCCATTTCCACCATTGGAGAAAGAGAAGAAGCAGCTTGAAGCTCGGAGCCACCGACTCAGATCACCGCAAAGGGCTTCACCAACCTTCACATTGGAGGTCAGATCAATAAAATTCATTATTTACGTTTTACTGTTTTGCTTCATGAACATGTTTGGATTAATTTTCATTATTATTTAGCATCTTTCATTTCATATATTATTGAACTGCTACTAAGGAATCCATTGTTCTTAGTAGGTGCTCATTCGCACAAGCTAGGGATAAAACCCTAGCTACAGTTTTGGCGACTCCACTGGTTTTTATTTTATTTTATTTCCCATTTTGTCCTTTCGGCTGTCGTTTTCGGCCGCCGTAAACCGACATTTTTCCTTTCACAGTCGCATTTCGACCGCGCCTTTCCAGCCCTTAGTTGCGACCCGACCGCGCCTGTTAGCCGTCTTACCCGTGCCCCGATCGCGCCTGTTTCATTGAAAGCCGCGACCTGAGCGCACCTGTTTCATTCAAACCCGCAACCCGACCGCGCCTGTTTCATTCAAACCCGCGCCCTGACTGCGCCTGTTTCATTCAAACCCGCGACCCGACCACGCCTGTTTCATTCAAACCCGCGCCCCGACCGCGCCTATTTCATTCAAACCCGCGACCCGACCGCGCCTGTTTCATTCAAACCCGCGGTCCGACCGCGCCTGTTTCATTCAAACCCGCGGTCCGACCGCACCTGTTTCATTCAAACCCGCGGTCTGATTTTTGCAGTTTTTACTATATTTGACACCAGCCCCTTTGCTGCCATATTTCCTGCACCTGCACAGCCATCTGTCTTACCTGCAGTCCTACAGCCTTTTCTGCACCATTATTCCTGTTACCTTTTTACAACATTATTTAAAAAAAAATAAAAATTT
>LPNX010952904.1:89080-194445 GCA_001517045.1 Pseudotsuga menziesii | reverse complement strand
GCATCTTTCATTTCATATATTATTGAACTGCTACTAAGGAATCCATTGTTCTTAGTAGGTGCTCATTCGCACAAGCTAGGGCTAAAACCCTAGCTACAACAACAGAAGGGTTACTCGCAAATTGTTGGATGATTTCAGATAATGAAGAGTCATTGACATAGCCTTGCTAAATAGAGTGTAACCAATTTGGAATAGGCATAGAAATAGATGAAAGAGAAACATGCTCATCAAATGTGGGGGAAAGAGCATCCACCACAAGATTTCCCTTACCCTTATTGTAAGTGATCTCATAGTCATAATCCATGAGTTTTCTAACCCATTTATTTTGTGTTGAGAATGAGACCCATTGTTACAGAAAATATTTCAGACTCTGGTGATCAATCTTGATGCATAAATGATTCCCTAAGAGGTATGGATGCCACTTCTATACTCCATGCAAAATAGCCATCATTTCCTTCTCATATGTAGAGGTAGACAAATTCTTACCAGAAAGGGATTTGCTGGTGAATGCAATGGTATGTTCATCTTGAAGGAGGACAACACCAATTCCATTATTGCAAGCATCGCTCTCAATAGTGAAGGGCTTGGAAAATCGGGCGGGCATCTGAAGGTTGCATATGAATGAAATACCCAAGGGAGTAGTTGATACCACCTAAGGTTGTAGCTGAATGAAATGGAGCTTAGTGATGACACCATGTGAATTATTCTTAAGGAGCTTTTCCATGTGATGTGAACTGATGATTTTGAGAGACCCTAGTTCTAATCCCTTCAATGTGTGATTTTTCCCATTGATTGAAAACTGCATCCACAATTCAGCAAAATCCCATAAGATGGGTCCAAGTGTGCATAACCATTGAGTGCCCAAAATCACATCACATCCTCCTAAGGTCATGTCAAACATGTTAGAGCGCGAGTTATAATATCCAATAGAGATACGTGCATTGCGCACTTTCCTTTGCAAGGGAAGGTGCCCCCATTGGCAATCGTGACTTTAAAGCTAGAGCACAAATGGAAAAAACAATCAACCTGTTTGGCGATATGAGGGTCAATGAAGTTATGGGTGTTACCCAAATCAATGAGTATTGTAAGAGGGATATTCTTGAAGAAACCCTTGACCCACATGGTTTGTGGGGTAGTGACTCCAGCTAATGCATGGAGATATATCTCTGGGTGGTCGTCATGAGAAGGAGGGTCAATAGGTGACTATTGAATGTTGACTTAATCATCTAATGGATCTTGAGCAACTTCACAAATTTCAAGTGCATACGGAGAAGCCACATCCAAGAGATAGATATTTTTCTCGGTACATTGATGTCCTCGGGAGAGTTTTGCATCACAATTATAACAAATCCCTTTTTCCCTACGTACCTGCATCTCAGCTTCAGACAATTGCTTGATACGAGTGGTCCTACGAGCTGGAGGGATTACAATTCTTTGGAGAACCATATTTATGAATGGAATAAAAGTGGATTTGGATTTTTTTGAGCCATGATCTTGTCCTCCACCAACTTAGCCAACCCTAGGGATTCCATATTGTGTTGGGATAGAGCATTTTAACCTTGCATCTGATTGTATCCTTTAGACCATTGATAAAACAACTCATGTAGAATGCATCAGACAATCCTTCCGTGTGATTGACCAATTTCTCAAATTCTGTCTTATAGTCTCTCATAGTGCTAGTCTGGAGAAGTTTAGTGAGTGTTTCTGTGAATTTATCAAAACCACTATGGCCAAATCATTGCAAAAGGAGTTGGCAAAAATCTATCCATTGTGGCTCATCATGATCCTTGATGTACCAACAGAACCATTGAAGGGCTTCATGTTCCAAATGAAAGAATGCAAGTGGGACTTTATTGACATCAAAAGTGTTATGCATAATGAAATATTGTTATTCCTTGTAAATACATCCAGTCGGATCATCACCATTGAAGTGAGGAAAATCAAGCTTCAGCCCACAAAAGTTGCGAGAGTAAGAGAACCCAGTGTCTGCAGAAGACTCAGGATGTCGTCGGTTGCTCATGGGTGAATGTTGAAGATGGAGGTCAAGAATGTTTTGATCCAGAGCTTTGAGTTTGGTCTTGATAGCGACAAGTTCTTCTTCTATTTGTTTATTTGATCCTGCGTGGGTGACAACCATAAGCAGGTTTTTTTACGAGAAATGGGTAGGAAAAAAAAACGAAAAGGGTTTTAGAAATGTAAATTTTGAGTTGGGAAAAACTCAAGTGGGTAATTGGGGTTTGACTAGATTTTGGAAACTTTTTGAGGGATAGGAAAGCAAAAAATGTGAATTTCAAAAGTGGGGTGAAAGAATAGGAAAAATTGTCAGAGGGACAAGGAAGTAGAAATGGGAAATGAACACAATGGCAAAATTTGAAGGTGATTGGGTGAGAATCGAAAAAAATAGACAATTGTGGAATTTCAGACTTTGGGAAGTGGAATTTGGGATAGGGTCCTCAAGGAAGGAATTATGCAGAAGGGGATTGCTGGGGCTACAGTGAATTTTCAAGGTAAATGGAGCTAAATTAAAGAAGATATCACCAAATCTGCCTTTATCAAGAAGATATAAAGGAAATCTGCCTTTATCAACTGGAAATGGAGGAGATGATATGTGACTATTCTAGAAATATGTGCTTTATCAACTGGAAATGGATATGGACCCTAGGTATGTTCGGCTTCCTAAAGGTTTAAGTGATTCACTCGGACACCACTATTGTCTAATGGCTTGCGTATTGGGGTAGTACCCCTCACTACACGGCTTAAGTAAAACTGATAACCACTTTTCCACAAACGAAAACTCTTGGTTTACCTCATGAGTGGAACTAGTCAATCAGGTAGGGTTCATTGACCTTTTCACTTGGCAGGTCCTCTCAATGGCCAACTACTTCAGGGTTCCTATGGTACCCCTCACAATGCGTTTTAGGGTTATTCCCAAGTACTTACCACACTTAAGAGGATAGGGTTTATTCCCTAATCGGAATGAATAATACTGATGCAAAGAAGAAGAAATACTGTAATAATCATAGCGCTAGAAAAAAATTGGTAGAAATTCCACCCAATGCCCAAAAAACCCTATAAATAGAGCTAGGGTTTTGAGATGAAAATTTTAAAATGAGCATAACCCAATCAATATTGCTATGAATTTCTATTATAACATTTTTTTGGAACTGGAACAACCACTTTGGATCTATTCACGCAATCAAAACATAAATTGGGGCACTCGGTCAAACTTTTTTCACTTTGCAATTTTCGTGACCATCATTGAAGTTCTAAAAAATAGTTGATTTTAAATCAGCGATATATCCACTTTTGGAACTCCAAATGAGATTAACTTTTTTTTCAAACTGTGTGTTTTTGCAAGAGGAATTCATATATGCAACTTGTTTCTTCTGAATCTGCACAAGAAGTTTCATAAATTGATCTAAAAATTTTCACCCAATTTTTCCCTCCCTTTTTTTTGCAAAAAATAAGAGAGAGAGAGAAAAAATTCCCACTTGTGCCAAGGAAAGTGCTTTGATACTAGATGTGAAGAGCCTCCTGCAATAAATAATGAAAATGCATGATATAACAAAAATATCAAAGCACATAAGAGATTTTATTGATTGCAGACCACTTCGAGTGGGCAACCTCCCTTGAGAAAGCTCAATATAAATAGCTCTTGGATACCTTCATTAGCCTCAACACTCACTTGTATACTAAGTCTAATCTAAACAACTATTAATCCCCATGAATTTGGGATAATACAACATACTAACGGGATGACTTACAAAGCATGAGTGTCCAACAAAATATACTAACGAATTAAAGAGAAGGGTTGACATGGGTTCTAAACACATCACTTGATTTGGGCCACATAGGGACTCATGTCAATGTTTCTATTGTTTTGTCAGACATGAATATGAGACAACTGAAAATCTAGTTCGGAGATGGGGTTACACTTTTTTGGATGTTTTTTGTGACTTGGGTCATCTTATCAAAGGAATATGAGTGAGTTGGGTCTCTCTTATCAAAGGAATATGAGTGACCTATTTGTAAAGTGTCTCCTTTAAGGTTGACTTTCATTTTTTGGGATTTTTGGGATTTTTGGGCTTTCTCAAGGTCCAATGGGTGTAAATGAGATGAAGTGATGATGTATGATGGTGATGGGGTTGATGACATTTCAAGTGAACAAATTTTAGTTGTTAATAAACATGCATGCATCCATACAGGTCAGAGTGTATCAACTCTAGTTTTCTACATTCTCTAAGATTTTACTCACGAAAAGGTTGCTTACTATGTTTGCCAAGAATATATGCATCACATTGTTTCAGCTTCTTTGGAATGGTGGGAAAAAATAAAAACACCATTCTTTTTAATTAATTAGAGACTATGATAATTGATTTGTGCATATCTAGCATGCCATAAAATGTTGTAAGACAATATACCTTCTTCATGCTAAGAGGTAGGAAAAATTATGAGATATTGCATATGTTCCTTTCAACTTCAACAATTTGTCATTTTCATATCCTTCTATGATCACTTGGTTGTAAGAGTATCTCCTTATATCAACTATACCATCGAACACATGGATGAAATGGTATTATTGTTGAATGTGCACTAGGGACAACAAGTTTCTCTACAACTCTATATAACAAATAACATTATCCAACATAAAGTCAGGGGATCTAACTAGTTTGAGCATGATGAAGCTAATTCCCTTGGGATTGAGGTTGGACTTATCTACAAAATACACTAAAAGATCCACATTGTCCTCAAATTCTTCAAAGATATCTCTCTGATATATCACTTGAAAGGTTGCACCAGTGTTGAGTAGCCAAGTATCTCTCCAAGATGCAAATGAAATATTAAATGTGCCTTCATTTATTCCAACATTACAGTGAGCAACAATAAAGCTAGTATATTTAAGAGATTTTCCAGTCTCATGAGCTTTATCTTTGTCTCCTTATTAGAACTTCATACCATCTAGTACCATGGTCACATATAACCTAGGACATATCTTCATTTGTTTTTCACTTAAGTTGCATCGTCCAAACTTTGGTTATGTTGACTTCCTAAGGTAATTGGGGGTTTTGGACCATTAATTACACCCAGTTCCCACATTTTGATCAGTTGAGGGAATGATCACCCACATTAATGATATTTTTGTCTCTTGGGGTGCTCCCACTCCTTAAAACAGGGAACTAGTTTGACCAAAGGTACACATGCATTGTATTTGAGTGTTTTTGCTCTTTTGGACCATTAAATGATGCGTCGAAACACCCCAACTCACCCATGCACTCCAACAGGCCTATCCTACCCTTATTTATGTCCAATAATGCTTCACCTACATTCACATGTCCATTCATGATTGTTTGAGGTGGTTTGGGAGATGATTGGTCCACCTAGGGGGGTTTGGGGTCCAATATAAGCCTTCCACATGTATGCCACCAATTTTCCTCCAAAGGATAATTATTTTATCCTATTGTATTATAATTATGTTCTATACACATTTACACATTGTATAGTAATAGAAAACTCAATTATTGGCACCGTCTCAATGTGTTAATATTGCTCTTCTACATTGCTTTTTTCATGTTTTGTCAAATTCTTTAGTTGTGGGGATTATCTTAGCTTATATGAATTGTGTTGAATCATAATTTCACATGGTATTAGAGATATTTGTATCTGAAAGTCTAATTTATATAGTTCATAGGGTTGGAATTGCTATCAATGGTCTCCTCCAGAAAATTTGAGAGTTTGCATTGCAGGTTGTTCAAGTGTTCTTTGTCACTCAGTGCGCAGTGGTGCATGGAGCGGTCTCTGCCTATTTTATCACCCCATTTAACTATTTTTAATGGAAGGCTGAAATTGTGATCCAGTTGAGGTCAAAAGGTCTCTAGAGAGTAACCATGGGAACAGAGAATGAGCCCAACTTAGTTGTTGAGAATTCTAAGTATTTCAACAGATTGGATGAAGCATTCGGGATGATTTGTCTTAGTATTTTGAGGGATATTTTCTTTCATGTAGATAGTCTTACAACACCCAATGAAGTGTGCCTCAAGCTTGATTCAATATTTGGGAATACATATGAGATGAGAGGACACCAACTCGAAAATGAGTTGATCACTTTGAGTCCAATTCACTTTGAGATGATCCAAGATTTCTTCACCAAATTCAAATCCTTGGTACTTTAGCTGAAACAATGTGGCATCGAAAAGAAGGAAGAGCAACTCATATTTTTCATTATTTTGAATCTAGGGTATGAATATTCAGTGTTTGTCTTGACATTCCACTCAGGAAAGATGACAGTTTGAAATTGGAGAATGCCAACTTTTGCAGACTTCATGGAGTTTTTGGCTCAAGAACAAGACAAATTAGCTCAAATGGGTAACATTAAATCCACCAAGGATCAAGACCTTGATGTAGGTGTTTTTAATCAAGGAAAGGGAAATTAGAATCCTAAGGATTCAAAGCAACATGAGAAGAAGAAGCAGGAGAATCCCAAATCTGTTGATGGAGGTTCAAATCCTAGCAAGGACAAAGGAAAGAAGCAAGAGAAGACAAAATGCACTTATTGTCACAAAATTTGGAATCCAAATAGTGCATGCATGAATAAAACCATTAAACTGATGTTTCAACTCCTTGAGAAGAACAACATTCCTCTTCCAGATGGCACAAGGAATAAAGAGGGAGGTTCCAATTTTGAAACCAAGGATAGATGCCATGCACTGGTTGTTGAATATTCTGGATCTTCCTCCTTCATCGTAGATTCAGGTGCCTTAAGGCACATGGATTATGTATAATAATACTTCTTAGACCTACATCCATACAATGGTCCATTCATGCTCATGGGTGATGACTCTAAGATCCCAGCCAAAGGGATTGGCAGGATCAATCTTGACAATGGGTACTTCAACAATGTATTGTATGTGCATGATAATGCACTAATATACTCTCTTTCTATCAAATGACACATAAAGGTTTGTCCAAGAGAGTGGCATTCACTCAATATGATGTGGAGATTTCAGAAACTTCTACATGCCAATTTGCTGGAGTGGGTATTGCAGATCATGAGTCAACGATGTATAAGTTATCACACTTTTTGCCTTACTCCTCAAGGAATGCGCTCCTGTCACATGATAATGAGAAAATAAATCTATGGCATGAGAGGTTTGGACACCTCAACTACAAATATATTCAAGCTTTGAGCAAAGAAAATATGGTTGAAGGACTTCCAAGCATCAAGTTTTCCAAAGGCACATGCAAGGGATGCCTAGTTGGGAAGCATGAAGAGCGCAAGTATGACAAGGGGAAGGAAATAAGGGCTGTCCAAGTGATTTATTTGATCCATTAATATCTAATAGGACCTCTTCCTACACCATCCTATGAAAACTCAAGGTATTTCTTAACATTCCTAGATGATTTATCAAGGTATTGTTGGGTGTATTTTCTTAAGCAAAAATTTTAAGTGTTTGAGATATTCAAAGTTTTCAAAGCTTTGGTTGAGAACCTGAGTTGGAAGAAGATCAAGGTATTAAGTACTGATAATGTAAAAGGAATATTTCAATAAGAAAATACAACATCTATGTGAGGAGAATGGCATTCAAATGCAATATTCGGTGCCTTACACACCACAGCAAAATGGTGTGCCAGAGTGCAAGAATAGAGCGTTGAAGGAGATGGATACATGCATGTTGGAAGATAACTATTTGTATCCTAAGATATGGGATGAATCCATCAATTGTGATGCATATTAATAACAAAGTTCCACACAAAGAATTGGAAGATAAAATTCCATTTGAGGCTTGGAGTGGTCACAATCCCAATGTTTCCCATTTCAAGGTTTTTGGCTCAAAGGCTTGGGCTAGAATTCCTCCCAACAAGAGAAAAGCCTTGCAACCTCAAAGAAAGGAGTCCATAGTGGTTAGATATACTGAATATGCAAAGTTATACAATCTCTTTTATCCCTCATCTCAGAAAATTTTCGTTGGGTGAAGTGTACCGTTCAAAGAAGACCCCATGCAAGAAATCGAACTAGTCAAGGGGGATTGCTCACACCCTCCACTCAATGATGATGTAAGTGATGATTCTCTCTCTATTTTTTATGAGTCTGATATGGAATATGAATATTATTTCATGCATACATATCATGACTCACCCATAAGGACACAATGGGTTGAGAAAACCATACAAGCAGTTGGTGATCTTATTGGAGATCCACTAGACTCTAGGAAGACTAGATCTCAGTTTCACAATTATTTAACCACTTGTGATTTGACTTTTCCAGAGAAGTGTTTTATGATGGTTGGATATAATCCTCATTCATATTAATAATCATCACATGATCCAATATGGAAAACATCCATGCAAGAAGATTTCAAGTCTTTGTAAGACAATGAAACTTTGGAATTGGTTCCTCTACCTTCCAAGAGGAAACTAGTGCAATGTAAGTGGGTTTATAGGAACAAAATGGTTTTTTATGGTTCAAATGTGAATTATAATTCCGATTTTTTTTCCAAATTCTTCTATCAAGTCCATGGAGTGGACTATACAGAGACATTTGCATCGGTTGCAAAGATGGACTCAACCAGGCTATTTTTGGCCATTGATTCATCTAAGTGATGGGAGGTGCACCATGTGGATGTGAATAGTTATTTTATTCATGGTGACCTTCATGAGGAGATTTATATGCATCAACATGAATTTTTCATTCATGATTCTTAACTTGTTTGGAGGTTGAAGAATTCTCTCTATGGTCTAAAGCGATCCCCCAAGGATTGGTTTGCCAAGATGGACAACTTTCTTCTCTCACAAGGATTTGAAAGATGCAAATCTGACCCTAACGTATATTTTCAGAATTTATATGAATCTATTCATATCATAGTGTTGTATGTTGATGATATTTTCTCACTGGAATTTTCATTGCTAATATAGGTTCAATTAAGTCTTCATTGCACAATGCATTTTCAATGACTGACCTTGGATTGTTGAAGCAATTTCTTGGCTTGGATACTGAGAAATATGATGCAAGTGTTAAGGTCATCCAATCAAAGTATTATTAAGACATGCTATTTAAGTTCAAAATGGTTTAATGTAAATCAGCAAAGTGTCCCTTCCTTTCAAGAGTAAAACTAGGTGATTTTGGTTTATCTCTATTGGTGGACAACTCAATGTATAGGCAAATAGTTGGGAGCTTGTTGTATCTCACACACTCTCGAGATAATTTGTATTATGTAGTAGTTGTTGTTGCAAGGTATATGTAGAAGCCTCATGATATCCATCGGAATTCTTCTAAAAATATCTTGCTTTATATGCATGGAACCAAACACTTCAGGATATGTTGTTAGTTCTCCACTGGAACTAGTTTGATTTACTAATTCTAATTGGGCTGGAGATTCCACTAACAGAAATTCCACTTCAGGTTATGTATGCATGCTTTAAATTGGTCCCATATGGTGTTCAAGTAAGAAACATCACACTATATCCCTTTCATCCGCTGAGGTCGAGTACAAAGGAGCAGTGAATGCAACTACATAATGTGTGTTGTTGCAAGGCATGCTTGGAGAAATTGGTTTTGAATTCGATGCAACCATTGTCATTTGGTGTGACAATCAAAGTGAAATCAATATATACATAGATCCAATACATAAATAGAGGATTAAGTACATTAATATTCACATGCACTACATCATTATCTTGGTGCACGAGCATGTGATATCATTGCAGTATTTCCCGTATGCAGAGAAAAATGCTAACATCTTCACCAAGATCTTCACAAAGAATACATTCACCTATATGAGGCCACTTATTGGAATATGTGACACATAGTGATAACTAATATTGACTTCAATACTTTTCTCCATGTACATTTTAGAGGGGAGGTTTTGTTCCCATGTGGTTTTCCTTCTTAACTTGGTTATATGCACAAATAATTGTTTGTAAGAGGTGATTAAGCCTTAGTTTCCAAGGTCTCAATATTAGATGTGTTTAAACTAATTTAGTCTTAAGGGTGGGCTTTAGAACTTCATACGACCTAGTACCATGGTCACATATCACCTAGGACATACCTTCATTTGTTTTTCACTTATGTTGCATAGTCCAAACTTTGGTTGTGTTGACTTCCTAAGGTAATTGGGGGTTTTGGACCATTAATTACACCCAGTTCCCACATTTTGATCATTAAATAGCATGAGAACCCTCATTAATGATATTTTGGTCTCTTGGGGTGCTCTCACTCCTTATAACAGGGAACTAATGTAACCAGAGGCACCCATGCATTTGAGTGTTTTTTGATCTTTTGGACAATTGAATGCTCCCTAGAGCCACTCTTGCTCACCCATGCACTCAATAACTCCTATCCTACCCTTATTTATGACCAATCATGCTTCACCTCCGTTCCCATGGCCATTCATGGCCGTTTGAGGTGGTTTGGGATCTCATTGGTCCACCTAGGGGGGTTTGAGGTCTAATCTAATCCTGCCACATGTATGCCACCAATTTGCCTCCAAAGGCTAAATTTTTTATCATATTGTATTATAATCATGTTACATACATATTTATATGTTGTAAAGTAATAGAGAACTTAGTTATTGGCACCATATATATGTGTTAATATTTCTCTTTTACACAGTTTTCTTCATGTTTTGTCAAATTATTTAGTTGTGAGGATTTTATTATCTTATAGATCTTGTTTTCAATAATAATTTCAAACTTATGTATTCTCATTGTGCTTCTCTTTAATCGTCTCCCATGGGGACTAACAATTATTTTCCACAGTGACCATAGTGAAGGTAATGTCTCGTGTTGTGGTTTTTTCTACCCCCCATCCATTTAAGATTCTTTCATAAACTTTATCTCTTATAATTTTCTCATTTATAGGAATCATTTGAATGATTATTCCCTTTCTAACCAAAGTATAATTTTTCTCCATTGGCCTAAACTGTCTTCTTTCTAAAACCTTTCTCTCTTTCTGCAATCTTCTCCACCAGGGTATCAAAGGTGAGTTATTTCAATTTACCACTAGCTTAAAGTGATTCAAGGTAGTGTGAATAGGTGTGATAAAGGAGCATAAAGAATTGAAAGAGAGGAAGGTATACCTTCATATCAATGGCACTAATGACATGCATGATTTCTTTGATCTCAAATACAGTGATCGCAGGATCATTTTCCTTCACCTCTAGGTTGAAGAGCTTCAACATAAACTAAATTATCTCCAATTATAAATGTGAGTAAAACAAGTATTTTAACTTTTTTCAAGGAATCATGAGAGGTTTTATTAGGTGTTATATGCTAACTCGCCTCTTCACTTATTGTAGCAGTGATCATTACATATGCATTCTTTTATATGCCTTTGCATATGGAATCCTCTTTCTTTGTTGTAGGTTGTTTTGGTGTATTTATTAAAGGTCCACTCATTGCTTCATCAATTTATCCTTACATATGTCATCTCATATATGGTTAAATATGAGTGTGTTCTTGATCTTCCTTGACCATTCTGGGTAATTCTCCTTGCTAATAAGAATTCCTATGACAATGGAATCCAAATAATGCATCTTTGACAAAACACTACAATCAAAATACAGTCTCTATAATAAGTAGTGAAAATACAAGGTGCAAGTTTAAGTCTCTCCACATAGTTCAGTACAATAGTGATTTTAGAAATAAAAATAATATTTCTATGAAAACACGTTCCAACTCAAAAATGAGGTTAAAAACTCCAAAATATTTCGGGGACATTCTTAAAATAGTTAATGTGGTAGCAGTAACCTTTAATGCATAGTACCCTTCAATACACAGTTAGGAATTCAATTGCTATCAGTATCTTAAAAAATGAGCCTTTAAAAATGCAATTTGTAATGCTTTCAATGCACAATGTTTAAGAAAATAATAGGTAGTTTTTAAGGTAATACCACAATGGATTTTACACTATATAGAAAACACCCACTATATACCAAACACCACATAGTTCTACCACTCCTTCGAATGGGTGCTATCTTGTGCATGATTATTCAACTTTGTGCTCACTCAAAGACTTAATAGATAATTTTTCATGATGTAAAACATCATCTCATTTGATTCATACAAGATATTCATAGTACTCCCCTCCCATATCAAGAGAGTGTCATGTCCCTTCCTTGATGAACATCAAAAGTGTTGACCTTTCCAAACACCTAGGGGGTCAAAAGTTGAATTAATTAATTTACCTAGGGAATTTTGTTAATTTCATACTTAAGAGGCATGTACTAAGTATGTTTCCAATTATGGATTATTATTATGTCATTATTTAATTAATATGCAAATAACACATGTGGAATTGAGTTGTCATGTCAGGAGGGTGCATTAGGCAAGTCAACCTGCCTTGGATGACAAATAGAAACTATAAAGGAAATTGTCAAAAGAAAATAGTCAAAAAAATATAGAAACTGAGAAAAGCAAGGAAAAGCCAACAGTTTCAAAACCAGAAAGTGCAGGAAAAGTTGTCAGTTCAAAAGCAAGAAACTTTGTCCAATGGAGGGCGCAGTTTCTATTTTGATGAGAGTATCTTTGCAAGGAAGCATATCCAATCCTCATAAATAAAATTTAAATCAAATGGGGGCACGTTTTACACTTTGGATTGAAGAAAACAAATAGGGAAACATCATCCATAACTCCTAATTTTTGTTTTCCTCAAGGAGGGTGCATCATTGGATTAGGGCTAGGGTTTAAAAAGTGGAAACTTGCTCAACAGGTGAAGGACTCGCTCAACAAGTCACTAAATGTATACTTAAGGGTGTTTCCAACTCCATTATTTAGTTTGGATTGTTTATTTTTTGGTTTTGATTGAAGCTAAGCTTCAAGTCCAGGTGATGATCCACAGTCCCCTTGGGTGATGCTCCCCAAGTCTTCATTCCCTTCTCTTTTCTCCTCTTCCTTCAGTCAGTGCAGATCACATAGAATCCAAGGAGAATCCATCTAATATTCAGTTTGACCTTTGCTAGAATACATTCATCCATTGAAATCGAGCTCCAATGAAGGAAGCTTCACTTACGCTCTTAGATCAGTGTCGGGGGCTATTTTCGGGCCTCCAATTCTTAGTTTTTGGAAACCATTTGAGGAGATCATCTCTTCAAAACTTATTCTGAGATTCTCATCTCCATCCTCTTATTCTGATATCTATATTACGGTAATAATTATGTCCAAGAGAATCTTCATTCTAAAATTTCATGAGAGAAGTATTTTAATGCCCATTTAATGGGTCTTTTTGTCAGTTTTATGCTTTAAATATGATGTAATGACCATGGAAAGTAGATATGAGTTATATTATGAATACAATATGTTGTAACAATCTTTTTGGAACATCCCACACAGGTGTGGCTCATTGGTGGTTCAATTGTTATGAAGTCACTTGTTGTAAATTGGAGGTCACCAGATCAAATCCCGCCTAGGTTTACATGTGTCCCATGTCTTGCGGTGGGTGTGGGGCACGTAGGGGTATAGTGGTAGCAGGAATGGATCCCTGGACCCCGTGTCACGTGAGTACCAACCCAGCTCCAATTTTTTATTCCCCTAGTTACAATATATATATATATATATATATATATATATTTGGAACATTATTTTCATGTCTGAGAAAATTCAGATTCGAATTTGATCATAATTAGCATACCCTTGCTCATTGACTAGTAAATTTTGACTAGTTTTACAGTTTTTAGCATTATTGATAATCTGTAGACTCCAATTGTGTTCTGTAAGTTTAGGTAGGATTTTAATTCACCCCAAAATCCAACCTAACTTACATATTAAGAATTTTTTTGGATCGTATTGTGTTTGAGTGGCCTCTTCTACGCAGGCTTTCCCTAGGCCAAAAATCCCAATTTTTCTCAAACACTCCCAAGCTGTCTAAAATTGTTCTAGATCTGTTACAAGAATTTTAATATGTTATTGGATGACTATTACATGACTGATAACTTATCTGAGCCTTCCATAATCCTTGGTTAATTGGAAGTGATTGTTCAATCTCAGTTTACACTGGTTGGGACACCCAAAAGCCTAGGAGTAGACTTCAGTGAAGATGATGTTTGAAATGTAAAAGGGCCCAACATACAAGTTCTTAGGGATATGAAATCTCTCTTTCCAAACATGTCCTTTGGTTTCTTCCCTTAGCCCTCTGTCATTCCCAGTTTTGCTAGTATTATTTGTGTTCTGCATTGCACAAGGAAAGTGATTGATCTTAATGTAAGAATTTGTATTTCACATTTAATTATATCAGCAGTGGAGTTAATATTCTGATCTGATATTATATCGGGATATTAAAGAGAGTGGAAGTGATGATATTTTATATATGTGAGAGTGTACAGTGTTTGAGAATCGATGAACTAATGAAATAGAGAACAACTCCTCACAATATCTTGTGATAATATACATGACCTTTAAGGGAACCCCACTTTATGAATAATTGTGAGAAGATGGTTGGATACTAAGGAATGAAAAGTGAAATCCATGGATATCCATCCACAAATGTTTTGACTACTTGGAGTAGATCACTAAGGATAGAGTTGAGTGGTTAAGGGACATGTTAGGAGGTATAGAGAAATATCCAAAAGATTTCAATATTTTGTACAACCATCACTCCAATCCCAATAGCTTACCATCAAGGAAACTAGGTTTCATATGAAATATTCAAAAATAAAAAAAATGGAAAACTCAATGGACCAAATCATAGAACTCTAAACCAATCCCAAGATCTTACCATCAAGGAACGTATGTTTCATATGAAATCTTTTAACAATCAAACAATGGAAAAATCAATGGGCCACATCATAGAACTATGAATTTTGTAGTACCTCTATATGTGAGCCAAGTTCTCTCCTTCACACAGAAGTAATGAATTTGGTAGTCTACGCCCTTGAGGAAGAAATTAGGGTTTGGGTCATGGGAGAGGAGAGGATTGAAAATCCTAGATTTGTAGAGAATTATTCAGTTGGAATACTAGGGATGTAGTGACATACTGGGGAGAAGATAGACATGAAGGTTTTATAATTGCTAGATAGGAAGGAAAACCATGATTTATGACAAAATTATCAGGCTCTTATACCATTATCAAGATTAAGGAATAAATCCTAGACTTGATGATTTCCATTGAACAAAAATCATTAATTTATACAGTCAAGGTGACCATAGCTCATATTTGAAAGATACGTTTAATTTTCCTATGACTCTTATTTCCTTAAGCTAAATATTTACAATAATTTACACAATGAATCATAATCCTATAGGATTAGGTTTTCAATAATTATCAAGGGTTCACATCTTGATTGAGGTGGAAACTACCTATCTATATTCATCTTCCATCATGGTTTTATTTTAATCACTTTCCTTCATGTTTGTTTCTTCCTTGCACCATGTATTTCTTCTTTCTCCCAAATTTTCTTGCATGAGTGATTTCCTTGGTTGTCGCTTCTCCCTTAGATGAAACCTAGAGTGTTGCAACCTCTTCCCTGCTTATTTTGATAAACACATTGCTTATTTTGATAATAATAAAAAATCCCATGCAATTTTTAATAAATCCCTCTCCAAATCATTACATTCAATTATATTTATCATCCCATGATGGGCCAATGCTTCTTCCTTACACTTTTGAACCTTAACTTGCATTTTTTTGAAGGACTGCAGTAAGATGCAGGGTACACTAAGGTTATCTTCATATTTCTAATAAAATAGATGTGTCAATTGATGGATAATTCTAAAAATGTAGGCATACACCATAATTAACATCTCTTTGTGGTCTAGGTTTTGGATCTTCACCTAGTTCATGAGAGTAGTTTGGGTTTGGATAATCACTAGTCTCATGAGATTTACCTTTTTGTTCTTTCTTCTTGTTATAATTCTCTTTATTCGTCTCCCATGGGGCCCAACAATGTTTTTCATCATGTCCAGTATTTCCACATTGACCATAGTGTAGGTCAAGTCTCTTGTTGTGATTGTTTCTACCCCCCTTTCCTATGAAATTATTTCTTCTACATCCTCTCTTACTATTTTCTCCTTTATATGCATCGTTTGAATGATTCTTCCCTTTTGGGGAAAGGTACAAGGTCTCTTCAATTGTTTGTAATATATTCCTTTTGGAATATTTCTCTCTTTCTACAATCTTCTCCACTAGAGTGTCAAAGGTGAGGTATTTCAATTTACCACTAGCTTGAAGTGATTCAATATAGTGTGAATATGTGGGGAAAATGAACTTGAAAAAGGAAGTGAGAGGAAGGTCTACCTTCACATCAGTGGAATTGATGTCATGCATGATTTTTCTAGTCTCATATGTAACAACCATGGGATCACTCTCCTTCACCTATAGGTTGAAGAGCTTCAACATCAACTGAATTAGCTCCAATTTTAAATGTGATTCAAATATGTCTTTTAACGTTTTTTAAGGCATCATGAGAGGTTTTAGTAGTTGTTATATGTTGAGTCACCTATTGAATTATTGTAGCAATAATCAATTCATATGCCTTCTTTTATCTACTCTTCCATATGGAAAGCTCTTTGTTATTTATAGGTTGTTTTGGTGTAGTGATTATAGGGACATATATTGTTTCAATAGTTTCTCCTTCACAAATTACATCTCACATGTCATTGAATATGAGCATGTGCTTGATATGCCTCAATCATTATGGGTAATTTCCCTTTCCAGTGAGCACTGCATCGATAATGGAAGCCAAATATTGCATTTTTAACAAAACACCATTGAATGAAAAATGTAGTCTCTACAACAAGAAGTGCAAATGAAATTCTAAGTCTTTGCACAGCTCAATGCAATAATGATTCTGGAAATAAATATGAGCTAGAAAATGAGGTTAAAAACTCCAAACTCTTCCATGGCCATTCATAAAACATCTAATGTGTTAGTAGTAACCTTCAATACATAGTCAGTACTTTCTTGAAAACACATAGTCTTTAAAATGTAGTTTTTAATGCTTTCAATGCATAGAGTTTAAGAAAATAATAGGTGGTTAAGGTAATACAACACTAGTTTTTACACTATATAGAAGACACCACACAATTCCCCCACTCTTTAGAATGGGCACAAACTTCTCCACACTTCTCAAAATCTGTGCCCACTCAAAGACTTAATAGTTAATTCGCCATGATTGGAAAAATCATCTTGTTTTCTTCATGTGAGATATTCGCAATTTTCCCCTCCCATCCTGAGACAGTGGAAGTTATGATACTTTCTATATCAAAAATTTCCCGACATTTGAGAACCAATGAACTAATGAAACATAAAACATATCCTTATGAACTCTTGTGATGATCTCCATGAGCTTTAAGGGCACTCCATTTTTCGAATAACTATGAGAAGGTGATTGGATACTAAGGAATGAAAAGTGAACTTCATGAATCTCCATCCACAGGTGTTTTGACTACTCAAGGTAGAGAACCCAAGATATATTCACGTGGTTAAGGGTTGTAGGTCATGAGGGATAGAGAAATACCCAAAATATTTCATTATTTTTTCCAACCATCACTCCAATCCTAGGATTTTGATGTTAAGAAAGGAAGGTTTCGTATGAAATTTTCTAAAAACCAAACAGCAGAAAACACAAGTGACCACATCATAGAACTCTAAATTTTGCACTACCTTTATATGTGGATTGAGTTCTCTCCTCCACAAAAGAAGTTATCAATTTGACATTCTACACCCTTGAGGAAGAAACTAGGGTTTGAGGTCATGGGAGACAAGAGGAGTAAAATTCCTAGGTTTGCAGAGAATAATTGAGATGGGAGATTGGAGACATAGTTACATATTAGGTTAAAGGTAAACATGAAGGTCTAGGAGATACCAGATAAGCAATCAAATCATGGAGTTATGAAAAAAGGGATAGGATATGATACCACTGTCAGGACTAAGGAGTAAATACAAGCTCTGATTATTTCCACTAAATGAGAAGCATTGATTTATATAGGTAAGGTGGCATTGGTTTCATATTCCAAATGTATGCTTCATTTTCTTATGATGTCTCTTATTTCCTTAGAGCTAAATATTTACAACAATTTACATAATGAACCATAAGCCTATAGGATTGTGTTTCCAAAAGTTATCAGGTTCTATTTTGATCTATTTCCTTCATGTTGGTCTCTTCCTTGCTTGGTGCCTTCTTCTTTATCCTAGATTTTATTGCAAGGGAAATTTCATTTGTTGTCTCTTCTCCCTTGGATGCAACCCAAAGTGTTATAACCTCTTCCTTCCATATTTTGATAAACAAGTCCCATGCAATTTTTAGTAAATGTCTCTTGAAATCATCACATTTAACTATATTTATCATTCCATGATGGGATAATTATTATTCAGGGTTACCCTTTAGAATATTAACTCGGATTACCTTCAAGGAATACATTAATAATCAGGGTACACTAAGGTTATGTTCATATTTTGATAAAATAGATGTATCAATTAGTGGAGAAGTCTAAACTGGAAGGAATAAACCATAATTAATGTCTCTTCACAACTCAGGTATTCAAGGAGGTGATATGATACCTCATACCCACGGTGTTGGTAAATTGTCCCTCTTTACTCGATTTTTTCTATTTTCTACTTCTTCATATCTAAGGAGGAACAATTTATTAGCATACATGGCTAGCCATCTATCCTTCTTTTCCTAGGGGCATAATCTTGGTATCCCAAAAACCATAATTTACATAGTCTCGTTCACCTATATCTCAATGGATTAATATTGGCCTCTTACATGATGGATATTTAGCATAAATTCCATTGCTATGTTATCATCTAACCCTTTAGTGTTTTAAAATAATCTAACTAGTTTTACTACTAAAACGTTTCCCCACTTCTAGACTTTTATAAAGTTTTGAAGGCTTTGTGGGTTCTTTTCTATTGATCCCTACCCCCATTCTAAGTAGGTTTTGAGTGAAGTGAACATTTTTTCTTGGCTAATGTTCCAACACTCTTGATGTTGATAAAATATTTTCACAAAACGATATTTTGATGCTTCTAATTTCTTCAGTTCCTTGATAACATGCCAAAAAATTGTTCTTACTTATTAATTGACTTCTTGAAAAATCCTTGCTTTGATTTGGTTATCCTCATGACGAGCAATATTGGTGAGATGATGTGGTTGGTATATTCTTCTCAATCTACTTCTAGATATTTGAGAATAATTTCCTCCTTATTGAGCATCAAGATCCACAATTTAGGCAACAATTTGTATGATCTCCACTTTTACAATTATGGCCATAAGTTGATATTATATACTCTTAGAAACCAAGGGCCTTAACTTTCTCATATTCCATAGTCGATGTTGGTTTTTTTTATTGATATTACCATTGTGATCATTCAAATAAGTGGCATGATTGTTGACTAATTTGACGGGTGTGCCTCTCATTATCCTCATTGGCTTGGAACCCAACGGTGGAATATGTCAAATAATTCCCAATTACCCTCCCCAACTTAAGTATCGAGACCCATGTCGACGAGTGGGGTCCAATTCTAAGTCATGATAATGAATACTTGTGTAATGCCATGTAAAATAAAATGAGTGTATAAGTTTTGGTGAGATGTGACATACCTTAGTTTATGATTTGCATGTAGCATGCTTTGGTGATATATTTGAAGTTTTGTAGATAATGGATATGTTGGGTTTGGTTATTGCCATAGTTGCAACTTGCTTGTAGGTTTGTATAATCTCAATGTTGTAGGGTTGTGAAAATAATCCATCCTATAGAATATTGTAAAATGTTGTAGGATGCAATTTTAAGAAAACACATCCTAAAGACAGAGTGTAGGTTGTCGAGAGGAAACAAAGAATCTTGTAGGATCCTATAGAAATATGGGCACAAACAACCTTGTAGCTTCCTGTATATGTTTAATCATAGTTTTTGTGTATGCATAATGGATGTATGCAAGAGGATATAGTGTGAAAACTGAGTTGTGTATAGATTGAAATTAATGATAATATGATATGTATATGACGATTCGTGAGTGGAAAGAGTAAAGTAGTAAGGTATATGTAATGTAATGTAATATGATTAAATGTAAGTGAATGATGATTTCAACATTTGTTTGTATTAGGAAGATTGAGGTTGGAACATTGTAGGAGTACCTTAGAATCTAGATCTACATGTTATAGTTGGATGAAGGTTAGTACTAATAGAACATATGAATGCTTTATAGGTGAACATGGGAATGTTGATGACCATATTGCTTGAAGAAGATTAGTAATTTTGAGGTGAATACTAACTTGTATTCTTATGATTTGATTTTTATTCTAAATACCCTTAATATCTTGGATTTGCTACATTGAGATTATGATCCTTGAGAAGATGTGGAACATTACAATAGTTAAATTTTGATAATTGGATGATGTCAAACATTGCAATTTTGAGAATTTGATGCTTGAGAGGATGTGGAACAATGCAACACAACCTTGAATATACAATTGAATGTTAATTTTCTTGAATATAGACTATAGACTATGGTGAATTCAAGATTGATGATTGTGAATATGAGTTGTACTCTCAGGCTATGATTATATACTGTAAGGTTGCCAAAAAAATTATTTGTAGAAGTTGGAATACAAGCCTTTGAATTGAATATTGATGATACAATATTGTCGATGATGATGCTTGATCCAATATTCTTATTGATGATGCTTCATATGTTCTTGTTGATGATGTTGATGATTCAAAGTAAAAAATAAAAATCTTATTTTTTAGATTTGATGATCCTTTCAAGCTTGATAGGTCTTTGAAACTTGATCATATACATTGTATTTGGCAAAATGAAAATGTACATTAAACTTGAATATAAATATTTGAGAAAAGTGTGCAGTATAGTGTATTTCTTGGAGAATGGAATTGAGTTCTACGTCATGAAATGAATTTGAATACAACAAAATATTGATTACATGGTGAGAATGTCCCTTGATATTGAATGTACTAATCATTATCCCCTTTTGTATTAAGGTGTATGAATTGGGTTTGAGTGACTTGTATACCCACAAAAATGATTAGTAACTAGAAAAAGGTAATTAAAAAAAACTTCTCTTTTTTCTTTTATTTTTCCCTTAGGGAATTGGATCCATCACTATTTTTCACTAATTCTCTTTTCACCATAACGATTGTTTATTTCTCTTAGTTGTGCTTGCCTAAAAGAAGAGGTTTTCAAGTACAATTATGTCCCAATGCCTTAATGAGGTTTTCATATGGGAATTTTATTATTTTTTCCTTTTTCTCTTACTTTTGTTTGTTCAATGAGACAAGGAATCCTTATGCAAAGGAGAATTGTTTCTACCCAACATATTTAATTGATGAATTCCTTGGGTTTTTTATAGAATTTGATCCCATAACCATTCAGCTAAGAGAGGTGTATTTTATTCATTTGTGGTTGTGATATTTATGGAGCCATTATAATATCATGTAGCTATTTGGTATTGTCCTATCCATATAATATTTGAATTTCTCTTGAATCCTTTAAATCTCACGTCAAAGAGGAGGATCAAGTCTCCTTCAAAAACCTTTGGTTTTGATAGATTTATCATGGCATCTCTTTTTATGTTGTTGGACTACTTCAGTGTGAGATAAGGCTTAATGTATGCATTCATTCAGGAAATTCAATTGATGTATTCTCTCTTGTTGAGCTAAAGATAAGTCAAGTTGCAGGGTTGAACCTATTCTTAATGTTTATATCTCAAATTATATGGGAAACGTCACCTTTTTACCATATACAAGATCATAATCTGTGAACCTTGTGGTGGTTTTCGATGTTGTCATCGAAAGAATGTAAAATATGATTTACCCTATCTTCTCCTGTACACCTTTTAAGTATTTGATTTGTCCCAAGGCTTGAATAGGTATCTTTTAATCCATTTACAGGTGGCACCCTTTTTGACAATTTTGTAATGGTATTTATAAGGAAAGTGTTGACAAAATATTCATGTACCTAAGTAGTTTTCTTATCAACAACCCATGTGGTTTCTAGTTTCTATAAATATTGTGAAGATCAGGTTCTCATATAGAAAATTGTCATCAATAGCTTCATTATTTGTAATACTCATTAGTCTTGATATGAAATCTGCAACAATATTCTACTTACCTTGTTCGTCAAGTATTTTTAAATCAATTTTTTGGAGTAGTAACAACCATCCAATTATCCTACCATTAAAATTTGTTTTGTTGATTAAGTATTTGATGGCAGTATGACCTATATACACAAAAAGTGGATATCTAGTGATATATTATTTAAACTTGTTTATGGAATATCCAACAATAAGAAATTATATTTTAGTGATAGTATAATTCATCTATACTTTAAATAGCCCCAAAGGTTAGCCTTAGTTGGCTATGCTCATTCGCGTGGGTAGACTCTACTGCCTTGCCCTTATGACATATACTCAAACCTCACAACCGGAGAAGCAAACTAGGCAGGCAAGTTGGTCAACCCCAACGCCCACGATTTCTCACTTTGTAATTTAGATAAGTTCTTGATGATAAATTAGATTGCCAACGGTTCCTTTGATACTTGTTTTCCTAAAATTGTCTCTATTGCTTTATCAAATGAGTTAGTGTGAATATGGAATGGGATTTCTCAACTAGGTTCTTACAATATAGGGGTTGTGGTAAGTTTCTCTTTAATGTTGTCAAAGTCCTTTTGACAATCTTCTATTAAAGAAAAATCTATGTGCTTAAACATAAGAGTGAACAGTGGCGAACTTAATTTGCTGAAGTCTTTCATCAAATTTTTATAGTATCCGATATGGCCTAGAATGATTCTTGTTCGGTATGCATTATATTCTTTGCATGTGGGTTGTGTCTAGTCCTAGTTAAGGGATTATGATCTAAATCTAATCTGGGTTAAGGGATTAGGGTTTTAGATGATGCATGATGCCTAAATATTGTATTGTGAATGGTTAAAAAATAAAATTAGAAATATAGACTCGTGACTCTAAGTTGTTTTGGTTTTTCTCTTTATGGGTTTCCAAGGTAAATCTTTGTGTAATGTGTGTGTATCATTGTCTAATCTCTATTTTTCTTAAGAATATGTATGCAGTGTTTCACTTAACAAATTTAAAACTTACAATTCACATATTTATAATGTTTGGGTCTTGGAAGGTATTGTATTATGTTAACTTTTGCTAGATCTACTTAAATACCCCTAAGAGACAGTGTGATGGCCTAAGACAAACCCATCATTCTTGAGCATGTTTAATTTTTTTTATAACTTAGTGATAGATTCATCTCTTGTGATGTTTTAATACATTTTCTAGTTTGGCTCAAGATTATTTACATAAATTGGCATATGAAGTGAAATCATCCATGTATATTTTTACATTGTCATGTACTAAACCTGAAAATATGTTAAGGAAAACTCTTTGAAAATTTGCAGGAACGTTACATAGGACAAATCTTATGAATTTATAGGCAAATTTTCCCCAAGGGAAAGTGAATGCATTCTTGTATTTATGCTCATGGATTATCCAAATCTAGTTCTATCCACTAAATCCATTTAAACATGAAAAGTACTCTTTTCCCTCTAAGGTATATGGCACATGATCAATGAAAGGTAAGAGAAAGAGGTATTTCCTTGTGTCATTGTTAATATATTTGTAATCTACACAAAATCTCCAATTTGCATTCTTCTTGGGAACTATAACCAAAGATGGCACTTGTTCACTATTATAGATAGAATGGATGAATCATACATCTAGGATTGTTTCTATGCTGTGGCTGTGTCTTTTAAGGTAGGATTCATTACTCTTTGGGGTTCTCTGATGTAAATGCAATGTTTAGAAATTTATAAATGAATTCTCTTCATATATCTGTATACTCTTTAATTTTTATAATTTTTAGGTACAAAATTTGCATGTAATTTTAAATAAAAAGTGTCTTCATCAATATCCTATATTGCTAGGGTTGTTTTGATTATGATGAGAGGATGAAAAGTGTCCTCAACTGTATCTTTTCCTTCTTCCTTTCCAACCCAAATAGGTGTTTTAGAGTCAAGGAATGCCTTGGTAGGAGGTTAAAGGGTAAGTTTTAGTTGTAGTTAACCAAGGTCTCCTTATGATGAGCATATACCCATTGAGTCTTGATTTGGTATGGAGTACTATGAAATATGTTGGGTACTCCCATGAATTGATGGACACTATCAGATATTCTAAAACTCTCAAGATTTATAGTTTATCTCTCTACTGCTTGGGGGATAATAGGTATATGTCTCAAAAGTCCTCTTAGGTATAGCTTAAGCATGGTGCCCTTTATCATGACATTGACATATTGTCCTTCTTGGTTTGCATACACATTCAATAGGCATAATTTTTGCATCTCTAGTTATCAAGAGCACACCTAGTAGAGTTAGTCTCCTATTTCTAGGGTCAAATGTGCCTTAATAGTTAGTTTTTCCCCTTTTTAAGGTTTTGATCCTTTAAATTAGAAATTAAGGCTCAATTAACTAACTAATGCACACAAGTTGGTTGATTTGGCTTAGTTAACTACCTAGTTTTCTATTTTGGCTTAGTTAACTCCCAAATACACCCTAGTTAGCTAATTTCGCTTAGTTAAGCTTCATTTTCACATGCGTAATTGAGTTACCTCCCTCATGAGGTGTTCTAATTGAGTTAATCTCCTATTTCTAGGGTTAAATGTGTTTTGTGTCATTAAGTTAGCAATTAAGACTCCATTAACTAACTAATGCACCCTAACAAGCTATTTTGGTTCACTTAGCTACCTTATTGGCTATTTTTGGCTTACTTAACTGACTAATGCACTCTAATTAGCTATTTTGGCTTACTGGAAAGACCAATGCACCCTAATTAACTATTTTTCCTTACTTAACTAACTAACTCACCCTAATTAGCTATTTGGGCCTACTTAACTAATTAATGCACCCTATTTAGCTATTTGTGTTCACTTAGCTACCTTATTGGCTATTTTGGCTTACTTAACTAACAAATACAGTCTAGTTGGATAATTTGAACGTGGAAAGTTGTAATTCATAAGCAGTAGCACAACCTTGCTCAAAAACAACATATTCATGAATCAAGCGAAATTCGAAGATCCTATTTCATGTATTATTAGGAAGAATTGGGAGGAACATTTGTCGTCCTATCTTTCTTGCTCTTATTCTCATATTATATGCGTACAAGATTGAGAAGGTAAACAAAAATTTGAAGATCTTATTTCTAGTATTATTAGGAAGCATTGGGGGGACATTTGTCATCCTATATCTCTTGCTCTTACTCTCATATTCTATGCACACAAGATTTAGAAGGTAAACATATTTGATATATATATGAATTATTTATTCATGATTCTTTTGATGTATATCTTACTCACCTAATTCTCTGTTCCATTAATTTATGGATTATATATTTACAGTATTTTTGTTTGTAAGATAATACCCACGGAGTTTCAAGGCGGTGACTTTACATAAGGAGTTTCTTAACAATATACCCATTCACCATCTATTCTAGACCATGTGGGATATATTTATGGAAATAAGTTAGATGAATCTTTAAAGGATGAAATTTTTTTGCATCTCTCTTTAATTTCTAAAATTGTCAAATTTTATGACAATGAATCTATGTTATAAGTAATTTATACAAGAGTATCTTTAACTCTTGGGAATGCACTCATATTTCTTATAAATGATGCTCCAACTCTGTCTTTATGGTATTATTATTACATTTTCGTTCAAGATTACATCTAATTTGTATTCTCATTTCATTTATTTTTTGGATTACTTGCATGCACATATTTCCCTTTCATTCAATTTCAAGGTCTATGTAGGATCTATGACAATCATACCAATATTAAACCCTTGGTCTCCCACACTTAGAACATACATTTACATCAAATGCCATATCTGGTTTCATAGAGAAAATTATGGTATGATAGAGAAAATAATTTGTTTAAAATTAAAATGGAGTGTTTGTTTATTGTGCATAATAAAATATGAGAAAATAATTAGATTAAAATTGAATGTAATATACCCAATCTCCTCTTTAATATTTTGGCAAATGGGTTAATAATGTATTTCCTTTAACAACGTCCAACAAACCAATAAGTTATTTTCAACGATTATAATCAAGGTACTTTCTCATTAATTATAACCTTATGTGGAAGAGACATATGAGTCAATCCCATCATCTTGTTAGCACGTAGTGGACTATCTTGTTACATGTAGTGGTTCAAGACTATACAATTTATCATAAAAGATATATTATTACATGGCTAACTAATTAACTTCCACTTCATTTAACATAATCAACCAACACTTACTTTATGCAAAGTATTCATTTAGACGTAACTTGTTATTGTGAAAATTTGATTCACAGCAGGATCTAGAAGCTAAGGGAATCCTCACAATTCAAGATTACTCACAAAATGTGTAGAAAAAAGTAGAAAAAGTGAAATTAACACATAGAAATGGTGTCAATAGCAAAGTTTATTATGACTTTCTAACATATAAATATGTCTGGAACATGTTTATATTACAATGGGGAGAAATTGTTAGCATTTGGAGGTAATTTGGATGCATACATGTGGCAGGTTTAGATAGGGCCTCAGTGGACCAATGAGCTCCCAAACCACCTCAAACGGTCACGAATGCTAATGTGAACATGGTTGGATCATGCTAGGAAATAAATGAGGGTAAGCTAGGCATGGTGGAGTGCATGGGTGAGTGGGAGTGACTCTAGGAAGCAATAAATGGTCCATTAGAGTCAAAAAACTACCGAAATACATGCATGGGCGCCTCTAGTCAACCATTTTCCCTTATTTAAGGGATGGGGAGCGCGCCAAGGACTGAATAGTCATTAATGAGGCTACATGTGTAACCAGAAGGATCAAATGAGAGCACTTGGGTGCATTTATGAGTCCAAAACACCAAAAGGACCAAGGTTGACCAACACAGCCTAGTTTTGGACCTTATAACATAAGAATGAGACTAATGATAATGTGTCCTAGGTGTATGACCATGTTACTAAGGTAGAATAATTCTCTAACAACTATGTTGAGTGGTATAAGTACAACATATATCCCTCTTAGTAGAATTCACAACATATCCGTTAGCACATTGTTATTATATAAAAAAAACATATATTAGTGTCAAGTCTACTTACTTTCAACTTCATGCATAAGGCTTAGAACATTTTATTAATTAAATCATTCTTGGTCTACGTCTATAGTCAAGTGAAGGCTATTCTCTTCAACACGAAGCTATGTTAACTTAGCATTTAAAACCCGTTAGTTATAGTCATAACTTATCTCCTACCAAGTTTAGTTGACAACATAATGGTCATATCAAATATTTATACTGACCCATCAAAGCATTAAAAATATTACCATCATACAAGATATTAATCCATCTTAAAGTAACTATTTTATACAGACAGTATCAAACCACTTTCACCCATCTACCAAGAATTCAAGTATAATAATTATAATTATTATGAATAAAACATATAATGATTATTTAGTTAAAATCTCATTATTATAATCTTTATATTCATTTAATCCGTAATAATGCTGACAAACTACATCATAGTAATAACATATAAACACTCATACCATATAAATTCTCAACATGACAAGAATGTATCTTAATAGAGCTTAACACCTTTAAACAACAATATTACATCAATGAAGTATACTTATTTGAATGACCTGGAAACTAAAGGCTTAACTACAGTGTTCCACCCAACCTTTTGGCTCTCTTTCCAACGTATATTCTTTCCACCAAGACGCCACCCCCGAGTTGGGCATGAATCCACTAGGGTGGAAAGTCACTTCACCATGACTCCTTTGCGCACTCTTATAACACAAGAGGCTAGAACTTGCATGCTTATGAATATTCCAACAATATAATTTTTGCTTAGTTGTTAATAGTCTAAGTTACTTTAACACCACAATGTTGGGGTTATGCCCTTCCTCCATCTAGTTTACACATTGAGTGTATAAATTTTATGAAATATTTGAACCTAGGGCTTTTATTTCAGTCTTAATTATCATACCCCAAAACATCTCAAAAATTCATGCATATGTCTAAAATGCAACAACACTTTCAGAAGATATACCAAAACTTAATTCTAGGGTTGTGACATCATTGACTTGGTTGGCCAATATCAAATGACATGTATATAGCATTGGGTTGCACCACTCTGACTGCACTCTCCATGGCTCAAACAAACATTCAATTATAATTTCAAAATGCCATAAGCAAGGTCAGGGGATGCATCCTCCATGGCTCCAAACAAAGCATCAAAATGTAGGTTAAAAGTTATAGCAACAACATGGGGTTGCACCCTCGTGACTCATATAAGGCATCCAAACATATGTTAAAAGTGATAGAAACATCCTAGGGATTCAACGATGCTATTTGTGCCCTAATGCATCATACAAAGCATCAAAACATAACTTAAAATTTATAGCAACAACTTGGGGTTGTGCCCCGATGGCTTATACAAAGCATCCAAACATAAGTTAAAATTTATAGCAACAACCCGAGGCTATGCCCTCATGGATCATACACAACATCCAAATATAAGTTAAAACAAAGGTTAGATCTGAAGAGAGTTGTACTCTCTCCATTGGTTTTTAAAGCAAACAATTAATACGTAAATATATACTTTTCACTAAATGGATCAGAACTGCACCTTTTTCTATGTAGCTCACACATGAGCTTAGAAATACAAACATATATAAGCAATATTGTTGGCAAATACTGGGCTTGGACCCTCTCAATGGGTAACAATTCAAGTTATAAAATATGTATATAAGTTTTCCAATCCAGTAGATGAACAACAAGGCTACCTTGTCTTCTCTTGAGCTGGGCCATTGGTGTGAAAATATCAGAACCTTGATGGATAGATTTCTCTGTCTGGACAGCAGTCATGTCTACAGAGAGTAGATGGCTTATCCAAAGATTCCCTCTTGTTGGCCTCTGGCCACTCTTCTTTCTCTGAGATATATGAGGATATCATTATTGGGAATGGTGATTTTTAGCTCTTTTAGAGTTTAGTGCCGGAGCTCAGTCTCCTCTTTTTTGGGCACTTGTTTACTTTGAGTATTTTTCATCACTTGAGTTATTTGAGCTATATCTCGAGGGAATCTTTGGATCAACTCTCTGACCTCTCACTGTGCTCTGGGTAGACTACTTCTGTGTCTATCAGGGAGCTCTCGGGACTTGCTTGTCTTACTTGTTGTATGATGAGCCCAACTTCTTTTGGGCTTTGTACTGTTCCTAGATCGGCTTGGTGATCTTCTTCCCTTGTTTTTTGATAGCTTTCCCTTGCTATAGCATTGAAGTGAACCTCACAGCTAAGAGTGCAATGTAAAAAATGCTCTTTGATTCATAAATAAATATCAAGGACTGGATTTTTTCTTCTGAAAAAAAAAAGGTTTCCAATCCACGCACTGCTCACTCATCCAAAAAGTTGTGTCCCTCACAAAAACTAACAAACATACAAGTCAAGAATATATATATATATATATATAAGCATTCAATTCACATGTTGCTTGCTCGAGTTGCACTTTTCACAAATACTAACAAGCATACNATATATATATATATATATATATTTATATTTATATTTTGGATTGTTCAATCCATGGGCAGCGCATGCACGAAGTTTACATTCAATGTCTCACAACCCTAACCTCCATTTTCCATATATAAATTTTCTTTAAATAAAGATCTCTTAATTTTCTTGATACTTAAGCAATTCTATAATGAAAAGATCTTTTAATTTTGTTGGTACTCAAGCAATTCTATAATGAAAATATTTTTTAGAATGCTAAAGCATATAAGTGAATTGCCTTTTTATGATTTTTTGAGCTATATAGTCTACTTTTAAAGATTTTTAAGATTTATGAGCATATAGGCTTTTTATAATTTTACTAAAATAATAATCATTAGTTCCTTTTGACTCCAATTTCTTATATATAAGTATTTATAACATTTTAAAGTGGTTATTAATAACCTATTGCAACATAATAATATTTAATAGTATTTTTATAAATGAGTAGTAATACTTAGCTTATTTGAGAGCTTAACAATATTTATTGGTATCTTTTTCTAAGACTAAGATATCAACGATATCTAGAATGATTATTTAATTTTACATAATATCACTTAATAATAACTAGCTTTATGTTAATAGATAGGTTATAGGAGCTTTTTATTGTCGTGCGACAAATAGTAATTTTTTCAGCATTCATATTTAGGATCAATCATTAACATAACTTAAGATGACACTTATAAACTTAAGGTCATCTAGTAAACATCACAATTCACTTTTCTTCAAGTGCCAGTGGCACCAAGATGACACCCATCATCAAATTGATGACTTCCCAGCCATGCAAACTCCCCCATAGTGGGTTCATGCCTCTATCGATTAGTTGTGTCAATCCTTTCAGTCTCCTAAGTCTACAAATTCACATTACAACTTAGGAAATCACAACAATACGTATAGTGCTTTACAGGCAGGGCCTTGGACTTGAGCTACCCACCAGGAACTTGTACATTGTACACTTACATTTGTATTTATGTTACAGAGAAATTGGGGTAGCAATGAGATATTACATTGAAATGGAGGGATCGACAACCACTTAAGTTGTATCCTATCAAGGTTCATCGACCACAACTTAAGTGGTACTGCTAGTATATGATTAATACCATTTCCACATAGATTCAAAATGTATAATGAAAAAGCGCAACATAGAATTATAAGACATGCACCTCTTTTGAATTTTTAAGGATTTTGATTAGCCATTTCTAATGACATGGAATTTTGAGGTTATTATTTTTAGCCAAATTTCCTTTAATCATCCACCCCTTTCATTTCCCACTAGATCTCCATCCATGTCTAAATATACATGAAATCCATGTTGCTTCCCATCCTCTTATGCATAACACCAATATCGCTTAGGAATTTGATCCCCCACTTCTTGCAGTTGGTAACGATGGTTGGTATCCTTTGATTATGTTAGTAGGAAAGGCACTATATATTATGTGGATACCTGATCTGGATTTATGTGTGAACGAAATGAAAGAACAAATACATAATCATTCTATTAAACAGAGATACAGTAAACACATTCTATTAAATAGTGGAAATAGAACGTCAGATTGCAAATACAATAGCTAGAATGGTGGTAGCTATCTATGAGAAGAGATGTGGCTGCTATGCTCATTCGTGCCAAGATGAATACAAAATGAGACTAAAGGGGCCTATTTATAATAAGGATAAGGGTGAGAACCCCAAAAGTCCAAAACATAACCCTAGAAGATGAACCATCATAAAGTTTGCGTTCCCAAGGTGGTTAGTTGAACAGTCAACTTCCCGGAGTCACAACTTTTGCATACAATCTCTGATTTGGGCGCTCGATAGCCCGTTGGAAAGGTCGAACCATGATTTACATATTTCGAATGAAACTAAATTAATACTAAAGCCAACCATTTGGCCCCGAATCGTAAAAAAACGTCATTTAGGGCCTCAAAACGGCCCCGAAAGTTTGGGAACCAAAAAACTGTAGAAAAATAACTAGTGAATTGTCTCCCCTCATGCACCAACCACCTCCAGCTAACTGGCCTTCCATCATGAGTTTCCACTAGTCTATGTCTAGAGATGGATTCTAGTCTATCTAAGATTGCCACGTGTGTTTTTCAATTGCCTCTTTAGGCTCAGGAATTTCTCCCTTGGGGATGTATTATAAATGTACATTCAATGTTGAATAATAATGCATGTAAGCTATTACAATTGTTCTTCAATTCTCTATATCATAGCACATTATTTTCTTCTCTATTTTCTTGTACAATTTATGTGTGAAGATTATTTTTGTCATAAGATCTACTTGTGAAAATCTTACATATATGTCACCCCTAACTAATTCTCACAATTAATATAAAATATAAGAATAAAATATTTTGTAATCATAGAAGTAATTCTAAAATATATACCTATATGATGTAAGCATTACCTGAATATCAACATATTTATCATACTAAATTGTATATCTAACACCTTTCAAAACAACAAAAATAATTTTAAAAATTCAATAAATTAATTGAATCTCGGCTATGTTAAAAGATTTATTAAATTATTAAAAATAAAAATATGATTCAATTTTTATCGAATTTGGTGAATGCATCCAAAGGAGTTCAAGTTGGCATAAAGTAGTCTTTATAAATTCACTTGAAGCACAAATATATTAGAACCACCCTTAGGCAAGTCAATGCATTAAATGAAAAATATATTATACATAGAAAGAGTTCGTATTTTAATATAGTTATGTCAATCTTGGAAATGCACATGAACCACATTATACATACTGGCCTGTCATTACAAAAGGAAATATATATATATATACCTTCAAAGCCATTGACTATATATAGTCAATGGCTTTGGAGGTGATCAACCGTGTTGTTTACTAATAAATAAAAATAGAAAAAAAAATAGAAAAGGCGTGGGACTATATATGGCATTTTATATACATTCTTTCTGGATTATTCCATTTTCACGTATCAGATTTTATTGTGTCTCTCCATATTCGCCACATATTTTTAATTATATTTTTTTCCATTATCCCACCCATAGTTTTCTTGGATTTTAAGACTCTGAATATTTAAATTAATCCTATACACCTTACATTATACTAAATATTCAGCAATTCAATTTTATATGTAAATCAATATTATACATTAACGTTCTCTATTTGTGAAGCAAACACAAGTTTTTTTAAATGAACATATGCACACGTCTTCAAGAAATGTTTAACAATGAGGATGGTAAAATTATGTGGAAGATGAAAGCGATTTTTTTCATAAAGAAAAAACTGTAATCATAAATATAAAAACACCAAAGAGAGAGGTCTTTTTCACAAAATTGTTCATACAAATATATTATCCCATCAAGATAATTGATTTATCAAATCATTTCTCTGAAAATCAAATTAGATTTGTTGTGGATACACTGATAAACTAATCTATCAAAAAAGCACAAATATACCAGTGCAGATATAAACATCGACACTAATGTAATCCGGCATAAAAACTGTGATAGTCTAACAGTTATCCTCAAAAAGATAAATAACATATTGATATGTCTGATCAAATACTGATAAAACCCCTATCCACCACAGTCCCCTTGAGTATTTCCTCATAAAATAGGCATGTTGGTTGATCAACAATGACCTTCTTCGATAATGCATCAACTTCATTGTTGTATTCTATGTAGATGTGTTTTAAAGTCGTCTCTAGGAAAAGTTCAATAATGTATTTGGCCTTGATCATCTAGGGTGTGAGGCTCAGTGAGAGAATCTAATGATGCATATTATCCTAGTCCACAATTGTTTTGGAGTCCCCTAGAACAAGATCAATACTGAATTGTTTTTCATGGACCAACCTAAGAAGGCCCCACAATGCCACTAACTATGCCTTAGTGTTGGTCCTAGTGCCCACAACCATCCTAAGATTGAATTTATGATTCTAATGTAGTTTAATGACCATCCCAACACTGCAATTTCCATTTTGCTCTACTCCATCGAAGAATCCAGTCAACATCGACCCATCACAAATAGAATGTTGTGGAATTATGTTGTTGCGTTGTATGCATCCACAGCCATATTCCTGGAGTTTCATCATGATTTTTAAACACACATGTTCAGTATTGAGGATGCAATCGTGAAAAATAGTCAAGTTGCGAGCATGCCAAACCTCCCATACCGTGGCTAATGGAATGTCTATCAACAAGGGATATGATCCCTTCCATCTAAGAAGGTTTTCCTTTAATACAATAGGCTCCCAATCGAAATCTAGCTGCAATAAGTCCATAAGCTTGCTCCAGATATTGGTGATGTAAGAACAGTCCCCAAAAATGTGTTCAATTGTTTCCAAGCATACACAACACAGGATGCACCTACCAGGCCCGATAAAACCCCTAGACTTTAAGGAATCCCATGTCAAGATCTTATTATTCAAAGGAAGCCAGCTAAAACATTGCATCTTTACCGACAGTTTGTCATTCCAAATCCAATTGCGCCACCAGGGAAGGTATGTGTGGATTTGGTGTTCAATAAGTGCATCATAGCTCAATGAAGTTGTGACCACACCCAGTGTTTTGTTCCTGCACCAAACAATGTGATCACTTCTATCCAATAAACTAATTCCAACCAACATAAGAAATGTGATATATTTCTCCCATTCTATTGCCCATTCACTAGTTAAATGTAAGTCCTGTGCAGTGATCCATTGCCGACCATACGAATTTGATTCCTTAACCATCTGCTTAATGACATAAATATCACTACACTGAAGATGGTGTATCAATTCCTTGGTAAGTGTAGCATCAACTGACAAGCCAACAATCGGGTCAATCCCAATGAACACCTGCACTCCCCTCCTAACCAACCATCTGAGATCACCAGTAATGAAAGAAAGAGTGCCTGAGATACTTCTCCAAATCTAGGATGTTATTGTATATGAATGGAAACTATCTCTCAACCATATTGGCAGCGAGACCATCTTTAAGTACTTACTCCTTATAACCATGCCCCACAGGGCGTTGTCGGTGAGGCTACACCAACAAATTTTTCCACATAGTGCCAAGTTAAATAACCTAAGGTTTTTTATCCCCCAACCGCCAAGAGCTTTTGGTCTGGAAATAGTCTCCCAAGTAGATAGGTAAAACTTATAAGTTTTATGTTTCCCTGCCCATAGGAAATGGAAGATTAAATTTCTCATGGCATTAATAGTACCTTGCGGGACTTTGTAGAGTGAAAACCAATAGACTGGTATTTATTGTAGAACCATTGTAATAAGAAGCAATCTGCCCCTGAGTGTCAACCAATGTGATGCCCACTTCGCCACCTTCTAATCGAGCTTCTTAATTAAATCGCCCCAGTCCCCTTTATTACAAGCATTCATCTTCAAGTGGAAACCTAAACATTTGATCCTCGATTCCAATACTTCCACATTAAAAGAAAACATATGGGTTAAAGAGTCAATGATTAACTAATCAACACAATAATGGGAAATAGGGGATTTATATGAGATAATTTTCATACCAGAGGCCCCACAAAATAAGCCAATGATAAACTTCAAATGTTGCCATCCCACTAAATTGTCGTCGCCAAAAATGAGTACATCATCAACATATAGCAGGTGTGTAATATACATAGATCTAGACACCTTGATCCCAGTGAATAAACATGTGTCCTTAGCCTCCAATATCAACCGACTCAGCCCTTCTATTGCCAATATGAATAGATAAGGTGATAGCGGACACCCTTTCCTGATGCCTCTATTTCCTTTGAAGGGACAAGTAGTAGACCCAATGATTAAAATAGAGAAGTTGGATGAGGTTATGCACGACATGATCCAATTGGTTAATTCAATAATGATTCCATTCTGCAGGAGAATAAGTTAGAAGAATGACCAGTCCAACCGATCGTATGCTTTTTCCAGATCCAACTTTAAGATAAATGCAGAGAGTCTTTTATGTATCATCGAGTGTAGACATTCTTGTGTTGTTCTTAAAACATCTAGGATATGTCTTTTAGGAATAAAACCATACTACTCCTTGGAGATATGTAACTCAAGTTGGGGTTTAATCCGGTTAGCTATAATCTTAGTGATAACCTTATAGAGTAAATTACACAAGGAGATGGGTCTATACTCCTCAAAAGATTTATGTATGTCCTTCTTCGAAATAAGCGTGATAAATGTGGTGTTTAGACATTCCGGTACTGAACCCTTACGACGAGTAAATTCAATGGCCTCTGTGAGTTCATCCCCCAACAAGTCGTAATAGTGTAGGAAGAATTCCACCGTCTAGCCATCTGGACCTAGAATTTTTTCCACAACAAAACCATTGAGTGTTTTGTGAATGTACTCGGATGAAATTGACCTACCAATGATCTCACAATCCTTATCATCCAAGAAACGAGGAAACAACTTGATAATCTTCAGTTGATCGACAATGTTATAAGTGGACTCACTCGTATATAGTTTCTGAAAGTAAGCCCTAGCCTCAAGCTTTAGTGATCTGTCATCACATATGGAATCCTCCCCATCACCCCCCAACTCCTAGATAGCATTATGCATTCTTCTATTGTTAGCAAAGGAATGAAAGAATTTATTATTTCCATCCCTCGCCTTGATCCAAGTTGCTTGTATTTTCTGCCTTAATCTTTCTTCCTTCATTAGGAGCAGCTTCTGTTTTTTACATGACAAGGATTGGAAACAAGCAATAGTAGCTTCACAAAAATTACTTTCAAGTATCATCTCATCAGCCCGCTTCATATCCTCATTAATCTTTTCCATCTCCTGCTCATTCTCGAGTTTCTTCTGTCTCTTTCACTTTTTCACCATACCCCTAAGAAGCTTGAGTTTGTTAACCAGTTAGATCATAGGGTTTCCCCTCCCATCCAAGGGATTATTGAGCTTCTGTCAGTAGTCCATAATAAAGTTGTTGAAGGTCGAGTCACCCAACCACACAGGGTTAAACTTAAAAGGGTAAGGTGTCAAAATGGTGTCGAAATCAAGCTGAAGAAATATAGCCTTATGGTCTGATATGCCAGTTGGGGAACACCAGGAGCGATATCGGCCCATTTTGTCACACAATGCCTCAGCCATAAAAAAAACGGTCAAGTCTCTTTGCTATGCCACCCATCCCACTTCTTCCATTAGTCTAGGTGGGTACAAGTACACTAGCCAGGACGATATCAATCAAGTTGGCATCTTCAAATAGATCTCCGAAAAAACTCAGCTAATGGATCCAAAGGCTTGATTTAAGAATGTTTAACAATGATGATGGTAAAATTATATTGAATATGAAAGTGATTTATGAATATGTCTACAAGTAAAGGTGTCGAGGATCAACTAGATGTTTGAAGTTGGTGACTTAAGAAAAAGTATCTTAACACCATTTAAATACAAAGGTTATTAAATTAAGTTTATTATCGAAAGAAGTGATGAGAATGATATGATTGTATGTGGATGAAACTTGTTGAGAAAATGTCTTAAGACATATCTTAGATGTCGCCATATTCATTTAACTTATTCACAAGTAGTTATCATAGCAAATTTTTGTCATCTACACCATCATTGATTTCTATCAAGAATTAGAATAACAAATTTAACTGAACAACGAGTAGGATGGCGATGTAGTGTTGATATAGTGGTTGAAAGACATGACTTGAATTTATCAATTTATATGTAATTTATATAATTTCAAATGACCATAAGATATTAAATCTAGTTCATATGAATCCATGCTAAAAAGAGTAGGTGATGTGGGTTTGTGGATTTGTGTTCTTGTAAGATAATATTTGAAGTAAAATAACTACATACAAATAAAAATAAAGATGTAAATTCTACATATCCAAGTCAAAGCTCTTATGATCCCATCTTAAGCTCAATTGAATAAGTTATTCCATTTCCATGTTTCCTATGTTTATATTAATCTATAACATATTATGAAATAACTTAGAATCAATTCTTAAAAAGATATTATAGATGTTTAATATTGATTTTTTTATAAGTAGAGAAACCTGAAGAATGATCATGATTTCAAGAATTAAAAAATAAATCCAAAACTAGCATGATCTTAATGATTTAGACCATGACATATGACTTTAAGAATTAAATGTTAATAAGTAAATCCAAGTGGTTGGTAAACTAACAACTAGTAGGATCAAATGAAGATGAAGGGTTTCGAGGATTTTGTCGAGGGTTTCGTCGAGGGTTTGCAAGATGCAGCCTGCAAGAGGACATGGAGCCATTAGGCTATTTCTTGCTCCCTGTTACTATCTTGCCACTGTTTCCTCATGCCATTTGACTGCTGTATTTCCCTGTTTCTTTATGTTTCTTCTTGACTATTTTGATTTGTGGCCTGTTTACAAACTTTTCCATGGATGACCCTTTAAGTTGGAGCCAACGACTGGAGTCCCTCCTCATTAGCTGAGGATTAGTACCAACCAGTTTAATCAAGTGGGAATTGTACATAGCAGTTGGCTTTGGCACAATCCATGAAAGTTTTTTTTTTTACTATTACAGTGTTTCTGCCACCTTTTTCTTGCGTATATGTGATGATTGAGCCCTAGCTATTATTTTAGAAGTCAACTATCCCAGCATTTTGCGTTTTGAGGGCAGTTGTACCCTTTGCTGTCTCTGTCTTCTCTTTCTGACGTCCTTCGTCATCTTTCGGGTCGTGGGTTATGATTATGTGTTGATTTTTCACCATAAGATGTTTCGTTGGTGACTTGAACCCTGATATTTCGGTTAGTGGGGTTTGCATACTTTTGGGTCGTGGGTTAAGATTTAGTGTTGATTTCGCTCCTTTTGATATTTTGGTGATTTGTACCCTGTATGCGGACTGGGGGGTTTGAACCCTAATCATTCTTCTTCAAGGGTTTCTGGGTTTTGAATGTTCTATACAAGGGTTAGCGGTCAGGAAAGAATATTTTGAGGAATTTGGATCTGTCCTTATGTCGGAGAATATTGATGGGTCGCCTGACCCATCAGTTGACCTAGCAGCAGCTCGATTCCGTCAATGTCGTAAGGCAAAGGCCCACAAAGTCTTGGATGGCAAATTTCGTTTCATGGTCGGGCGTGATATTTTCCTGGACAGAGTTGAAGCATTATGTGCTCGTGCTTTGGTTGGCCATCTTGAATATGCCTCCATGGACAAAAAAGACTGGTTCAGCTGGGCGACTGAAAACTGGAAACCCTTCCTCTCCTATGTACCAGCAATCAGCCTTCTTGTACGGGGCTGGATAGTGTTTGTCTTCCTCGAGGATGACCACGCCACCCAGGTTTTGAAGAGACTTTGGAGGGTTGGCAAAGGATCGTTGGTTTTAGAATGTTGGCACACCAACTTTGACCCTGCAAGAGAAAGAATTAGGAAAAGGCACCTGTGGACATTACTTCCAGGCCTCCCCTTCCCACTTTGGAACCGCTCTCTGCTCAAAGGTGTGGGGAACACCATTGGTCGTTTTGTGGCGCTCGATGAGGACTTTATGAAATCCTATGATAAGAGGCTAGCTAAAATTTTAGTGGAAATAGATATTTCTCGGGGTTTACCAGCGGATGTTGAAATTCTTTGTAAAGAACGACTATTCATCCAACGATTGGATTATCAAGGAATTCCCTTTAGATGTAGCATCTGCCAGGATACAGGTCATCTTCGCCGGAATTTCACGTCTTTCTACAAAGTCTCCCCCCCTCCTGTTAGTCGATCTCCATCTGCTAATTCAATAAAGGATAAGGTATGTACTCCAGTTTCTCCTTTCCCATATGTTGAACAACTAAAGAATGCGTGTTCTCTCTTCGATGACGCTACGGACCATGACTTGGCTTATATGGATTCTGTAGGTGTTAAAATAAATTCTTTAGCTGTCAGTGGGGTCCCTAATACACTAGTTTTTCCGTCTCCATCTGATGACTCCCCTCAAATTATTCCTGCTGTTCCCTTAGTTGAGATTCCACCTTCTTATGTTTTAAACTCTTCCCCTCCTTACCATGAGGCCGAAAGGAAATCTCCTACGCAGTGTCTTGTTACTGCGTCTTCTTTGAACATTTTTTCCCATACTGAAACTATACCTGAGGAGACCCATAGAATAGCCCCCCCTCTTCAGACTGAGGAAGAGTTTTCAAACACCAGCAAACAGGTGGATGCTCACCCTTCACCCCTATTTTCTGAAACCGACTTTCCTCCACTTGTAAAGGTGGATCCCACCCCTGTTTCCCCACTCAGTCTGGTCAATTCTCCATCCTTTTCTGACCCCTCCTTGCAAAAATCCCTGAACATATTTTCAGACAGAACCCCCCTATCCCCCTCTGTTCTGCCTCTCGACTCCATTAGATTCGAAAATGTTACAATTAGAAAAAAGAAATCTAAAAATCCCTCCAAGGATTTAGTGGATACTTTGCATGCTCCTTATATTCCTTTATCAGCAAGACTCAGTGCTGCGATTAGTCTTCCCCCCTCTCCTCTCCCAAGGGTCCTTAGAGCACAGAGCCCTATTCAGATTGACCCCTAATGCGTTTTCTCACTCTGAATGTTAGAGGCTTGGGAGGCTTAGCCAAGCAAAAAATCCTTCGCCATTTTATTTCCTCGCTCTCTCCTGATGTGATTCTTCTACAAGAAAGCATGACTAGTATTTACCCTGCTTTGTTTGCTTTCTCCAAACTCTGTCTAGGTTGGGAATTCTGTGCCATTAAGGAAAAAGGCCTCTCTGGAGGGATCCTCTCTGGTTGGAATCCTAAACTACTAAACTGTAAGGCCTTCCACACTGCAGCTGGTATCCTTGTAAAAGCTTCCTTTAGAAGCTCTCCATTAGAGCTGTCTATCCTAAATTGTTATGGTCCATATCTTAATAGAGACTCCTTCTAGAATGCTGCAGCCGCTGGTGGACTTCTCTCTCTTCCCAACCTCATTCTGGCTGGTGACTTAAACTTTACTTTAAATGCTTCTGAGATTTGGGGGTTGAAAGCGCATCTAGATCCTTTGGGTCCTTTCTTCTCCAAGCTTTTCTCAGACCATCATCTGGTGGATGTGACCCCCACCTGTGCAGGTCCTACTTGGAGGAATGGTAGGATGGGGGAAGAGGGTATTTCCAAAATATTAGATCGTTATTTTTTATCTGACCATCTTGTCAATTCTCTCCCAAGATACAGAGTTTGGACCCATAGATGTGGTTTATCATACCATTTCCCGGCCATCCTTGATTGGCAGGATCATCGGACCGATTGTTATTTTCCCTTTAAATTTAATCAATCCTGGTTATCAAATGAAGAATTTAAAAAAATGATAAGAGTTGAATGGCCACTTATCCTCTCTGATAACCCTATGGATCCCATGTTTGACCTCTCTTATAAGCTCCGGATCTTAAAAGTTAAAGTTAAATCTTGGACTAAACTTGAAACCAAAAAGATGTAGGATAAATCTGTCCTATTGGAAGAGGAGATAAACACCCTTCTCTCTACCTCTGTTTCTGCATTATTGTTTGATGATCAATAGCTTAGACTCTATTCTCTAAAGGCTGAACTCAAAAAGGTGATTGATCATGAACTTTATTCTGCAAGACTTAAAAGTCGGATCACTTGGGCTTCGAATGGGGATGCAAATACAAAGTTTTTTCATGCAGTGGCCTCTGCCCGGAAAAACCATAATGCGATTTGGAGTTTACAAAATGAAAGTGGTGATTGGGTCTCGGATGATTCAAATATCAAATCCCTTGGTATCCGTCATTTCAGGAAAATTTTTGAAGATGATAATTTATCCACCATATCTGCTCAACTCAAGATTATTCGATTATTCCCTTCCTTTATTGAGCCTGATGAGAAAGAGGTTTTTTTGAGTGCTGTCAATATTTCTGAAGTTGAAAGAGCCCTTAAATCCTTTAAAAAAGATAAGGCCCCAGGCCCGGATGGCTGGCCTGTTGAATTTTACTTGACTTTCTTTGACCTTCTAGGTCCTCACCTTGTTAAGATGGTTGAATCATCTAGGATTCTTGGCAGATTGTCTCCAGCTATCAATTCTACCTTTCTCACTCTTATTCCTAAGGTTGATAGGCCTGTTAACTTTGTAGACTTCTGCCCTATTTCTCTTTGTAACCTTTGTTATAAACTGATCTCAAAAATTGCTGCCATGAGACTTAAGCCATTCTTAGATAAGGCCATTTCTCCTCAGCAGTTCGTTTTCCTTAAAAATCGCCAGATCCTTGATCCCATAGGAATCACCCAAGAAGTCTTACATAGTGTAAAATCCCGGAAAAGGAATGCTCTTATTTTGAAACTAGACTTGTCTAAAGCTTTTGATAGGGTTAACTGGTCATTTGTTCGACTTATCCTTTTACAAATTGGAGTTCCTTTGGTTGGTGTGAATTGGATTTTGGGGTGTATCTCTTCAGTTCAATTTGCAGTTCTTGTTAATGGATCCCCTTCTTCCTTTTTCCCTGCCTCTCGGGGAATCAGACAAGGCTGTCCATTATCGCCTTTGTTGTTTATCTTGGTTATAGAAGGCCTCAATATTTCGATTGAGGAGGCTAAAATACAGGGTAAGATAAAAGGAATAAAAATTTTGGCTCGTCTCTCTCTCACTCATTTATTGTTTGTGGATGACGTGATTTTATTTGGGTTTGGATCTCTTGAGGAATGGAGGGCTTTCAAGAATATTCTGGATATTTTTTGTGAAGCATCTGGTATGAGTATAAATATTAATAAATCCAGCTTCCTTCATAATGATCTGGATGTGGATATACTCCGAAATATTGCTGGTCACATCCCTTATAGATTTGATTCTCTGACTAAAGGTTTTGTTTATCTTGGATGCTATCTGAAGCCTTCAGGTTATCAGATAAAAGACTGGTATTGGCTGGTCACCAAATTTGAAAAAAGGATTTCCCATTGGACAAATCGATTGCTATCTATTGGAGGTTGTCTTGTTCTTATTCGATCAGTCCTTTCGAGTATCCCTGTTTATTGGTTATCCCTTTTTCCAATCCCTGCTTCCATTCTTGACAGACTCAGAAAAATTATCTTTTCCTTTCTTTGGGGTTCCTCTGCAAACAAAATAAAATTTCATCTCATGGATTGGAAATCCCTGGCTCGACCGATTTCTCAAGGGGGTCGGGGGATAAAACATTTACCCAGTTTCAGTCTTTCATTGAGAATGAAAACTTTCTGGCTGGTGCTAAATGGTTTCGGCATCTGGAACAAGCTTATCTCTGTCAAATATTTGAAAAACAGACCTGTCCATATTTGGTTAAGAGAAAAAATATTTGTAGTAGGAAATGTCTCTATTTTATGGAGAGGATTTGTTGATACTTTGTCGTGGATTGGTAAAGGACTGATCTGGAATGTTGGTAATGGCTCTTCTATTCAGATTGGTGCAGATCATGTGGTAGGATTAGGCTCAAATTACTTTCTGCTAGTTGAATTGCGGGAGTATCTGGAATATTATGGCATTACTACATTAGAACATGCCAGAAATCTTACCCCTTCGGCCACTTCTTACTGGTTCACGGCGGCTGAATTAGACCTTTGTAATGAATGGAAACATCTTTGGGATCATTATACTCAGGGTCTGGAATATGGAAGAATTTATTTATCAGACCAACAAGATTCTCTTCTCTGGACTCATTTTAATTATGTTGGCTCTTTATCAACTGCTAAAGGATATGATTGCATCTCTCAAAGTTGTTTTGATTCTCCAGATCCTTCGATGGAATTCCTATGGCACCAACGTATTCCTCTGAAAATTATTTGCTTTACTTGGCTTATGGCAAGAGGACGTATATTAACGTGGGATCAACTTCAGAAAAAGGGCTTTCAGGGGCTAGGTAGATGCATTCTGTGTGAAAGTAATTCGGAAGATATTACCCATCTCTTTTTATCTTTCCCTACCAGTGCGAGCATCTTAACTTACTTTGCTGCTAAATATGGTTTTGTCTTCCCCATCCACGATTCTGTTTCCTCTCTTTTGATTCAATGGTATAGCTCCCATTTACACAAGACTGCCTTTAGATATCTGCTTATTTTTATTTTTTGGAATATCTGGATCCTTCATAATAAGTGCATCTTTGAAAATTGGAAACCTGTCATACCAGTTTTAATTTCCAGAATAGAAGGTCTTTTAAGCTCTCATCCTGCTCCTACTAAATCCTTAAAATTCCGGAAAATTGGTCCCAAACCTGTGTTGACCTTTCCTTGTGGTTATTTTGATGGGGCTGCAGCAGACAATATTGGTGGATCTGGTTTTGTTATCTATTTAAATGAGCATCACTATTTATGTTTTTCCATTGGTTGTGGTCATGGTACAAATACTAGAGCAGAATTATTGGCTTCTTGGGATGTTCTTAGAATTAGCCAGATGATGGGTATCCCAACTCATTTGATTTTTGGAGATTCACTGGTTATAATTTCTTGTCTCAATCGATCATCGGCACTTGATGTTGCTTCTCTGATGCACTGGTGCAAAGATATAAGAAATATGCTTCTTTTTGCCCCTCAGGTGATCTTCAAGCACATTTTCCGGGAGCATAACTCATTGGCAGATGGACTCTCAAAGCAAGCCTTGAATTTGGATATGGGCCATGGTTTCTTCTATGAAAAACTGGATGGTATGGTCATAGATGATGGCCATTTTGTTCTTATTTAGTTGCTGGGTCTTTACAGCCTTTTTGACCATCAGCATTATATGCATATTATTTGTTTTTGTCATGGTTAGAGTCCTCTCTGCTAGCAAGTCTTGCTCCGGATTATTTGATTGATGATCACCTTCGATTTCTTACAGCATTTCTGACCTGTTATCGCAGGGATGATGAGTAAAGTCTGCTATGATCAGACTTTATTTTCTTTCTGCCTTGGATGTAGCAATATGATTGATTACTTTCTGCCATTCTTGTGATGCTATGACTGTTGATTCTGCTGATTGTTGATTTGCTTAGTCATTGATACTATGTAAAAGATGTCTTTTGATTCACTTGAATAACAAAGACTGGTATTTTTTCTTTTGAAAAAAAAGTAAATCCAAGCCTTTCGTGATCTTAAGTATCAGAAACACTATGGGCATAATTATGAACATACTACCAAATTAACATGATGATAATTCCTCCTTAATAACCATTGATCTTTGTATTTAATACTTCACCAAAACTTTTCCCTCTATGCCTTTCAACCAATTTGTATGCATAAGTATACCTATAAAAATGTCAACATTTAAATAAAGAGTATTACAATCTCCAGTTACTATGATAGGATTTCATAGCAGCTTTGAATAAATAAGGGATAAGGTTTTAATTTAATAAATAAAAATGTGATTATTTAAATAAAAAAGTGTTAGTCTCCTATTACTATGATAGTATTTCAACGTAGCTTTGATATAAATAATAAGGAATATGGTTTTAAATTATTATTGATTGTAAGTTCTTGCTTTGGTTAATAAACATTTATTAACCATTACATATTGGGTTTTTAGTATTTGAATACTTAAATTAAGTCAACACAATTTACCATGGAAACACATATCATATTGGGTTTTAGCATTTGAATAATCAAATTAACTCAACACGATGTACATTATGGAGACACATATGTGCTCTCATAAGAAAATATTTGTGATTAATCCAACAAGGGTAGGAAATAACATTATACAGTATAATATAAGTTTAAAGGTGTGATTTTTCAATCACATATTAAATATTATAATAATACTAATTTAGTATCAGTAAGAGTGATAACAAAACATAAATTAATGATAGTAATGGTAGTGATTAATATTTATTAAAATCAATTTTGGTATATCAAATTTTAAGAAAAAAAAGTAAGATATTATTTGGTTTGCTTTAAAATTGTATTTTTATACTGAAAGAGTTTGAAGAAAAGTGTCCATTATTCACCATAGTTTTGATATGTTAGAAGGTTAGGAAGGTATATATGTGGTATATATTGTAACAAAGATTTTGAAACTGACATCTAATGTGAAAGTACACAAGGCACTCTAAGAGAAAGTGGTTTTCATCCTCAATGCTCATAGTCTCATGGAGATGGCAAATTCTTTTAGCCCATGGTGTTTTAGGAATTATCCAATACCTTGTTTCATTATGGAACTTATGACTTGTTTTTATCTTGAATATATTAAAATTTTTCTTTATATTAGTTAAAACAAATAAACACTTTTGATCTTCTAAAATCCATATGTTTTTTTTAATATTGAAACCAATATAACCAACATAGATCCATTTTAAACCTGAATCTATTAAGCATTGAGAGGGATTCAATTAATTTATAAGCTAACATGAATTTTTAATTATTTTTTACTTTTATAATTTATGAGCCGACATGGGAACGTTATGCTGTGTAACGTGACAAATGTGATAACATCTCCCCCATACTAAGTTGTAAGCACCTAGCTACTCTCAATACAAAAATATAATAAATTATTATAAAAATGTAATTTCAATTTATAGAAATACTAATCATAGTATCATTATAAATCTTAATATCTAAATAATTAAATTAATTCCAAATATCTTGGAAAACCACATATATGTTCTCATATTAAAAAGGTCATTAAACCCAAATAATTTAATATTTAGAATGGAATAGAAAATAAATTAACTATATTACAATGCAATCCCTAAAAAATTGTCACATTCATTTTTACTTAAATGTTTAAGTATTCTATAATGATGGGTGGAGTGTCCACCTTTTCAAAATTCCAACATAGTGAAAATCTAAAAGCACTATCACAATGTGTGACCACTATAAAAACACCATACTCACAAATATTTGTTTGTATCTTAAAATTCTATCATTTATAACATTAATTTTTAAATGTCTTAAACTAATTTTAAACATAGTTTTTTTTTGGTAATATTTACGTTGAAGGAATTACACAATGGAGATGGTAGTCTCAGTAGATTCCTCATCACTTTATCCAATTAAATTTCGATAGGTGTCTCATATGTTGGGCTAATAAGAGTTTGATAGGTGTCTTCTGTGTTACGGTCGGCCCTGCGCAAGAATGGATTGATGGGTTATGTCCTTACAGTTTTTTTCATACACGTTTGGTGATCAATTTCTTATTTTTTTTGCATGTCTTGATTGATGGGCCCATATTTTTTACCAGTGTCCTTTACTGCAGTTCAATTCAATCCTTTATCAATTTAGCAATGCGATTCCGCAATCTGGATTCTGTAGGCTTGCTTCCGCATTCTCAATTTCGTAACTTCTGTCATGTAGATTATATTTCCACAATAAAGTTTTTTGCAGACTTGCTTTTGCAACCTCATTCTTTCTGCAATTGGGTTTTCACAACTCAGATTCCGTATATTACACTTCAACAAGCTCCTTTCTGCAATCTCATTTTCCGCAATAATGTTTTTGCAAATTTGTTTCCGCATTTTACCCTTCACCAAGCTCATTTCGATTGATGGACTTATGTCTTGACAATTTTTTTCATGCACGTTTAGTGATCAATTTCGTTTTTTTTGCCCCATGTCTCGATTGACAAGTCCATATTTTATGCCAGTGTCCTTTATTGCAATTCAGTTCAGTCCTTTATCAATTTATCAATGGGATTCCACATTCTCAATTTCGTAACTTTTGTCTTGCATAATATATTTCCACAATACATATTTCCACAGACTTGCTTGCGCAACCTCATTATTTCCACAACTAATTTTTCATAATTCGGTTTCTGCATATTACCCTTTAGCAAGCTCCTTTCAACAATCTCCTTTTCCACAATACTATTTCCGCAAATATGTTTCCACAATTATGGTCCCGCAACTCTATTTATTTTCTGTTGGTGTCCTTTATTGTAGTTCAGTTCAGTCCTTTATCAATTTATCAACATGATTTCGCATTCTCGATTTCATAACTTCTATCCTGCAGACTATATTTCCACAATACATGTTTCTGCAGACTTGGTTCCGCAACCTCATTATTTCCGCAACGAAATCTTTCTGCAATTTAGTTTTCACATCTCGGTTTCCGCATATTACCCTTCAGCAAGCTCCTTTCCGTAAGATTGTTTCTGCAATAGATATTTCCATAAATATGTTTCCGCAATTCTGGTTTAGCAACTATATTTTCGCATTTTCCTTTACACAACAGTTTTTCCGCATTTGCAGATTGTGGGTTTGCAATTCTCTGTTTTTAAATGTGAACTTCCGCAAAGTTTCCCCCGCAACGTTCCTGCATTCAGATTGCGGATTGCGGATCCTGCTTCCCACTTGTTGTTTAGGGTGTTTTGTTGACAGGTGGCTTGCGTGTTATGACTACACTCTTATTTGTTTCCCTAAACAACCAGTCCTCTGCATGAATGGATTGATGGGATTATGTTCTGATAGCTTTTTCATGTACGTTTAGTGATCGATTTCGTTTTTTTGCTGCATGTATGAATTGATAGGCCCATATTTTCTGCCACTATCCTTCATTGCAATTTATTTCTTTGAATTGGACATAGCCATTGCGAAGGTTTGAGGACGAGTGTTTTGTGAAAGTTTCAATGCGAGGCCTCTTGTGGGTTTAGGCTCAGATTTTGTAGGGGCGATTTTTTCTTTGAATCAGGCATAGACTTTGCCAAGATTTGAGGTCGAGGGTTTTGTGAAAGTTTCAGTCTGGCAACTTTTGTGGCTTTACGCTCACAGTTTGTGGGGTCATTTTGGTCATGGTTTTCTTTCACTGCCACTCGAATTGGTGAGGAATATTTTGTCAATGTCCCTTCATCGACATGAATGCTTTATGTTAATGCTTCATCAATGCATTGTTGCTCCATTAATGCAAGAAATCTTGTGATTTGATTTAAAAATGGGCTATTTCTTAATTGCGGCTTAGCTTATGAGGATCTTGAAGATGTTGTCACAATTCTCAATTTATCGGGTTTGTTGTTGCACCACCTTTGTTTTGCACATATATACAAATCTTCAGGTAACCAATATTTCCTATTGTTCTCCTTTGCTTTGCTTGTATTTCTTTTTCTACACTTCAGTTACACCAAAGATTTTGGAAAAGAGGTCTTGCCACTATTTCAAATTTGCAGGTATTCCTTCAGTTTGCTTAAATGTTTTCAACATTCATTGTGGTAGCAAAATATTTGCTTCATATTTCTGTGGCTTTGATTTTATATTCTTCTTGCAATTGGAATTTTAATCTTGAATGTTTTAAAATTTAGTATTTACTTACAAGTTGCTTATTTATTGTCAAATTGAGAGTTTCATTTTGCAAATTGTATGTAAATGTTATTTGCAGGTATTCCTTTAGTCTTCTTAACTGTTTTGAACATTCATTGTGGTAGCAAAATATTTTCTTCATATTTCTATGGATCTGATTTTATCTTCTTCTTGAAATTGGAATTTTAATCTTGAATGTTTTAAAATTTAGTATTTACTTACAAGTTGCTTATTTATTGTCAAATTGAGAGTTTCATTTTGCTAACTGTATGTAAATTTTATTTTGGGATGGGTAAGAGTAGTTCTGAAACATGGTATTTTCTCTACCAGGGAAAACTGTTCTTATCTTTCATATAGTTGACAGTAGAGACAAGCATATATCACTAAGCTTGTCCATAAAAAACAATTAACATGAGCGCTTCCAAAACATGCAATCCACACTGCCAAGGCACGCACTGTTTCACTCTAGATAATTTTCAAATTTTTTTCTTTTTTGTTCATGCCTTATTTTATTCCACAGGAAAGAACAACAATCATGTTACAGGGAATATGCTAACTGAAGATGCTATTTCACTCTTGATACATGGTGCTGTCAACCTTTTCCCACTAGTACAAGTTTCCACATTAAACCAAGTGAACTCACTCAACTCATCAACTATTCGGTTTCGAATTTCTATCTTAGACAACCTTCACAAGCATGAGATATTACTTCCAATTATATATAACAGTCTTGTAGAATATGGGAAGCTAAAAGAAGGAACTATAATCAAAGTCACCCAATGTACTTGCAATGTTGTACATAATGTAACGTACGTTTCATTTCCTCGTTCTTTTTTTCCACTGAATGAATTTAATACCGTTGATGCATCAAATGTTTTTGTCTCTCGTTACTTTCTAACATACTTCTTCTTACTGGGACTATCACATGGCTTGCACTTGAACTTGTCGCAGTGGATGCAGTGATTATTGGAGACCCTACATCTTTGAGGTGAAAATTCAATGCCTCTCATTCCAGTCCTCGTAAAAGCATTACCATCAATGAGCTGCATAATATTCAATCGTATGAAAAGCTTGTTTGGTACTATGTTGTTGCAATCATCACAAATTTCAACATGGATGACTTCCATTTCCTTGCATGCCATATTTTTGTTGATGGTATACAATGCATGACAAAAATTTCCCACAAAGTTGGAAACATTTGGCATTGTGGTACATGTGATGGGGAGTTTCTTGAATGTGACCACTGATACATACTAAAGGTTGACTTGGAAGATATCACTGGACATATTCATGGTGTCTCAGCTTTTGATGATGCTGCAAAGCAAATCATGGGCATTTTTGCAAAAGACATATGCCTCCTCTCAACTGAAGCAACATCCATTGTTGAAATAGCCCAGAAGATCTGCAACAAACAACCTATTTTTACTCTTCAGTTAGAACGGAGACCTTCTATGGAATTGAACGCTTAAAGGTTGTAATTGTGATGGTTGAAAACATTTATTCAGAATACAAATACATAATTTGTTTCAACTTGATACTTAAACATTCTTTATTGTCTCTAATGAATTGCCTCAATTCTCATATTTTTTTCTTTTCTTTCATGCTTAAACATAACAGTTTTTTTTTTAAACTCGCTTTTAGGATTTTTATCTTATAGCCTCATAGTTCCACTGTACAATCTATCACTTAACATTTTGAACCTAAATTGTTGATGCAACCTATATCATTGATTTGTAATACAATACTAATTTTCTATTATGTTTATTTATAAAATAAAAAGCTTTGTTATGTTCTTTCTTAGCACAACTTATCATTTTTCCATAAAGTACTATTATTACATTTATTGGGTTTTTTTTCATATATGGTTTGTCATACTACAATTTTTTCTTCTATATTGTTTCTCTCTTACAGTTATTAAGCTAGAACTTGAAAAAAAATATTTACTCCATAAATGTTATTTTAGCATACATATTTGGTTCCCAATATGCAATCACTTAACATTTTCTTTATATCTTATATTTTATATCCATACACTTTTCACTTAATACATATACAAAATGTATCCCTATCACCAATGAAAGCTTCTAAGTCTTTAACCAGTTTACGCTTTTGTTTTATTGGGTGACTTTGATTATAGTTCCTTCTTTTAGTTTCCCATATTCACCAACACTATTATATATAATTGGAAGTAATAGCTCATGCTTGTGAATGTCGTCTAAGATAGAAATTCAAAACACCATGTAGTAAGAGTGAAATAGAATCTTCAATTAGCATAGTCTCCATAATGTGATGGCATTGTTCTTTCCTGTGGAATCAAATAGGGCATGAACAAAATAAAAAAATGAAAATTATTTAGAGTGAAACAGCCTGTGCCTTGGCAATGTGGATTGCATGTTTTGGAAGTGATTATGTTAATTGTTTTGTATGGAAATTCTTACTGATATACGTTTTCCTCTACTATCAACTATATGCAACATAAGAACAGTTTCCCCTGGTAGAGTAAATACCATGTTTCAAAACTACTCTTACCCATTCCAAAATAACATTTACATATAGTTTGCAAAATGAAACTCTCAATTTGACAATATATAACCAACTTGTAAGTAAATACTAATTTTTTAAACATTCAAGATTAACTCTCAACTAAAGAAACATCAATTGTTGAAATAGCCAAGAAGATCGTCAACAAACAATTTATTTTTACCTTTCACTTAGAGCAGAGACCATATGTGGAATTGGATGCCTAAAGGTTGTAATTGTAATGGTAGAAAACATTTATTTGGCAATTTCAGCTGGACATTCAAATACAGATGTCTTTAACAAGTTTACACTTTTCTTGTAGGTATCATTTCGAACCATGACAATGAAGAAGACTTGTATATGCACAAAGCAGAGATCAAAATAACAAGAAACAATGTCTTCTTTATAGAGCTGCTCATCAACCTGTGGATATGTCTTCTTACTTTTCTCTTGGCCAACCTTTTGACACACCATCCCTTCCATCACCCATGATAAATCCATCCAACACCTACCTTGATGATGCACATCAATGATTTTGTAAAAAAATGGACCAACTAGCTGATATGAATGTTTGCTCGATTTGCAATGAATGTTACCTTGGCATGGCAACGAAAAAAATCCATGGTGCATACGGGTGTTCTCATTGTACTATGGAAAGAAAAGGTAATCTATTTTCATTGGAAAACAATATGGACCCAGGCATACAACCACATTTCCTTGCAGTACTTACACAAGTTGAAGAAATGCTCATTAGTTGCGCCAACCCAATATTACAAGTCACACAAGTCTGTGGTGATCAATATAAATATTCTGGACATACTATTTTCTTCCCCCAAGACATTTCCATTATTTACACATCCCTACCCCATTTTATATCAGACCTTGACATCCTTGTTGCTCACGAATGCAACTCTATAAACAATCCATATTAACTTTTTGTTAGTCGAACACGTGTTCTTGCTTCCCTTGAATACAAATTGGGAAACCATCTGTACTACTAGGATGTACGAGTCAACCCAATTGCATTAGCTTATTTGCCTCTTGTTTCAACAGACATTTCACCTTTGATTCCCCATGTTAATAGCAATGATACATTATCTCATCATCAAAGCTTGTCCTCTACAATCTGACCACCAAATTCATTTGAACCCTATGAATTAGAATCATCCTCGTTTATTTCAACACAAAATCATGCTAGAACTGAGGTTGAAGAAATTAGACACTTCATACACACACCATATATCCCACTACCACCTTCCAATGATTTCCCCCCTATAGGCATATCCCCTATCAATGAGTACAACACAAAAGACCTTCTTTCCATGGATTTTCCAACCTTGTTCCCCATAGTTGCAGCAATGCTTACACAACTACACATTCATAAAGTTGAGATACACGAATATGCTCTTCACCTCATTCACTATCATGACAGTAGATTTGGGAAACATCCTCGCTTCTAGTACTACATATACAATCTAATTATGTGTCATCAGAGTAATGTTTTTGCTTCTGTTTTTGTCAAAATTAAACTTGAAGATACACTACCTCCCACAATACTTGAGCTTGTGAACCAATTGCAAGACATGCCTAATGATAAAATTGGTGAAAGGGTCACCCGATTTGGGTCTTCATTGTGAGGTATGCGCTTGTATTGGAACAAAAGTAGAGCTGAACTCACAAATATGTTCAATCAACAAGGTACACCAATGTTCTTCTTCACCCTTAGTGCAGTTGACACAAAATGGCCAGATTTGCATGCTCTGATGCCTGGTGAATGTCCTATCAGTTTATATAAACACCATCAATGGAAAATTTGCAACATCATATCAAATCCACATATTACATCACAATACATGCACAATATATTCAAAATATTCCTTGAAGAGGTGCTTCAAAAAGGCTTTCACATAATAGATTCTTGGTGCAAGTGTTTTACTATATTTTCCTTCTTATCCTTTTTTCATGTTTGTCACTTTATAAGATTCATTTCTAATATATTCATTTTCCTCCCATGTAGGTATGAATGGAAACATAGGGTATCCACACACATTCATGATTTTATTTGGTTGGCAGATGAACCAAATATGGACACATAATGGATTCTTGGTGCAGGCGTTTTACTATATTTTCCTTCTTATCCTTTTTTCATGTTTGTCACTTTATAAGATTGATTTCTAATATATTCATTTTCCTCCCATGTAGGTATGAATGGAAACATAGGGGATCCACACACATTCATGATTTTATTTGGTTAGCAGATGCACCAAATATGGACACCTCAAACTTGCAAGATGTTGTTGTAGTTGAAGTTGCAAAACACTTTTTTGACACATATGTTACAGCCTGGAATCCTCATAATGTGCACTTGTCCACTTTTGGGTTACATCATTTTACTACAAATTATCCATGCAATCTTGCATCACCATCCATATTTGCATCAAACTACTCAGTTGACTATGAAGAAGTTGTAAATTGTGTTCAAAGGCACAATAGATGTTCAGAATCAACTTTCCTTCACAAAAAAGGAACATCCGTTCAATGTTGCTATGGTTTTCCCTATGACATACAAGCTACTTCTTCCTTATTCATTGATGCAAATGGACGTAAAACCTACAATCCTGCAAGAAATGATTCCCTTCTAAATATTCACAACCCAACCATGCTTTCAATATGGAGGGCTAACATCAATTTCCAACCTATTCTTTTTAGACATGTTGTTATCGTATACATTTCAAAATATGAATTGAAAGTAAAGACAAAATAATAAATCTACCATGTTATTCTCTCTCACCTTGCACATGCAGCACCAAGTGGCATCCCTATTCTTCATCCAACCAAGTGATTCCTTGCACAAACAGTTGCAGAACGAGACATTGGTGTACAAGAAATGTGTCACGTGCTCCAAAAACTCCCTCTTGTGCTTTGCAGCCATCAATTTTTTTCCCTAAATGTGAGCCAAAGTGTCTTCCATCCTATTAGTAATGACACTACTAACACTCCTACAACCCCCCCCACCCCCCCAACCTTCATATTTGCATACATGAAAAGACCCCTTGCTCTTGAGCATCTAACCTTGCTTGAAGATGCTCGTTCTTGGTCTTTCTCACCAAAAAGGAAAAAAATCCATGTAAATCAAAATATTGTTGGAGTATTTCCACAATTCCCTTCCATTCCTCCCTTTAATTCTTCAAATTTTGAACCATTTTGTTGGAGAGAACTTCTTCTATACAAACCTTTTTGTGCCCTCCTTGAGGATATTGGAACAATAATTTCTAAAATTATTTCTCATTGGAATCACATTAAAGGAACATATGTTGTGTGGCACGTTGAATGTGTAAAAGAAGAACCCTCTACACCTCCATCTGATGATTCAAACTCCGATCGAATTCCCTTTCCCTTGGCCCATTCGATGGATGAATGGGAACTTCTCTCTCAAATGAGACTAGGAAACAACATCCATATTGATGACCTTTAAATGATTGGACATCATGATTTTGACAATAATCACAATTGGACACATAACAATATATCCATCCATTTGCATGAAACAACAATATCATTCATTGACCTCAATTGCTTGTCCACTCAACTACATGAAGACACCACCTTGTTATCCATTTCACATGATTCCTTGTCTCCCACACAATGCATAGCCTTTGATCTTGTCATTTCCCACTTTAGAAACACTACACCTGCTCAACCACTCAAAATGGTCATTCAAGGAACTGCAGGCACCAGAAAATCTTACCTCATATCTTGTTTGAAATCTGCACTCCAAACTACATATGGATAAACTGCATCCCCACTGCTTCTCCTAGCTCCAACTGGTGTTGCTGCCTTTAACATATATGTGGTTACAATACATTCTACTCTTCGAATACCCATTGTTGAAATGCATCCTCTTGAAGGCCAATCCCTTTCAAAGCTTCAAGAATAAATCCGACATATTCTCTATATTCTCATCAATTAAATGAGGTTTATTGGCCCAAAAATGTTTACTCAAATTGATGCACACTTACGTCAAGTTTTCCCCTTGCATTGTACAATCCCATTTGGTGTCTATTCCATGATTATTCTTGGTGACTTCAGGAAATTTCCTCCAGTAAAGGACATCCCCATCTATGCAGTCATCCCTTGGAACTTCTCTATGGCGTACATTTTATACTTTTGTCATGCTGAATACCATTTTCCGGCAACAAGGAGATAGCACTTCTCAAATTTCCTTTCGCCAACTCTTACTAAACCTTTGAAACGCAACACCAACTCTTGAGGACTGGGAACTCCTAATGACAAGAACAACCTCATCCCTTTCACATCCATAAAACTGTTCATTTGAACAGTCTACCCACTTGTATGCCACTAATATCTCTATTGCACTACACAACAAACACATGCTCAAACACCTCAATATGCCAATTGCACATTGCCTTGCAGAACAAAGGAACATACATGTCCTCCAATCCATAGATGATGAATAGTTACCGTTAAAGGTATTTCTTGCTATTGGTCAACAAGTAATGTTAACTGCTAATTTATGGCTTGGAGCATGCCTTGTTAATGGCTCACTTGGAAAAGTCATTGACATTGTATACAACTCCAACAAACATCCTCCTACCTTACCATCCTTTGTTGTTGTCGAATTCGTCTACTACAAAGGAGACTTATGGGATACTTCTAATCCTACTTATGTTCCCATATCTCCCATAACAAGAGGAATGTGTAGGCAACTACCACTTCGTATGGCATGGGGTTTAACAATTCATAAAACAAAAGGTATGACCCTACAAAATGCAACAATAGATATTGGAAACATATAGAAAAGGGCTTACATTCACTGCAATATCAAGAGTTAAATCTTTGTCAGTCCTTCGCATTTCTCCAGCTTTCTCTTTTTCTAGATACTCTCGCATGCAATAAAATACACATGTCCAACTTAGGAAAAAGGAGGAAAGATTAATTGCTTCAAACTCTTTAAAACCAAATTTTGCTTGAATATTTTCATTGTTTCCTCTATAGATGTACTATTTTTCCCGTAAACATATGTATGTGTTTATAATACTTCTTCTAATGGTCAGACTTATCTTTTTCCCATTATTTAATGTATTGTTACAATTGCAAAGTAAATAGAATATGATTCTTCTTGAGATGTATCACTTATATGTTTCCCATTTATTGGTTCAATTCAACAAAGTAAATAATCACTTAATCACATATTTCTTTGTTAGGATCAAGTTCAATTTACTTTCATGGTGGTAACCAACATAATTGAAATTAAGATCGCTTGACAGAATTAATGTAAAACTAAATAAGAAACATTATATGTGCTTGATAGTTAGGTCATTGTAGTTCACGAATGACTATGAATATTGCAACCAATCCTTGAACCTATCAAATAACGTAACTAAGCCTTTATGTTTGCATTAACATTTAAAAAGAAAATCAAATCATACATAAGAAGAGAAAACCAAAAATGTACCATGGGAATCAGTATACCTAAATAGTTAAATTGTAATAGTGGCATACACAATAGACATGTGCATCCTGCAACCCGCATACTTATTGCAAAATGCAGATTACGGAAACCTTTTTCAAAATAAACTTTTTCATTTCGCTCACACATTTTTCAACCCGTAATGCAGATTGTGGAAAGCAAAAAAGTATAGTGTAGCGTCTTTTTCTGTTTTCCTTTCTGCATTCTGCAACCCACGATGTGGATTGCGGAAAGCGGAAAATTCTATTTTTTTCATGAATTTTTGTTTTCCTTTCCGCAACCTGCAACCCACAAATATTTGCAGAAACTCAATAAAAATCGAAGTTGCAACATTGTGCACCCGCAAACTGCAACCCGCAAATTCTTTCAGATTGCGGTACTTAAGAATTTTTACATGATCGATAATTTCATTCCACAACCCACAACCCGCATTGCGGATTGCAGATGGAAAAAATCATAAGATCTTAACTTTTCTAGGTCTTTTCACTTTCTCATTTTGGTTTCCCGCCTTTATCTCAATCGTCCATTTTTTACAAGCTCTATGGCCTAGATCTATTTTGTCATTGAAGCTTGGTTTATTTAATTCTTTTGAATTTTACAAATTCTTCACCATTTTACTTGTCAGTTTTACTGGGTTTGGAATTTTTACTACGAATTTATCTCGTTTGAGCTCATCAACCCTCTAGTCCCTAAGATTTTACTAGTAAGTCTCCTACCTTTCACGATCGTTTTTTCTGTTATTTTTTGAATTGTGGTAGATTTTTTACCATGGTTGCTAAATTTTTACCAGATTTCACTTCCAAGATGTCTATGAAAACCAAGTCAAAAAATTCTTTCCAATAGCAGAAGAACAAGGACCCTAATTCTGGAATCTTTACTGACACCACTGGGTTGGTTCATGAAACCCTTCACCTGGATTGGTCCAGAATTTATTCCATACTCAATAATGATGATTTCTCTACAATTCCTCATGACCAGCCTGCATTCGCCAAAATTAGGAACTCTCAACTCCATTGCATTGCAGCGCGGCCTCCGTTCATTCCCTACACCGATCTAGTTAAATGGGAATTGGATTATGAAAACAGTAAGGAATGCTCCTTTGACGACCATACTCAACACTAGGTCGCGTCTTTCCTTCCATATGTTTTATCTAGAGCTTATGCTCTTGGGCCCCCTCAATAGCTTCTAAGTGTCAAATTCCTCAATGCGGCTATCTCCTAATTCAATTATCAGGAAGTAGTCAAATCCTGGATGGAAAACCCAGCTGATTATCTCCCTAAGGAAATAAATTATTACCGTCGCCTGGTTCAGGGAACCTTATTCTTTGTTTGCAGCAATGTTTTGACGGTTATACGGATTACCAAATTGTTCTATGTTTAAAGTCGAATGGGTTCTTGAAGCCCACCATATCTTGCTCACAGGTGAGTCTTTCAACTAGGCAAAGATTTTATCTATGAATTTGAAAGAGGAAATCGAGAAATATCGAAAAACACCAACCTCTAGGAAGTCGGCTTTCTACATGTCGGGTTATGTTATGGATGCATTTTGTGCAACTTCTTCATTTTCGGCCATGGGATGGAATCAGACCAAAACCTCATTTCCAGTGCTTATTTATTGTTCGAATATGTGGGAGGACAATTTCGTCCCCAAGGTTTATGAAATTTGCGACCTTTTCTTGGGTTCAATGTATCATAAAATATTCAAGGCATATGCTCCAGCCTTCTTTGAAAGAGCCAGAGATTTTATTAGCCTACATGGAGATTGGTATGTGGGTGAATATTTTTCCTACATTCAGATTTGGGGTAGCAACACAGTCCACCTGCTGCCGAGAATAGTACCTGACCGAATGCTTCTACAAGAGATTGCATACTAGATAGTGATCGATGGAGTTTTTCGTAAACTTGCATCGTCCAAAAGGAAGTATTGGCCCAAGTTTACCTTGAACTTGGAATTTATTGTCCTACAAAACTCCCCTCATGCATCCATTTTGGGTAAAGTGGTTGTTGATATGAACCTAGGAGAAGCGCCAAAGAGGATGCATGACCCTAAGTCATATATGGCCAGTCACTTGGTGCAAGAGCATTCCAAAATTCAATATACTCATCATAATGAACATGATGACTCAATTTATAAAGCAGCTACTGATTTTCAAGAGGTTTTGAGTAGGATTACTGATCCTAATGTCAAATCTCATATTTTCAAATACCAGAAGGATTTTAATGTAACACCCCAGTTTTGACCCCATGATATTTCAATTGTAAATGATGTATATATTGTATGAATAATGGAAAGGATCTTAAGGCCAATGCCCTGCCATTTATGGATGTTTTGTATATAGGTGATCAAGGCTGATGCATATGGTTGTGGTGTTGGTTATGCACTGCATGTTTTGGTATATCATGTAAAAGCATAAATTAATAAAATACCACATCTATCTATGGAACTACAATGTGAAAGAGATGGGGGCATGGTTTCACAAGGGATAGGGTGCAGGAGTTGGTCAAACTTCTGAGTCTATAGGGTTAAGCTAGATGTCAGTGAGAAAACCATTGAACCTCAGCTACAATATTTTTCCCTGCACTCAATCATTATTTCGTTACAGAAATTTGATGAGGTAGTTAATGCCTGGGGCAATGCAAGGTATGGCAGACTGCAGTCTGCGTAGGTCTGCAGCCTGGAGGAAGTCGCACTTTTTCTTCTATGGGAAGAAAGCATGTGATTCATACCCTTTCCATCAGACGATATCGCATTTGGGTTTTGTTCACTCATCCTCAATCATTCTATCATTCATTCAAACCATTCCATCATGAGGAACTCACTCTAGCATTTTCAAGCTCTCCATACTGCTCATGCGTGCTGTACGTTCACCTATATTGCAGAACCATGGTTTTTGTCTGTGATCGTCCATCTGTGATCCCGTCATCATTTTGGTTTACTATCTGAAACCACAGAACCAGTATCTACAAGTATTTTTCCTTTATTGAGAAAGAGAGGAGGGGTTTGTGGATCAGACGATTCGATTTCACTCTCCTGAGTCGGAAAAGGTGTTTTCGCAGTGGGTTTCTATGTTACAAAGTGAGAAATCCTATTTTGTTGGTCCACAGTGTGGTTGTTGTGTTGTGCACCCTATTTTTGGGTCTGATTGGTATGCAAGACTGAGGACTGGAAGAGAAGAGGAATGGTTTTGTACCTAGTGTAGAAAGGAACCTCAGGAAAAGATAAGAGTGGCTAGTAGATCCTTACCACATGCCTTGAAGAGCACTAGAAGGGAGGCATAGCCTAAGGGACTGTTGAGCATAGAAAGGGATTCTACCTTTTGTTTGGATGCAGGTAATGTGGATGGCAGGCCATGTAGATCTTGTGGAGGTGTTCTTATCTCTTGAGTGAGCCACTAGTCTGGTCATTCTACCTTTCCATTGTCTAAGTAGCCTGTAAACCCAAGGGAGATTGGCTTGGCCTTGGGGCTTGTTAACACAATTCGATCTTGGTTTGACTGAGTCTTGTTTTGCATTATCCCTCTGTGTAACCCTTGGATGAAAATCCTATCAACCCAAATGCAAGAGATGGTTTGGTCTTGGGGCATGTGAACCCATCTATTGGATTGGCCGGTCCTTAAAGCAAGTGTTGGCTTGATAATCCTACAACCTATTAATCCAACTAGGTGTTGGCTTGGTTGGACAATATGATAAGTCCAACTAGGTGTTGGCTTAGCTATGTGTTAAGAATATGTTGCTATGTGTGAGTCTGTTGTTCCCTAGTTTCTTGTGGAATCATTCCCAAATTAGGGGAGGAAGTGGTGTTGAGATATTAAGGAAAAAATTGACCTATGGTTGAGTGGAACGTTGTAACTGCATAGCTAGTTTCAAGAAAACTTCATTCTTCAAGATAAGTATTCTTGTTATGTTGTTTAGGCAATGTATTTTCCTATGAATTGTTATGTTCGTGATTGAATGCTTAATGATGATGAAGTAGAGGTTACATGTGTATATTTCCTGCATTTTATCTCTATGTTTTTCCTTATATGTTTTTATGCATTTTGCCTAAGTTCATAGAGGTTGGAATCCTGTTGCAGAGGTCAGAATGATTCTAACTTAGTGTTTTCGCCCTTTGAAATCCACCTAGGAATGGAAGAAAATGGAATATGGAGAGGAGCAGTTGAACTGGGAAGGAAGGTTATGTTTCTGCATCCCAGGATCCGCAACAGAAGGCAAAATGTGGGAGGTGGGAGAAAGAAGTTGCATCAGAAGGATACAAGGAAAAAAACAGAAGTGAAAATGTGGACGTGGAAAGTTAGATCATTCGCTTCATCAAAACCTTAAGGTTCTGACTCCCGAGTTCTAAGGTCGGCACTACAAAAGCGAAAGTGTGGAATGGGCACAATTAGTGCGAAAATGGACATTCTGGATGCAGAATGGAAAAAGTTAAGGGCAGAATGACTGGTATAGTGGTTTTAAGCCTGACATGAAGGATGGAGAATAGGTTAACGTCCATACTTGATGTTTATCAAAAGATCATAGAGGTTCTTTAAGCAAAAATTTTCAATTATCCGCATTATGGGGTATGGGGATGTGACACTGAATATTTCTATTCTCCATTTCAGACAGGTAAAACTAAAAGTGGAAGAGAAAATTTAGAATAAGAATCTGGAAAAGGAGGTCAAAGAGAAAGCACCTAGATCCTCTTTTGCTCTTGCAAGTAAATCAAAAGAAAAGGGGAAAGTTGTTCTTGAAATTGATGTAAGAACTCAGCCTTCCTTGATGATAGAAACCCTCCACAAAGGGGAAGAGTTCAAGAATACTCTTGCCAATATTAGCTCTCAGATACAAGCACAAATAGAAGTGGCTAAGCCTCATTCTAAGAAGCATAAGACTCAAGTGGTTCCACCACAGGTACAGGTACATGAAGCACCAACTATTGATCTAGAACCAATGCTTGAATAGGCGCATAGGGAAGAACAACCGTTACCACTACTTCAACCCACTCAACAAGAACAAGTAGCTCGTCAGGTTCCTCCAATTCAGCAAGTAGAACTTCTCCCTCAAGAAAATGTTGAGATTCATGAAATACACAATGACTTAGAGGAGGAAAACTACACTTCCAGTTGTCCCGTTAATTTTTATACTTCCATGACATCTTTCATTCCTACTACCCAGTATTATAATTTGAATGTCATTTAGATCTTCAAGGAGATAGTTCTAATAATGTTTGTAGCAAATGGAGAATGAAAATACAAACTGAAAAAAACAAACCACATAGGAAACATATGAGTATTGCTAGGGAATTTATAGTATCATTCACCATAATAATATCCGGTGTTACAATAGTTTACATAAGAAAATAACTCAAATCTATCCACTATATGTGACTGTATCTAACTGACCATCTAACTCATGGTGTCTCAATCAATATCGGAGTCCAACAGATCAACTCCCAGATGTCCAACTAACTCAATCAATCAATGACATCTAGTTAACTTAGTGCAACTGAGTGTGGTAGGTGGGAAAAGGTGCCTACTCCACATTCAACCATGCATAGCTAGCGCTAGCTAACTGATTGCGAAATAACTAAAAGTAACTGGGGGATGACTAAGACTAACTATTAATAACTCCAACTAACTGACATAGGTTGGTGCTAGGACTCCCAGTGGCCCCTAAAATGTACGGATTGGTCTAGGAGGAGCCCAAAATCATGCATGCACATGCAGTAAGTGGTAGTTAACCTATAGTAGTGTTCCCCACACTTTAGTGACTGGTACATGTGGCCCCATTAGGTCAAGTGGATCCAACTGTACTAGTGGACCCAAATAATTTTAAGGTTCCTAAGTTAGGCTAAATTAATCTAATAGACATTTGACCAAGGGAGGATTAATTATCCTAACACCCCCCATGAATCCTAACTTGGACAAATGTGGCCCTAGTAACAATACCATAGGTCACCTAAATACAATCTAAAAGATAATAAAAAATGCTACTTAATACAATTGAGGAAACAAGGGAAAACCTCATGGGAAACCCCCCCTCCCCCTCAAAATAATCAGGAAATAGCAAACTGCAAGCTACCTTTAGAAGAAAGAAGCTTCCTCCTTAGAAAAATAACTTGAGCAAAAACACTGCTGCAAATTTGTAACTCTATGCAGTAGCATGGTCCATCAGTGGACCTCTCAATGTACTTCTGAACCGATGACTCTATTTGTCTCTTTTGGATGGTGAAGGTAGGGAATGATCAAGTTCCTGCTTCTGTGGGCCATGTAGTTGATCATTGGCCATCATCAAGTAGCACCGACCTGGAACTTTGTTGCACCATACTGTAGAGAGAGAATCTGTGAGAGATAGTGCAACATGCTCATTCTGATACTGGGACCTTGTTCTTCTTTTGTCTTTTGGATCTCCAGCACCACTTCCAGCTACATCAAGAATCTTTTGAGCCCATCTAGGTTTAGGCTTATGATTAGGAATGGGTATTGGATTTGGATCTAGAATCTCTTGATATTCAATCTCAATAACAGGATCATGTTGAATGTGATCTTCTTCATCTGAATCTGAAACCTGTAGCACATCCTCATCATCAAAAATAGGTGGAGAAATAGTTATACCTTCCTGTGTTGCTGGAGGTGTGTCATACAACTGATCTTCTTCGAATTGGACACTTCTTTCAATGAAGCATCTTCTGGTTGCAACCTCCACTAGTTTGTAAGCTTTTGCATCTTTTGCATATCCTAGCATAATGCATTCGCTACTTTGGGCTTAGAAGGCCTTCCTCTTGTCAAGTGGTATTCTGGCCCAAGATTTGGAACCCAAAACTCTTAGATGAGAGACATTGGGCTTATACCCATGCCGTGCTTCGAATGGAGTGACCCCAACCTCTAACTTGTGGGGTACCCTATTCTGCAAATGTGAATAATAGTTTACTGCTTCATCCCAAAGAGAAGGAGGTAGATGTTTGGCATGGAGAAGACATGTTGCCATCTCTTTTAGTGATATGTTCTTCCTCTCAGCCACACCATTCTGTTGTGGTGTGAATGGAACTAAGTGCTCCATTCGAATCACCTCTTATTCACAGAAACTCTAGAAATATTCTTTGATGTACTCTCCTCCCTTATCATATCTTATTGACTTGATATTCTTATTAAAATTGTTCTCAACCATAGCCTTAAAAACTTTAAAATTCTCAAAAACTTCTGATTTTTGTTTCATGAAGTAGATCTAGCAGTACGTAGAACAATCATCAATAAAGGTGAGGAAGTACCTGAAACCATTAATGGAGTTTGTGGGCATAGGTCCTGCTAAATCACTATTTATAAAATCAAGTATAGAGGAATCTCTATGTGCTTTCCCAACATCATACTTCTTTTCTGGATGCTTACCTACCAAGAAACCAACACATACTCCATTGGAAGTTTGGATGGAGGGAAAACCTTCAACCATTTTATCATTGTGGAGTTGCTGCGAATATCTGAAATTGAGATCGCCAAATATATCATGCCAAATCTTGCTGGTGTTGTTAGCATGAGACAATAAAGCCGTAGGAGGAGAAACAGGTAAGAAATGTGAGAACTCATAAGCTTTGGTAGAGTGATTTGCAATACCTTTTGCTATAAGTTGTCCAGTGGATTTTTCTATAATCTCAACTATCTCTAAATCGAATGTCACTCTCTTGGGAGAGAATGTATGAGTCATTTGATAAATATACAACAGGTTAGCAGCAAGGGAGGGCACATACATGACATTTTTGAAATCACATGCTTCGTTCTGACTGATCCCCTTCCTTCTACTGGAATCCAGGAATCATATCCCATGTGAATGTTCTTCCCCTTTGATAGCGAGAGGGTAGAGACAGATTCTTTGGAAGAAACCGTGTGATTTGAAGTTCATAATCAATTATGTATGTGGTAGACTATGTAAAGCTATATTTTAAATCATGGCACCTTTCATCATCTTCTGTCTGTGGTTCTTCATCAGGATTCTTTGCTCTTGGAGGATCAATGGTATGCTACTTGAGAAGAGGTGACATTTCATCAAGTTTCTTCCCCATCATGATTGATGAGTGCCTCTTTTCGTTTTTATGAGTTCAAAGAGGGTAACAAAAAATCGTTGCAGCTCATCTGAAGACAAGTCCAAACTCATATGTTTTATGAACCTGAGAGAGGAGGGGTTCATTCCCAAAACAAGGTCTCTCAATGTTTAATTTAACGAGTCCATCAAAAAGTTAACTTGGTATTTTTCATGTTTAGAGAGTCTGAATGATTATGGAAGAAGACTCCACGGGGTCCTTTTTCGTAAAATAGTTCATCTAAACCGAAAAAGTGACAACCTACCTTCAGATGAACGACTCTTCAAGTGCTTTAACGAGTGTGAATAAGACAAGATCACTCGACAATATTTTCATATTTAAGGAGCCCGAAAAGATTTTAAAAAAGACTCCACTAGGTCTCTTTTCACGATGAGGGATTTTATGAGTCTGAAAAGAATCTGAAAAGGACTCAAACCTTTGATGCTAAGTTTGGAGAGCATGACCAAAGTGTCGGAATAAATGCTCAAATAATTTTTCCATTTTATGGTAGTACGAAAAAGTAAAAAACAAACTCCAAAAACTTTTACTGCTACCTCTCTTTATCCCACAACGACTTAAAAACAACTGTTAAACTCTCCAATAAACGACATTAAAGGATCATGACTGATAGATTTTAAAAACTATGACATGCCAAAACCTAGAATGCTTATAAAAGTTATGTAAATAGTAAAAAACAAAACATTTTACCATTTACCAATAGTGAAGAGCCTTTGGAGAAGTTTCTTGGTCAGATTTTCAGTTGGTGATTCCGAGAGAATCTACCATCGGATTTATGCACCGTCGGTTCCAGGTAAAAGCTTGAACCTTTCTCTTTCATTTCATGCTTTCATTTTTTATTTTTGGGGGCGTTTTGGGATATTTGAGCAAGCCCTAAAACCATGAATGTGGGCACTGCTCTTATCCTTTGTAGGATAAGCGGTACCCCGCAGGAACCGTGCCTAGAACACTTCACACAGGCGGTGCCACCGCTTGTCCTCAATGGGACTCAGGAGGTTCCAATCATGGGTAAAGAAAAATATATGTACAAGGAAAATAGCTCATTTTTTATGATTTAAATGGTTGATAATGTTCTTAATTGGCCTTGTGATGGTTTTTGGCAGGTTTCCATTGATAAAAAATGGTTATTTGGAAAGAGAGGCAACATGACAATGATGATGCATTTGTCGAACGTTGTATAGCCACATTGAGAGACTGTGGTCTTCTAAAGTTTTTTCGCACACCCAGCATGGTGTCACATGAGCGCTTATTAGAGCATATTATTCGTATGTGGAATTCGGAGCAACAGTATTTTGAGGTGGGTGCTCATGTATTGACAATTGAAGTAGAAGATATCTACTTCCTAACAAGCATATCAAGACGGGGAACTCCCATCTCTTTGACTGGTTCCCGTGGAGGGGACATCACCACCCAGGAACTAATAAATCGCCATTGTATTCCTAGGACCATAACATCGGGGAAGAAAATTCCCATAAAAGAAGTAGTGGATGGCCCTCTTCGCATAGTTTTATTTACCATGCAGAGAGTGGCGGGGATCCAAGGGGTACATCAGGCATCTAGAGAGCATATGCTCTACGCTATAGAGGCCATGGCATCCACAGTCTTCAACTAGGTGGAATCTCTATTACCGGTTTTCAAAGATCAGCTGACCAAGTGTCGATAGGGGGAGCTGAAATAGTTCAGTTTCAGATCCATCTTGGCATGTTTCTTTTTCGAGCGAGTCCCCCGCTGAGACCCTAGGTGGTATTCACAGAGTTAAGGGAAAGAGACCCTCATATGTTGAGGTGGGTCCAGATCATGGCCTGCACAGGAGCGGGTAGAGGCAAGGTGAAGTTTGGAGACCCATTTTTTCGATGGTTGAGAGACCAGCTCCTCATGGTTGAGGACTATGCATACGTGGGCACTGACATTAGTGGTGACCCTGATCTACTGCTTCCACTTAGTGGACAGTGGGGCGATATCGGTAAGAAACAAAAACTCTAAAATGACAATTGTGTTTTTGTGTTTCAATGTTTTATATTTTTTATGTGTAGTAAGGAGACTTAAATGTTTTCATGCAGATGTCGGAGCAGCATGACCTGGGGGATCCTCCCCACTAGATAGGTGAGCCAGAGCTCATTTTGTTCCACACGGGGATAATGTGACAGGGGAACTAGAGGAGAACCTCGAGAGGTTAACTCTAGACATCCCAAGTGCCTCGATCGACAACCTCCCACTGAGGTACCAGAGGCCCACTGTGGGAGTACCGGGTCGTTTCAGCAGACTGCTACATTGAGTAGCTCGGGCGGTCATGTGTTCACACGAGCATCACTAGATGATAGGCCGCATGATGTATTTACTGAAAGATGATGGATAGCTTCAAGATTTTTGTATGATGATATTTTTCCTGAAAGCCTAAGCGCTTCAGATGAGGTCTCGTGACCTATTTTTTGTAAAACATTTATATATATATATACAGACTTCTATTTTGGTGTTTATGCATCTCAAATGGAAAATGTTATTTACATGAGTTTTATGTGTTTTTTACAGTTTATTTATAGTGAACCATGTTTGATTTTCATGTCATGAATGGGCAATATGCCAATCTAGGATGTAATTTGCCAATGAGTCGGCAACTGCATTATCTTCCCTAGGGATATGCCTATAGGTAATAGCTTCAAATGACCTCTCTAATAAATGTACCCTCCAGAAAAGAAGGAGAATCATGGGATTCCTAATGGTATAGACATGGTTTAAATGACAAACCACTAGTTGTGAGTCCATCAAAATTACCAAGTTACGAACATCTTGGGAGGACGCTTCAGTCAGAAGACCTATACCTGCTTGACACTCGGTGATAATGTTGGTAGCGGGACCAGTACAAACTGCTCCTGAACTGACCAAATCGTAAGCTAGGGAATAGAGAACCCAAGCAGCTGAGGCAAGATTCAAGGTGTGGCTGAAAGCACCATCAGCGAAGCCATAGAAAGCCATCTACTTTGCATGACCAAAACATGGTATAAATAGATACAGACACTAAACTCAAAACCATATTGAAAATACTTAAGCACACTAAAAATTCAAGTAATATACATATATACAAGGTACTATACAAGAAATACCTAGGCATAGTACCTTTTCAGGTACAAACCATTGCGAGGTTGTCCTAAAGGGATTCCATCATAGTCCATGAGCTCGTAGGCCCCTTTCTCTAGAACTATGGAAACAACAAAAGGACCGTACCGCATGGATTTGAACTTCCCTTTCCCTAGTTTGTCATATCTCTGATCATAAGTTAAAACTAGGTCACCTTCGTTAAAGGTACGAGGTTGGACAGACTTGTCATACTGTGCCTTGACACGTTTCTTGTGTGCCTCATTAGCTAAGGCAGCATCTCTTCTAGTTTCATTGAGGTTGTTCAAGTAGAGAAATATTTCTTCCTCTGAGGAAGTGTCTGGGAGAAATTTGATGGCAAGTTTCAAGGATGGAATTTGACATTGAATAGGCAAGACAATTTTTAGTCCATAGACAAGCTAGAAAGGTGTAAAACCAGTAGTTGTTTTTACCAAAGTATTGTAAGCCCAAAGAGCAGAGAAAAGAACACACTCCACTGTATTGCCTATTAGAGAGCCTACTTCATGGGAGGTGAGGATAACAAGAATTATTCTCTCCAGGTCCCATCATACAACAATGTTACCAACACATAGGGGAATTGTGGACAAGGGTGAGCACAGAAAGCACATAATGTCCTTTGGTAGTAGGAAACTATGCAAAAAGGCACCCTTGAGCACGAAACAGACAGGCAGGGAAGGACATGTGCCTTAATCAATAGACAGATGAGGGGTTGAGCCTAGTGTGCTTATTGTATCCAATGTTATACCTTTATGTAATTTTATGCTAATAGAGATGCAAATTCATTATAATTAATACATTTCACAAGAGTTTTAGCATTCCGGGGTTTCAAACCATAGTCATATCATAATATTAGTTGGTTAAGGTTTGTTTATGGTTAATCTATTCCAAAACAGTGCTTGGTTATAAGAGAAATCTTAATAGTTTATGGTTAAATTTGGGGTCATCTTACATTGTTAATAATTCAGCTACATTTCAGGATCATTTGGACTCTGAACAAGAGACTGAGACTAATATTCTGTAGTCAATAATGGGCAATCGTAAATAAAATGATAATTTACTTTATGTAACCGATTTAACTAACAACCCAAGCTATGAAAGCATTTTTTAAAGCAATTCTCTGAACCAAACCTTAGTGACTCTCAATTAATTCGTTTAAGAAATTATTTCAAGGTCTCTTTGTATAATTAGCTTTTTTTTTAGTACTTAAGAGAATAATGGTAATTATTTCAAGTTTTACTTGTTTCAGTAATGGCTCTTCCACTTTCATTTGCACACAACCAGGGGAGCAGATGAGTTGATTCAATAGACAGACAAGTGGTCAACGCTATAACTTTTTGTAATTTTATGCTAATAGAGATGCAAATTCATTATAATTATTACATTTCAGAAGATTTTGAGCGCTTAATATTAAAAATCTTATTCGCAATGTTAGTTGGTTAAGGTTTGTTTATTTCAAAAGTTGTGCTCAATTTATGGTTAATCTATTCCAAAACAGTGCTTGCTTATAAGAGCAATCTTAATAGTCTATGGTTAAACTACGAGTCTTTTTACATTGTTAATAATTCAATTACATTTCAGGATCATTTGGACTCTCGATCCAAATCTATGAAAGCAAATTTTAAAGCAATTCTATGAACCAAACCTTAGTGACTCTTAATGAATTCGTTTAAGAAAGTATTTCAAGCTCTATTTGTTTAATTAGCGTGTTTTTTTTATTACTTAAGAGAAGAATGGTAATTATTTCAAGTTTTATTTGTTTCATTTAATCCATTATTTCAAGTTTTATTTTTCCATTCAGCTTTAAATGTTGTATGAAACATTTAAAAATGATTACAACTCTTGGCATTTGTTTTCATTTTTTTTTAAGACTATCATTAGGTGGGTAGTTATTAGGGAGGTGTTTGTTCATGAAATATGTTACAAGAAGGGATTTTAAAACTTTAAAACTTACTAATGTGTAATAGTTCTAGAACTACCCTAATGACAATCGTTGCTAAAGTGATAGAAAATCCTTTCCTTATGTAACGATACTAATAGTTAATCATTTGCTTCCATAGGGACTTAAAAAATAATCGTGCAACCCACAGTAAATACCACAAAGGGATTTAAATTGTATTTCTATTTTTTGTTATAGTTATATTTAGGTGTTTAAATTATGTTTTTAACCCAAAGGATTTTAAATTATGTTTATTTTAAACTATCAACCTTTACTACAAAGCCTGACCTCAAGGGATTAATATAATTCAACTATGACCTCCCTAAATTTGGAGAAATATTCACATCTGATTCACTACCACTTGAACTAACTTAAGTTACCATCATCTTTGAATTGTGCATGTGTGTGTGTGTGTGTGTGTATGAGAGAAAGGGTTAATGATTTCTTATTCCCGCAACCCAACCTTTGTGACTTACCTTGGGAGACTGCATATTATAAGTGAGTTTTGAAATTTAAGGTAAAGACATTTATAACTCTTGTGTTTTGGGATGTTGATTTTTTATTATAAATTTTACAAGAAGTAAGAAATTAATGATACTAATAATTAATCATTTTCTTCCATAAGGAATTAAAAAATAGTCATGCAACCCACAGTAAATACTACAAAGGGCTTTAAATTTTATTTCTATTTTTTGTTATAGTTATAGTTAGGTATTTAAATTATGGTTTTACCCCAAAGGATTTTAAATTATGTTTATTTTAAATGATCAACCTTTACTACAAATCCTGACCTCAAGGAATTAATATAATTCAACTATGACCTCCCTAAATTTGGAGAAATCTTCACATCTGATTCACTACCACTTGCACTAACTTAAGTTACCATCATATTTGAATTGTGCATGTGTGTATATATATATATGAGAGAAAGGGTCAATGATTTCTTATTGCCGCAAGCCAACCTTTGTGACTTACCTTGGGAGACTGCATATTAATAGTGAGTTTTGAAATTTAAGGTAAAGACATTTATAACTGTTGTGTTTTGGGGTTTTGATTTTCGATTATAAATTTTACAAGAAGTAAGAAAAATTAACTGACAGCAACCTAAAATTAACGCATACAATGAATATGTTGGATATTTGCAAATAATAATAAATGTTAAGTTCCCGTAACCCGCAACCTGAAAATTGCGGGATGCGGGTTTCAGGAAAGATTAGACGGTTTGACACAAATTACTTAAATAAATTATCCTGCATCCCGCAACCACAAATATCGAAATGCGGGTTACAGAATGCATGTTGTGGGTTCGATTGAATAAAACTTGATGTATTTTGTCTTCCCACTGAATTGCAACATCCCGCAACCCAAAAAATACGGGATTTGGGTTTGGGGAAAGATTAAAGGGAGGACACACAATACTTACAAAACCCATCTCGCATCCCACATCCCGCAACAAAAAATTTGAAATGCAGGTTTCGGGAAAGATTAGCAGGATGACACATAATACTTACCAAATTTCTCTCGAATCTCGCAACGACAAATTTCGGGATGCGAGTTGTGCGACAGAAATTTGTGCAAATAATAAATATCAAGCTCCCGCAACCCAATTATGTTTATTTTAAATTATCAACCTTTAATACAAAGACTGACCTCAAGGGAATAATATAATTCAACTATGACCTCTCTAAATTTGGAGAAATCTTCACATTTGATTCACTACCACTTGCACTAAATTAAGTTACCATCATCTTTGAATTGTGCATGTGTGTATATATATATATATATATGAGAGAAAGGGTCAATGATTTCTTATTCCTACAAGCCAACCTTTGTGACTTACCTTGGGAAACTACATATTAATAGTGAGTTTTTAAATTTAAGGTAAAGACATTTATAACTATTGTGTTTTGGGGTTTTGATTTTCGATTATAAATTTTACAAGTAAGAAAAATTAACTGACAGCAACCTAAAATTAACGCGTACAATGAATATGCTGAATATTTGCAAATAATAATAAATGTCAAGTTTCCGTAACCTGCAACCTGAAAATTGCGGGATGCGGGTTTTGGGAAAGATTAGACGGTTTGACATAGAATACTTACATAAATTATCCTACATCCCGCAACCTCAACCGCAAATATTGAGATGTGCATTGCGAGATGTGTGTTGCGGGTTCGATTGAATACAACTTGGTGTACTTTGTCTTCCCGCTAAATTGCAAGATCCTGCAACCCGCAACCCAAAAAATGCGGGATGCGGGTTTCGAGAAAGATTAAAGGGATGACACACAATACTTACAAAACCCATCCCGCATCCCACAACAAAAAAGAAGGGATGCGAGTTTCGGGAAAGATTAATGGGATGACACATAATACTTACCAAATTTCTCCCAAATCTCGCAACGACAAATTTCAGGATGCAAGTTGTGCGACGAAAATTCGTGCAAATAATAAATGTCAAGCTCCCGCAACCCGGATTGCGGGATACGGGAATCAGGATGTGGAATGAAATAATATTTGCAATATCTCGTTATAAAACCGCATCCCGCCAGGTTTAATCTCGACCGTCCATTTGTTTTAATCTTGCTTTCCTAATTTGACACGTGTAAAATATATATATAGGCTAGTCTTTTACAATTTATTTACCAATTTTTTACTGTTGCGAATTACTGCACTACGTGAATTATTGCGCTTGAATTTTACCAGTTAACTTCATCACAGTCTATTTCGATTACAGGTTAGTATTTTGGTCATTTCTTCATTCAATTTATTACTGTAGTCAATCTTGAATTAGTTTTAATTTCCTCTTCTCGTTATTTTTTATTTTAAACTGAGTTTTTCCAATTTGCAACAATGGCAAGATCTACTCGCTGCAAAATCCTGGAAAAGGATATGTTCACGAAGGATCCGAACTTTGGTATTTTTTCAAATACCAGTGGTAGAATCACTGAAACCTACCAAATTGAATGGTCTAGGGTTTATGAAATTTTTGACAATGACAATTTTCCTGATATTCAAGACAACCAGTTGGCTTACGAAAGAATCGTGGATTCTGGACTTCATTCTATTGCTGCTAGACCTGCTATCCTCCCGTACAATGATGCGGTCAAATGAATAGTAAAACATGTGGACCCGAAAGACCGTTCTTTGAAAGATAGTAGAGGGTTAGAGATAGCCAATTTCCGTCCCGAGGTATTTACGAAGGGTTATGCCCTTAAACTGATAAGACAATCCCTTAATGTAGAGTTTGCAATAGCCTCCAAAAGTAGGTTCAATTTTGAAGAAATGTTAAAATCGTGGATGCACCAACCTAGTAAATTCTCGAAGAGGTCTGACGAACTTTACCTTGTTACCTGGTTCAAAGAACCCTATTCCTTATTCGCAGCTATGTTATGCAGACTGTATGGCCTTCCTAATTGTTCTATGTTCAAGTCTGAGTGGGCTCCAGTAGCTCATCATGTTTTAGCAACTAGCGATTCTTTCTCGTGGGAATCCATGTTGTCGCTAGAACTCAAAATTTCTATCCAAGAGTACCAGAAGGCCACTACTAGAAAGAAACCCAATTTATTCTTTTCATCCTTCATTTATGATATATTGTGCGTTGAGTTCGAATATCCTAATTTGGGATGGAAGTGGAGTTTTTCGGCCCCCCTGGTGCCCATTTATTATTCAAAACTGTGGGATACTAACTATGCACCCAGGTTCTATGATATATGTCAACACTTCCTTGGCACCATCTATTTTTCAATATTCAAGAAGCAAGCTCCTGCATTTTCACTTGAAGCCACAAGTTTTATTGGTACAATGGGTAACTGGTATGTTGGTGAGAATTTTTCATACATCAGAATTTGGGGTAGCAACACTGTTCATATGCTACCTAGAATTGTCCCTGACAGGTTGCTTCTAGAAGAAGTTGCTTTCCAAACTGTCAATGATGGGGTTTACAGAAAGCTGATTGGCCCTAAGAAAAAAGCTTGGCCCAAATTCCCTTTGCAACTTGGATCGTTGGTTATTCCAACTTCAACCTGGGCTGCAGTATTGGGTGAACACATAGATTCCTTGAAGCTTGGTTTTTCCACCAAGAGAAAACATGATCCCAAGGGATGCCTCAATTCCCACTTTAAGCAGTACCATATCAAAATTAATTATGTGCATGAGGAAATTCCTGACGATTCTATTTATTAGGGTGTTAGTACATTTTCTGAAGTGTTGGGGAGAGCCAAAATTAAGGATGAGAAATCCCACATCTTGCAGCATCAAAAGGAACTGAAAGAGAGGATTCATTGTTATAGGCACTCCAGATTGGCCTCTTGGAGAAAGTAAGAAAGGACAGAGAAGAAAAGGAAGCTGAAGCAATGAAAAATTCATCAGTGGAAATTTTTCTGGACAGAGACAAGGGAAAAGGTCTAATGGAAGACCTTCTAGAGGTACCAGTTAGGGAGCAGGTTAAAGACTTAATACTTACTTCAACACAATCAAAACAGAAGCTGGAAATGATGACCTATATGATGAATACTCAGGAAGTTACAATTGTTGTGACTGTTACTGATATCTCGATCATTGCTGCAGTTAGTCAGCCAAGTGATAATGAAGAAATAGTTGAGCAAAAATCATTCAAAAGATTGAAGGTGAAGGCTTCTTCCTCCACAACTCCTATTATTGATTTAGTTGATTCAGAATTAGAAGAAGAGGTGATAGCCTTTGCACCTATCACTGAAGAGGTGGATCAATATTTGCAATCATTCACATATTTGTTGGATGGTGATGGTAAGAAAGATTTTATTCCTGTTTCTACAGTTTCACAATATTCATATTTTTCTATGTGTTCGTATTCAGCATTGCTCCTTTCATCCATCCATACTTTATCTACCTTTCCTGCAAGAGAATGCATATCACCTGCAATGTCTCAATTGTATCAGGATTTTATATCTACACCTGAATATGTCACATCTGATACTGTGCAAACCTCCATCTCACTACCTATTATTTCAGAAGCACCAGCTTGCAAGATTCCCTTACACCTACCATCAGTTACTCTGCCAACATTGTCTCATAGTGAAAAGCTTTTGGTGTCTTTTGTGACCACTTTCCATCTTTTGAATCTTCAACCCCACTCTCATCTTTAATCGTTCAAATAGATTTTGTTCAAAACATTTCAGAAGCACCAATTTTGAAGATTCCCCTAGAGCTATCATCATTTACTCTATCAACATCATCTGGTACTGAAAAGGTTTTGGTGTCTTCCTCACCACTTCCAGCTCTCAATCTCCACTTCTCATCTTCGAAATCTTCAACCGCACTGCTCTCTTTTATCCCTGAAATAGCCCCTATTCAAAGCAATTTTCAAGCACCAATTTTCAATATTGCGTACATGTACCCATAGTTACTTTGTCAACATCATCTAGTACTGAAAAGGATTTAGTGTCTTCATCACCACTTGCAGCTGTCAATCTGCACTTGCCATCTTTCGAATCTTCAATGCTACTCTTGTCTTCAATCTCTGAAATAACCCATGTTCAAAACATTTCTCCTTTGAGTACTCACATTACCATGACCATGCCCTCTCCTATCATTACCCAAACATCGTCTTTGGTGTCTACAGTTATTGACACATCTGGATCCATTGATCCAAGAGCTGAATTTGATGAAGACATTGTTGTCTCTCTTGGAGAATATTATTATAGAAAACCTGATAAATCAGTGATTAGAAAGGGCAAAAATAGGGCTAGGGATCAAAGTGGGATGGAAGTATCTATTTCAGAGCAAATACTTTGGACTCAAGAGTCTTGTGACCCATAGGTAGATGTAGCAGATACAGCTGCTACTTTGGGTGCATTCACATGTGCCAATATCCATGATGTTAGCAATTTAAATAGGAAGTTTGACAGGAGGAAAGAAGAGATAACCCAGTTGAAGGAAGAACTTGAGAAGAGTAAAAGGGAAAATGAGGCTCATGCTGCTGATCTTATGAAGACATCTGAGGATAAGTACAATGAACTACAGGTCAAAAGTGCCTTTCTTCAGGTTGAGCTGCAAAATGAGAAGACTTCAAATGTTTCCTTTACATAGAGGATAGCTTCACTTGAAAAGCAATGTGAAGATGCAATTGCAAGTGCAACTTCCTCTTCGTTCTCCAGGTTTTCACAAGAATAATTTAAGGAGTTGGCTATCAAGATAAATGATGACCATTATGAGTTAATAACTGACTTGTTTCATAGTTTAAATGATATTTTTGAAACGTATATTGCTTTTGGTCAGATGGTCGTTGTACTTGAAGATCATGTGGAAAAGAGGGAGAAAGCTTCAAAGGCTTTTGATGAGATTGTGGACTGGCAAAGGTACATGAAGGACAAACCAGAAAAAATTATCATCCTCAGCAGGTTTCAGCTAAATAAAGTTAGAACAGTACTCCTTGCTTGGCTTGATTTTAATGAGATGGTCAAAGAGACTATTAAAAATGCACAAGCTGTGTGTGGAAGAAGATGGTATGTTGTTGATAGTATCATGGAGTCTTTGCTTTTTTCCACATTAAATCTTATTTAAAATGCATGTCCTCAAAAATTGATGATTGAGCAGGTTGAACGCTAGAGAGATGAGGCAAGGGAGAAAATCCAAGGGCTCAATCATATAATGATTGAGGATGTGGATCGCTTAATCAGAAAACCATTGGCTATTGAGGGCAAGGTCCACATTTACATCTGCATCTAGCATAAGTTGGCTAAAAACGAAATGGACAATTATAAATGTGATGTTCAACTTGGTTTTGAATCAGCTAACTATCCCAACATTGAGGAATTGATAGGGATTTGGAACAGATGGCGGGATTTCCTTGGATATTAGTTTTATTTAGATTTGTCAATATGAATTTGATGGAAATCTACTCTTTGTAATAATTATTTAAAGGGTGGGTTTCACATGTAATAGCGACCATTTGGAAGGCCAAAATATGGACAAGAGTTTGGAGATACCTCTGTCTAATTGAGGTTTTGTAATTTTGTGCAAATCTATTTAATACAGTTATGATATTCTTTCATGTCTCTTTTTGTTTATTTGATTAAGTTTCCTTAATGATTTATGAGTTTTCTTGTTCAGATGATTCAATATTACTGTTAGTATTGTGTGATCAATTAGTACATTTATTCACAGCCTTGTTAGTGACTCATGTACTGATAAGCTTTTAATAGAGTCTATTTTATTAAAATCTTTATCTATTTCTGCAAATGATTACATAGTAAATTCGATAATACATATGTTAATTTGTTAATGTGTTGATTTATTTTTCTAGAAAATTAGAAACTCAATTTTATAGATTCCTATAACTTGTGAGAAAAAGGGGGATCCCAAAGAGAAAGACATGAAGATGTAGTTTTCTTGTGTGAGAAGGATCAATATTATTGTTAGTATTTTGTGATCAATTAGTACATTTATTCACAGCCTTATAGGTGACTCATGTAAAGACAATCTTTTAATAGAGTTTATTTTATTAAAATCTTTATCTATTTCTGCAAATGATTACACAGTAAATTCGATAATACATATGTTAATTTGTTAATGTGTTGATTTATTTTTTTAGAAAATTAGAAACTCGATTTTATAGATTCCTATAACTTGTGAGAAAAAGGGGCATCCCAGAGAGAAATACATGAAGTTGTACATTCCCAGGTAATAAGTTGGCCCTCTTCAATTGTAGATAGGTTGTTCGCGAGTGTTGTTGGAGCAGCATTGGGGAATGGTGGGACTTGAATGGTGACTTGGAAACCAGAAAAGTTGTATTGGAAACCAGAGAAAAATATTCAGAAACAATCGATACATATTGGTCGTGTTATAGAGGTGTTAATGGAAAAACTATTGGAACTATTTCCAACATTACTATTTGAAATTTCAGTAGGTAGATATGAGTTTGGATGGGGAGCCTTGCCAAATGCATTTTGTTGTAGTTCTCTTTCATAACTGTGCCTAGTTTGTCCACAAGGTAGGGAGATTGTTTTATTTTGAGATTGTTCAAACAAACAACAATTTAAAAACCAAAACTCCAATTTCTAGGTATATGTTTAAACATTTTTTGGATCTTTATTGAAAGACAAGTAGATATTTTACATAAACAAGTGACTATTAAATTGCACACATAGATCTGTGGACAAAGACACAACTCACATGATAGATCACACAATTTACTCAGTTATTGAAGAATGAAACAGTGCAAAAATGGCTTGCAGCTGTGAATGCTTTTCATTAATCAAAGAGTAATTAGATAGATAATTACAATGAAGTACAATGGCTTTAATAGCCACAAGCAATTCGAATCCACATGAGGAAATTCGGATTGATTAGACTCTACTTGACTGTAGGTAACTAAGACCTTGTCTAAATCACTATCGGAGGACTCAGTAGTTAACTGGCCTTGTCCAAACCATAACCAGAGTTCATCGGAGTTCTAAAACACAACTCAAGTGTTACATTCAGTGTTGACTAAGGCTAACTGACTGTGGTAGGTAAGAAATGCACCCCTCCTGAGTTCAGTCAAGTAAACCTAGCGCTAACTGAATGTAGAGGAATAGAACTGAATGTAATTGACTCCTAACTTAGCTTAACTAGTCATCAACTGAACTGAACTGACATTGGTTGGTTTCGGCACTCCCAGTGGCTCCTAAATTGTTGGGATTGGTCTAGGAGGCTCCTAAACTGATGCAATCAAGTGCAATCAGTGGAAGTGAGACTCAATTAGTGTTCCTCACACTTTAGTAATTGAAACATGTGCCCCAATTAGGCCAAGTGGACCAAATGGTGTTAATGACTATAAATAGACTGGATGGACTCCTGATTTAGACATGACTCCTGATTTAGACATATGACCAAATTGGACAAGGGAGGATTAATAATCCTAACACCCCCCCTGAATGATAACTTGGACAATCTGTGGGCCCTAGTAACTAAGACCATAGGTCACCCATTACATCAAGTAAAGTAAAGTAACTGATCAAAAACAAGGTGCTGGGGAAAAACCACATGGGAAACCCCCCCCCCCTCTAATTAAGCAGGTAGAATTAGGATCAATCTGGTTCTTCTGTGCACAGGTATCCTGGGGCCTGGCATGTGAACCTCTCCATCATTATGTCTGGAGGAATATTCCTCTTTGGAAGAAGAATGATATGCTCAACTAAATCAGAAATATAGACAGCTGTCGGATGAAGATTGGACCCATGTAGAGCAACTGAAGTCAATTGATAAGTGAGAAAAGGTTCTTGAGGATTCAGAACATGTGAGGAACACTAAAGAAACTGATATGTTGCAGCAATGAACAGAAAACCATGAGTGGTAAGAACAGCCCCAAGTGTTAGGAGCAAGTGTCCAGGCGGATGCAGAAAATCTTCCTCTTTACTAGTTCTGTGAGGAGATGGGCATGTGATCAATGGTAGAGAAGCACTGGGACTATTGAGAGAAAATGATTGAGCTCCATAGTCTGATATAGCTTCTGAAATAGCTAATGAATCACATAATAAAATATCAGCAACCTCATATGAGGAAACTAACACCAAATCCCCATCAACAGTTTTGAAGAGAAAGTGTGGTACTTGATTTTTCACACCGGAATTGGTGAGAGCAGCTACAAGCATGAATGAAAGCTCTTGGATTTTAAAATATGAACCAAATAATATCAGATCAGAAATTAAATCATATCTAAATAGGTTCAAAACAAATCCAAAAATGTGAAATGGAATCAAATCCTTAGCAACAGTTTTGTAGGACACTTGCGGTACTTGTTTCTTCACACCGTTGATGAGAACAGCTACAAGCGGTACTAAAAGATTATGAATTTAATATATTAAACCAAGAAATATCATATCAGATCTAAATAAGATCATATCGGATCCAATAAGGTTAATATCAGATTCAAATAAATGGTTAACCGAGACAGTGGATGCACAGCTTTCTTCTTCTTCAAAATTCTGAATTTTGGTGCATGCAATCCTGCAGGAATTTGCTGGAAAAACTAGATCATGGGGAGTGAATGGATCACTCTAGTAATCTGATATTTATTCCAAAATATCCAAGGTATCACATATTTTCACACCAGTAGCAACATTAGAGGGATAAAAAACAAATTTCTCTTCACTTTCGGAAGCAATTACTGGTAAATTTTGCACAGAATTCAAAGGAAAATCACCAGTGAATGTTTGCACGGAAGTGCGGCAGAATTTTTCTTCAATATCAAAGATTTGAATTTCTTCTTCTATCTCAGCAATATGAGAAGATGAGATATCAGAGATCTCATGAAATTTCAGAGCATCGGGAGAAGGAGTCACTGCATGGAGACTATCTTCAATTCAAATTGACTGTGTGGAAGCTTATGCTTCTTCTTCATCTTGAACAACTTCATCAGAGAGAGTGGAGGCTGAGATTTTAGGATCAAGGATGATTATGGTGCTGGATGTGCTCTCCAAAGTGCTATTATGATCCTCATAAATCATTCCAAAGGTTCTGTCCAATCTTGTCCAGATTTCCTGTGGATCTTTAATAGATCTACTGAGGTAGCGCAAGCTAGGAGAAAGAGCCAATTTCATTATTTCAAAAGCTACATCCTTTGCATTTAGCCAGTCATTTTCACTCTCAAGATAATTTCTACTGAATCCATCAGACACCCAAAAGAGATGTTGTTTATTCAGAAATATAATCATCTTCACCTTCCAATCATAATAGTCTGAGGATCGGGTGAGAAGAGGAACTGATGAATTCATTTCGAAGTTGTACTTGCAAAAAAAAGAAAAGGGCACCATAAGGTTGGACAGCCTGCACTTTTGGAATTTTCTTCACACCCAGCTTAGTTAATCAAGCAAGCTTGATCAACAATTCCTTTTCCTAGGGTATTAAGTCGTAAATTCTTCACTTCTACCGCAGTGTTAGAAGGAGCAATTTTGCTCAAAAAATGATCCAGTACGATATCTGAGGAGGAGAAGTGCCTTGTTCACCGAGGCTCTAATACCATATTAAATTGAGCACATAGTTATGTGGAAAAAAACACAACTCACATGATAGATCACACAATTTACTCAGTTATTGAAGAATGAAACAGTGCAAAAATGGCTTGCAGCTATGAATGCTTTTCATTAATCAAAGAATAATTAGATAGATCATTACAATGAAGTACAATGGCTTTAAGAGCCACAAGCGATTCGAATCCACATGAGGAAATTTGAATTGATTAGACTCTACTTAACTGTAGGTAACTAAGACCTTGTTTAAATCACTATCGAAGGACTCAGTAGTTAACCGACCTTGTCTAAACCATAACCGGAGTTCATCGGAGTTCTAAAACACAACTCAAGTGTTACATTCAGTGTTGAATAAGGCTAACTGACTATGGTATGTGAGAAATGCGCCCCTCCTGAGTTCAGTCAAGTAAACCTAGCACTAACTGAATGTAGAGGACTAGAACTGAATGTAACTAACTCCTAACTTAGCTTAACCAGTCATCAACTAAACTGAACTAACCTTGGTTGGTTTCGGCACTCCCAGCGGCTCCTAAATTGTAGGGATTGGTCTAGGAGGCTCCTAAAATGATGCAATTGAGTGCAATCAGTGGCAGTGATCCTTAATTAGTGTTCCCCACACTTTAGTAACTGAAACATGTGCCCCACTTAGGCCAAGTGGACTCAATGGTGTTAATGACTATAAATAGACTGGATGGACTCCTGACTTAGACATGGCTCCTGATTTAGACATATGACCAAATTGGACAAGGGAGGCTTAATAATCCTGACAGTGACCAAAGAAAAATAGTACATCTATAGAGCAGACAATGAGAACATTCAAGCAGAGGTTGGTTTTAAATACTTTGAAGCAAGTAAGCTTTCCTCTTGTTTCCTATGTTCAACATATCGATTGCCTTACATTCGAGAGTATCTGGAAAAAGAGAAAGGTGGAGAAATGCGTAGGCCTGAAATAGATGTAACTCTTGATATTACAGTGAATGTAATTCCTTGTCTATCAATGTTTCCAATATCTATTGTTACATTTTGTAGGGTCATACCTTGGGCTTTATGAATTGTTAATCCCATGCCATTTGAAGTGGTATTTGTCTATAGGACCCTCTTGTTATTGCAAATATTGGAACATAAGTAGGATTAGAAGAATCCCATAAGGGTCCCTTGTAATGCACAAATTTGACAACAACAAATGATGGCAAGGTAGGAGGTTTCTCATTTGACTTGTAGATAATATGAATGACTTTCCCAAGTGAGTCGTTAACAAGTCCTGCTTGAACCCATAAATTAGCAGTTAACATGACTTGTTGACCAACAGCAAGAAGGACCTTTAATGGAAGTTGTTCATCATCAATGGATTGATGGGCATTTTGGTTCCTTTGTTCTGTAAAGCAATGTGCAATTGGCATATTAAGCTGTTTTAGCATGTGTTTGTTATACAGTGCAATAGAGCTATTTGTGGGATACAAATGGATAGATTGTGCAAATGAAGAATTTTCAACAAATGAAAGGCATGAGGTTGTTCTTGTCATTAGGAGTGCCCAATATTCAACAATTGGTGTTGCATTTCGAAGGTTTAGCAAGAGTTGTTGAAAGGCAGTTTGAGAAGCACTATTTCCAGCTTGTCGAAAAATTGTTTCAAGTGTGATAAAAGTATCAAATGTACACCAAAGAGCAGTTCCATAGGGATGTATTTTACAGGAGGTAATTGTCCAAAGTCACCAAAAAGAATTATGGAACAACCACCAAATGGGATTGTAAATTGCAAGGGGAAATCTTGACGTAAGCATGCATCAATTTGACTCAACATTTTTGGAGCAATAAAGCTCATTTCATCTATGAGAATATAGTGAATGTGGCGAAGTTCTTCTTGAAGTTTTGAAATGGATTGGCCTTCAAGAGGGTGCATTTCACCAATGGGTATTCAAAGAGCATAATGTATTGTAGATTCATGTATGTTAAAATCAACAACACCAGTTGGAGCAAGGAGAATAAGTGGGCAGGCATTTTGTTCAGATGCAGTTTGAAGTGCAAATTTGAGGCAAGATATGAGGTAAGATTTTCCGGTTCCTGCAGTACCTTGAATCACCAGTTTTAGCGGTTGAGCATATGTAGTGTTACTGAAATGGGACATGACAAGATCAAAGGCTATGCATTGTGTGGGAGACAAGGAATTAGGCGAATTGGAGAAGGACAGGATATCTTCATGTAGTTCAAAGGACAAGCGATTGACCTCAATGAATGATGTTGCTATCTCATGCAATTGGGTGCATATATTGTAATGTGACCCATTGTGATTTTTGTCAAATTCACAATGGCCAATAATTTCAAGGTCATTAACTTGGATATTATTTCCTAGTCTCATTTGAGATAGAATTTCCCATTCATCCATGGTATGGGGCAATGGAAACATAATAGCATCAAAGTTTGAACCCTCAGATAGAGGTGTAGAGGGTTCTTCTTCTGCATGTTCAATATGCCACACAACATATGTTCCTTTAATATGATTCCAATGAGAAATAATTTCAAAAGTTATGGTTCCAATATCATGAGGGATAGACCGAAAAGGTTTGTATAGAAGAAGTTCACTCCAACAAAACTGTTCAAAAGATGAAGAATCAGAGGGAGGAATTGAAGTGAAATGTGGATAGAATCTAACAATTTTGTCACGGAAGTTTTGTTTCCATGGATTTTTTTCCTATTAGGCGATAAATACCAACAACAAGAAGCTTCCAACAGAGTTAGATGCTCAAGAGCAATGGGTCTTTGCATGTAAGCAANGTCTTTGCATGTAAGCAAAAATTAAGGGGGGGGGGGTTGCAGGGGTGTTATTAGTGTCATTAGAAATATGACAGAAGACAGTTTGGCTCACATTTAGGGAAAAGAAGTAATGGATACAAAGAACAAGAGGAATTTTTTGCAGCATGTGACACGTCTCTTGTGCACTAATGTCTCTTTCTGCAACTGTTTGTGCAAGAAATTGTTTGATTGGCTGAAGAATCGAGCTCTCACTTGGTGCAGTATGTGCAAGCCAAGAGAGAATGGCATGGTAGGTTTCTGATTTTGGCTCTACTTTTTATGCATACTTTGAAATGTATTTGAGAATAGCATGTTTACAAAGAACAGGTTGGCAGTCAACATTAGCCCTCCATATTGAAAGCATGGTAGGCTTGTGAATATTTAGAAGAGGATAATTTCTTGCAGGATTGTAGGTTTTCTGTCCGTTTGTATCAATGAATAACGAATAAGTAGCTTGCAGCTCATATGGAAAACCATAGCGACATTGAACAGATGTTCCTTTTTTGCGAAGGCAAGTTGACTCTGAACATTTGGTGTGCCTTTGAACAAAATTGATAAGTTCCTCATAGTCGACTGAGTAGTTTGATGCAAATATCGATGGTGATGCAAGACTGCATGGATCATTTGTAGTAGAACGATGTGAGTGAGATGTGGACAACTGCGAATTACGAGGATTCCAAGTTGTCACATGTGTGTCAAAAAAAAAATTGCAGCTTCAACTGCAACATCGTCTTCCCAATCTAATGTGTCCATATTTGGTGCATTTTCCAACCAAATAAAACCATGAATGTGTGTGGATAATCTATGTTTCCATTCATATCTATATGGGAGGAAAAAGGATATATTAGAAATAAATTGTATAAAGTAAAAAATAGATAGAGAAAAATAGGAAGGAATAGATGGTATAATACCTGCACCAATAATCGGTTATATGAAAACCTTTTTGAAGCACCTCTTCAAGAAAATGTTTTGAATCTATTGTGCATGTATTGTGATGTAATATGTGGATTTGATACAATGTTGTGAACCTTCCATTGATAATATTGAGCTAAATCATTAGGACCTTTACCAGGCATTAAAGGATGCAAATCTGGCCATTTTGTGTCAGATGCACTAAGGGTGAAGAAGAATGTTGGTGTACCTTGTTGATTGATCATATTTGTCAGTTCAACTCTACTTTTGTTCCAATATGATCGTGTTCCACGTAATGAAGACCCAAATATTGCGACCCGCTCACCAATTTTATCATTTGGCATGTCTTCCAATTGGTTGACAAGCTCATGTACTGTCAGAGGTAGTGTATCTTCAAGATTTAAAAAAAAAAATAGAGGCAGTACTATTACTTCGATGATGCATAATTAGATTGTATATGTAGTATCGAAAGCGAGGATGTTGGGAAAATCTGTTGTCGTGATAGCGAATAAGGTGAAGTGCATAATCAAGCATATCAACTTGATGAATGCATGGTTGTAATAACATTGTTGTACCTGTGGGAAACAAAGTTGGAAAATCCATGGAAAGAAGGCCTTCTATGTTGTACTCATTGATAGGGGACATTTCTATAGGGGGCCAATCAATGGAAGGTGGCAGTGGGATATTTGGTATGTGTAACAACTGTCTAATTTCTTCAACCTCAGTTCTAGCATTGGTTTGTGTTGAAATAAATGATGAGGATTGCAATTCATAGGGTTCAAATGAATTTGGTGGTTGATCTGTACAGGACAAGCTTTGCGGATGAGACAATGTAGCATTGCTATTAAGATGTGGAATCAAAGGTGAAATGTTTGTTGAAACAAGTGGAAAAGAAGCTAATGCAATTGGGTTGATTTGTACATCCTTGTAGTATGGGTCGTTTTCCATTTTGAATTGAAGGGCAGCAAGAACATGTGTTCAACTAACAAACAGTTCATATGGTTTGTTTGTAGAATTGCATTTTTGAACAATGAGGATGTCAAGTTCTGATACTAAATGCGGTAGGTATGTCGCAATGTTGGAAATGTCTTGGGGGAAGAAAATAGTATGACCTGAGTATTTATATTGACCACCACGAGCATGTGTCACTTGCAATATAAGGTTAGCACGACTAATGAGCATCTCTTCAACCTGTGTAAGTACTACAAGGACAGTTGATTGGTTGCTCGGATCCATATTGTTTTCCAATGAAAAGCGATGCCCTTTTCGTTATAGAATACAACGTGAACAAGTGTATTCTTCATGGAACTTTTTTGTTACAATACCAGGGTAACATTCTTTGCAAATCGAGCAGACATGCAAATCATCTATTTGATCCATTTGTTTACAAAATCGTTTATGTGCATCATTGAGGTTGTTGTTCAATGGATTTGGTACAGGAGATGGAAGTGAAGCTAAGTCGACAAGTTCTACAAGTTAATTTGAAGAAGACATATCCACATGCATACGAGCAGCCCTATAAAGAAGACGTTGTTTCTTGTTGTTTTTATCTTTGTTTTGTGCATATAAAACTCTTCTTCATTCATTAGCATGTTCCTTGTCATGATTTGGCATAATTCCTACAAGAAAATTGTAAACTTGTTAAACATCTAGAAGCTTTGATTGTTGGCAGGGACTAATTTTGTACATGTATTAACTGGAAACTATGTGGATATAAAGCAGAAGATAAAAAAAATGTTAATTCATTGCATATGGGGAAGTAAGAATGTAGCTTAAAATAATATAATTGGAGTAAATTTTGTTTTTCAAGTTGTAACTTGATAATTGTAAGAAAACGGAATTATAGAAGAACAAAGTGTAGTGTGACAAAGTATATATGAAAAAAAATTAACTGTAATTATTGTTATGTACATGGTAATCAAAAGTTGTGCCCAGAAACAAGAGAACAAAGTTGTGCATTTTATTAAAAACAATATAGCAAAATAGTATTGTATTTAAAAACTACCATATAGGTTTTTTCACCAATTTCCCTAAGAAATGGTGGGTGATAGCCTGTACATTGGAAGTATGAAAATGCAAGAAAGTGGTACTATAAGAGAGTAAAAAAAATACCTTGCTATGTTGAACAATGAAAGAATGAGTTAAAATTGAGAATTGAAAGCATTCATTATAAACAATGAAGAATGGTTACGTACCAAGTTGAAAAAATGTATATATTTATGTGTCCATCTGAAATTGTCGTTTATGTGTTTTCAACCCTGACAATTACAACTTTTAGGTGTGCAACTCAGCAGAAGGTCTCTATTTTAACTGAAAGAGTAAGAAGTAATTTTTGTTGCAGATCCTCTGCACTATTTCATCAAGTGATGTTGTTTCAGTTGAGAGAAGACACAGATCTTTTGCAGAAATTTCCATGAGTTGGTTTGCAGCATCATCAAATGCTATCACACCATGAATGGATCCGGTAACATCTTCCAAGTCAACCTTTAGTATATATCAGTAGTCACATTCAATAAACTCTCCATCACATTTAGCACAATGCCAATTTAATGTCTCCAACTTTCTAAGCAATCTTTTTCATGCATTGTATTCCGTCAACAAAAAGAGGGCATGCAAGGAAATAAAAGTCATCCATGTTAACATTTGTGATGGTTGCTACAAGAGAGTACCAAACAACTTTTTCAGATGATTGAAGAGTTTGCATGTCCTTGATGGAAGTGACATTACAAGAACCAAAGTGAGAGGCATTGAACTTTCGACTCAGCGATGGTGATGCTGAACGAAATCCATTTTCATGAAACTAGTTTTGGAGAATTGAAGTTTGTTCAATACCTGAATTTATAAAAATAGTAGTGTTGGAAATAGTTCCAACAGTTTTTCCATTAAATTATGTAACTCGGCTACCTTTGATTGATACAGTTGGAGGCATAAGTAAACCACGAAGGCTAGCAAGTTCGACTCCTTCAATTTGACAATTGTCACCCCAAAGTGTTATGTCAATACTATTTCCTGACATGTCACGACCAATAGTGCGCCTAACAGTCTCAACACCATCTCGTTTTCGTATTGTGGATGTTGGAGAAACTGAAATTACAAGTCCAACAAGGTCCACCATGAAATTGACATGTATAGTTTGTATCTCATGAATAGTTTTAAAGTTAAAGCAAAAAAAGGTATTAACGGTTATTCATTTAAGCATGGTTGGATGGTTGAGGAGGAAGTTAGGAAAATCTCATTATGGCTTTTCAAATGGTTGGAAATTGGATTGGATGCTTTCACTGTGCCATTTGATACTATATACACTATTCCTATATGTATTTGGCCATACAAAGAGAGTGACAATTCATTGAATGCAGATATATGTATTTCATCGTGTGAAGCATTAACAATGTCAAATCAAAAGATTTTTCTAGACCCTCATTGGTTTCCATATTCATGTAGCTTTGTCTTGGCAATAACTCGACCTTGAATGTTCCATACTTTACTAGAACAGGTTAGTGATGTGAATGGAATAGTTGATGTAGCCAAAGCAAGGTTATCATCTACTAAGCTAGGATTCACTGGAACATAGGAACAACTCTGCAAGGGAGAAGGTACATGTAAGTGGTAAGGTACAGGATCTCTAATAATTGATGCATCCACTGTGACAACTATGAGTGCAAGCAATGCGATAGTCCTATGAGAAGAAGTATGTTAGAGTTGAATAGGATATAAAAACCTTGGATGCATGAACAGTGTGAAAATTATTAAGTGGACAAAGACAAATTGGAAATTAAAAATACGTTACACTATGTACAATGTTCGATGTACACTTCGTAAGTTTGATTATAGATCCTTCTTTGAGTTGTCCAGTTTCTACAAGACTACTATATATAGTTGGAAGTAATATCTCATGCTTGTGAAGCCCGTCTAAGATAGAAATTTGGAACCGAATAGATGATGAGTTCAGTGAGTTCACTTAGTTTAACGAGGAGACTTGTACCAACAGGAAAATGTTGACAGCACCATGTAGCAAGAGTGATATATAATCTTCAATTAGCATACTCTCCATAGTGTGACAGTTTTTTTTTCCTGTGAAATGAAACAAGGCAAGAACAAAAAAAAATCGCAATACCACATATTCATGTGATTGAATGACAAAAAATACTTGCAGATATGACACATTCATTTTTCTGGTTGAACTTACACCAAGGGGGAATATTGAGATTTGGGGTGTACCAAGATGTATGATTTTTTATCTCTACCTATGAGTATGAGACAAGCACTGTCGAGATTGATTCTATGGCAGTTGTTCAAAATTTGAAATAAACATTAATACATTAATTTGTGTCATATTTCAATTTTTCACTAGAAATATTGTAATTCTTAATTGTATTCATTTAGTCTTCTTCAGACATTATATAGATTAATATATATTTCACTATCCCACAACCTGCAAGCCGCAAATGCGAGATGCAGGATGCGGGGTATGGGACTACTAAATAATGTTTCATTCACCACCCTCATCCCACAACCCGCATCCTGCAATTGCGGGGCTCGAGATCTGGGAAATGCGGGATGCGGGGTACGATATTACTAAATAATATTTCATTCACCACCCTCATCCTGCAGCCCGCATCTTGCAATTGCGGGGCGCGGGATATGGGATTACAAAATAGCGAGATGCATGATTACAAAAATGCGGGATGCGCGATTACAAAAATGTGGGATGCACGATTACAAAATACATAAGTTTTAATTTCCCTTTCTACAATGCGCAATCCCGCAAAATGCAGGTTGTGGGTTGCAGAAACACACAATAAAAATCCTAAATCAAACCACAAGACAAAAAGCCAAAAACTGAATATTGTTTTTTGTGAAAGGAATTTATACGAAAAACAATCGTCGGTGATAGCGCAAGGATTCAACTGTTTTGAACGTGCTTGTAAAACTCCAGTCTACTATTTAGTCCAGTTTAGCCTAGCTTACGTTTGCAAAATAGCGTAATATAACTATGGACCGGTGTTATTCTCTACTGTTCCATCGGTAATATAACTGTTTATAGGACCGTTGGTGTCCTGTAAATTTAAAGAAAATGGAAACTGTAAAGTGTAAATGAAGCGCACCAAAATCAATATGTGGTTACCTTCAGGTTTGTTTATATGCAATAAAGCAAAGGCATTTTCCGTTTGCGGCTTTAGAGTTCCTTTTAGGTATAAATGTATCGAATTTTGTATTGCCGGGAAAAAAAATATGAGGAAATACATAAACAACTAATATTCAGACAAAGCAGGAATAACAACAAAACAAAGCAAGGGTGTTTGATCATCTCATAATGAGACTAAATGAATATTCAAAAAATTTAAGCAGACTAAAGGAATACTTGCAAATTTAAAGAAACTGCAAACTGCAAAAGAAAATACATTAATAACTAATAATCAAACAAAGAAGCAATAACAGGAAAACAAAGTAGGGGTGTTTGACCATCTTATAATCAAACTAAATGAATCTTCAAAAAATTTAGGCAGACTAAAGGAATACCTGCAAATTTAAAGAAACTGCAAACTGTGAAGTGTAAATGAAGCGCACCAAAATCAATATGTGGTTACCTGAAGGTCTGTTTATATGTGCAAAGCAAAGGTGGTGCAACAACAGATGTGGAAAATGTAGTAGTGTAACATGCTTTTGAAGATTTCCATAAGCTGAGCAAAGATGAAGATATTGACCCATGTCTGAATCATATGACAAGCTTTCTTGCATTAATTGAGCAACAATGCATTGATGAAACATTATTGGCAGTGGATAAAGGGACATGGGAAAACTGTATTCAATTCAATGAAGCGCCAGTAAAGCGAAAGCCCGACCAAATTGTGAGCGTAAAGACAGAAAACTCATCCAAAATAGCGTCTGCTAAACCCAAAATAAATGGTGAAGTGAAACTCCGCAAATTGTCGGCAATGAGTTTCCCGAATCGAGATAAACGAACTGCGCGCAAGGACAGTAAAATCCTGTACAAAAAATTGCCCGGACCGGTGGTTTAGGACAACAGCTGGAAGAGTAGAGAATACACGCAAACCATTTGTCAGGAAAACAAAATAAATGGAAACTGTAAAGAACGACCCGCAACTGGAAACCAATCCATCAATCCATTCACCTACAGCAACGATCGTAACACACAAGACACCAGCGGTCTACGGGACAGAAGTTCGCCTATCGAAATGGTAGAATCAGGGACCCAAATAAAATGTATTAGCTAAACACCAACTCCAAAGAATGACCTACAACTGCAAATCAATCCATTCACGTACAACAACGACCGTAACACAGAGGACACCAGCGGTCTACGGGACAGAAGTTCGCCATTTGATATTGTAGAATTGGGACCCAACTAAAACGCAGAAGAAATTTTTTTTGATTGATCAACACAACACTTGTCCACAATCCATTGGCTAATCCGACGCGACACCTGCCGAAGTGTGAATGGCCAAGGCGACAAGGAATCTTCTGAGACTATGTCTCCATAGGGAAAACGCCTTCGACGTAAATATGAAATGAAATATATATATTATTTAGATAAAATTTTATTAATTTATAATGGATATTTTTTGAGTTATAATATAATTTTATAAAAGAAAGTTTTTTAATTTTGATTTTATCAAATGTTAAGAGAGTTCAAAATTTATTTAGATGCAATTTTTTTTAAATTTTATTTATTACAAAAGTTTTTCTCTTCATAAATTTGATTTAAGTAGAAGCTAGATATATAATTAAAATAAAAGTTAGATAAAATAAAAATTAATATAAATTTTAATAACCAATGAAATAATAATAATAATATAGTTTTAATATTAAGTTATAAACACTAAATTAATATATAAATCCTTTTTGTTTGTAAGACAGGAAGTCAATTAAGAATATGAAAAAAAAAATGCAAACAAAAGTGTTTATATTTTAAAGCTGCCAAAATAAACTAACCAATGAATATGTGTTGCACTCAATGTTTATGTTGAAAGACATTGGGATCCTAATTTTGAAAGCTATCAAATTCAAACATGCCTATATTGCTATTACACTGAGAGTATATCTTCAAATGTTAGCTAAAAACAAAAACAAAAAAATGTTTCTCTATGTTGCTTATTCACATAAAAAGAAACCATACAATATTTTATTATAAAAAATGTTTCTCTAGGTTTTTTATTCACATAAAAAGAAACTATACGATATTTTATTATTTTGTATAAAGTATATTGAAGCTTGGTTAATAGTAAAAAAAATTTAGGTAAATTTAAGATAAAAAAAATTACAATTCATTAAATAAATTGGATCTATGTTGGTTATGTAAAGAAAAATATTACACATAAAAATATGGATTTCTTTTAGTGCTTGATAGATCCACCTTTACAATGAATTTTTTTTTCACGGAAAAAAAAAAATTCACAATTCATTCATTAAAAAAATCACATTATACAAAATAGACCTTAGCCAATCATTACATAGTATTCATAAACATACATCTTTAAAAGATTATATAAATACTTCAAAATATTGAGGAGTCTAAAGAGTTCTTAAAGAGTTTTAACAAAAAACTGCTTGAATTGCTCCTAAGAATACTAAAAAAACAAAATGATTTAACTAGGGATCTCTGCAATTGCATATTCAATCTCTATGTCATTCTGTATAGACCAGATTCTCTACTAATTATCATTATACGAGATGCCCAATTTGGATAGAGAATCAACTATCGAGTTTCTTTTCCTATACACATGGATGAATACTAAATCCTGAAATAATCTCATATACATAAAAAGATATATTCAAAAAAAAAATCTAAGAATGATATTTTTAGTGTGCTTCTTAAGTCTGAACTAATCAATTACAAGTTAAGAATTCCCAAAAAGAATGAAAGTCCTTTAAAAAAACAATGGAAGTTACAACATATGGCCAAAATGTGTAAGTTCATAAGCTACCACCAAAATGAATCTCGTGACTGCACATTTATCTAAAAGAAACAAAAAAAAAATGCAATCTTGAGATATCGACCTAACTTAATTGGTTGTTTGTCCATGTCATATGAAACCTATAATAAAAAAGAAGAGAATCAAATGAAATATTAGTGGTGAAAATGTTTTATGATTATTATGGAAAGGAATTGAATTCTACTTAAAAGAAAACTTATGAAATAGACACATGTCCTTGTTGTTTAGTAATTTTTGTAACCTATAAGTATATAAGCATGGTTTACTAAACAAATAGAATTAACAAGGTAAATATAGAGTAGATTTTTATTTTCTATGAAAAATAAATCATAAATTATAATTTTAATGAAATTATAAATAGTATTGTTTTTTTTAATAAAGAACCATACATATAGTCATCTTTTACATTTAATAAAATATAAATTATACATGTATCGAGCAACTATATATTCCTTCTATAAAATAAGACGAAAAAAACCACATCCACAATTGGATTCCAAACCTTATCGGCAAATGAATCCCAAAAGAAAACCATGATCAAGTTCATTACCCTAAAAGACATGACATAAAGAATTTTACAAACATACCCTCTTATAACCAAGGTGAAAGACATAATTTTCCAATACCATCTTGCATCTTAGAATTATAGTTAAAAACATAATTTTGCATCTTGCATCTTGCTTAATTAGTCTTCTGACCTTAAGAATGGTTAACATTGCACTAATAATTATTTTCTTTAAAAATACACTCTAAATTCACAATAACCCCAATTTCTGGCTAACCTTGCTCCAATAATCATTCTTTTCTCAATAAAGACACTCGAAATACATGGAAACCTAAATTTGTGGCAATTTATCTTGCTATATATAAAACTTATAAATACCACCAAATAAATTTGACTATCCCTTAAATAATAGGTGAGTCGGAGAATATTTTAGTTTTTAATAAATTTGTTTAGTTTTAATTTCAATTAAGTTCTATATGAGTTTTTTACTCAAATCTATATTAGAATATTTTGCTTTATGTAAACATGGAAATGCATATATTTTTTGTAAATAATTTATACTGAAATATTTTAGTTTAATTTAACATTGTATATATATATATTCTTAAATGTTACATAGGAGATTTATATTAATCACAAAATTACATATTTTTTTTATAATAGGTTATCAAGTGGACGAGTGTTATAAATAGTAAATAGAAGGTATTGGGGTTAAAAGCATGTCGAGGTTATGAGTAAATATTAGGGGGTGTTATAATTGTTGGTTCAAGTGATATGGAGGTTCATCCAAGTAGTGGACTTGAAGAACCTATACTACAACCATCATTGTAGGGATTCTCCCTCAAACAAGGCCATTTACCATGATGGAACACAACATGGAGTAAGAAGAAGAGAGAATGTGTCAAGGGAGTTATGTTGGTGTACATGCAGAGATTTGGGCCCACTTGAGACCCTTTGTCCTTGATTTTAGGAACAAAGGTGTCCTCCTTCTCTTTTTTATGGATGAAGGTGCCAACCTCCTCTTCTCTTGGGATTAGTGCATCTTTCATGCATGGTGTCACCCAGTTAACTAGGTAAGTGTGTCTCTCTTTCATGTTAAGAACTAGTTAACTAAGATCATCTAGTTAATTAGCCTCACTCAACGGTTGTGAGCTAGTTGACATTGCTTGACCAGTCATGCCAAGTTCACTAACTTCACTTAGCAGTTGTGAGCTAGTCGGCACTACTTGGCCAAACAAATATTAGTTAACTCCATCATGAGAGTCACATGGTCATGTAGGGGCACACTCTCTGTGTCATGTATGTAGGGTGCATTCACTAAAATGTGCACTTAGTTAAACCTAGCTAGGGCACATGCTCTCTCATCTTGCAATTTATTAAGCCCAGGTAAAGCACATTAGCTTGAGTAGAGCATTATCTCTTGCATTTCAATGCACATTGTATTCTAGATTTCATCTCTAATGAGTATAGTATCTCCATTCTTTTATAGCTTAATTGAATATGATGATTCTATGACCTTTTTGTCTCTTATTCATTCAATTGCTCTATATTGCAACTTCATTTAGTTTCTAGATCCACTCCAAAATCTCACAATTCTATCATAATATTTTTATAAATTATGAGTGTCCACTGATAGGAAAAGCTTGTAGTTCAAAAAGGACCTTTTGTTAGATTTGGGAATTTTTACGTAAATATAGACGATCCTCATATCAAAGGAAACCATTCTTTGTTGTAAACTTATGCTATGAACTATTCTCATGTTACAGTTATTGAATCAGTTTCCATGTAGTTTGTTCTTGTTGCCATTCAATCTTTTCTTCTTTCACGCAATCAACGTGTGGAATGGAAATATCATAAAGTAAGACCTCAACGTTCTATTCTTTTTCTTTCCTTGAAAGTGCATCAATCACCACATTCTCTTTCCATACATTGTATATAATTTCAAAGTCACCACCTAGCATGCTGGTAACCCACTTTGTTGTTATTCCAAAGACAAGAATTGCTATAAGAAGCACTTTAGGTTATCATGCTCTATTTTTATCTTGAATTGTTTTTCCATTAGGTAAGGGTGTCATTCCTTAAATACATGTAGTATGGACAATATTTCATTGGCATAAATGGATTTGAGTAAGCTATTTCAATTAAGTTGATATCTTTTGAAGGGAATGGGCATTCGTTCTTGCATTAAAAATGCATCAATGCCATTCCTTGACACATCACACTGCACAATAAAGTTTTTGTGAAATGAGGTGCAACCAAGACTGGAGTGCTACACATGGACATATTAGTTTTATCAAATTATTTGGTTGTTTATTGAGCCCCCAAAACATCATCGTTTTTCAATAATATTGTTATAGGAGTTGTTATTCAACCATAGTTCTTGAAAAACTTGTAGTAATAGCCTATCAATCCAAAGAGTATATTAATATTCTTCAAGATTTTGGGTTTTGGCCATTCCATCACAACTATGTTTCTATTAGCATCCACCTTGACGTGAACCTCATAAGATACATGTGCCCCAAAATATTCCATTCCTAGACCCCAAAAGCACACTTATAAGGATTTTAATATAGTTGTTACTCCTCTAACAATTTTAATACCATGTCAACATGTTGTACATGTCCTTCCCAACATTTGTTGTGAATTACTTTATTATCAAAAAAATAGCAAGACAGTTTTTTTTTAGGAAGGGATTGAAAATCAAATTTATTAGGATTTGAAATGTGGAAGATGCATTAGTAAGAGCCAAAAGGAAATACCAAAAAATCATAATGTTTTTCATGCGGTCTAAATATTTTTTGGGAATGTATTGTTCCCTCATTCTAATTTGATGATATCTTAAATAGAGATCCAACTTAGTAAACAAAAATGATCTTTGCAATTCATCAAACAATTCATTAATGAAAAGGATATGAAGATTATCTATATTGTGATCTTATTAATTTATTTATAATTTGGAGACATATGCCATGAAGAATCATTTTTGTAGACCAACACCACATATGAAGAGAAAACACTTTGGCTAGGTTGAATGAAACCAACCTGTAGTTTTTCTTGAATTATTTTCTCAATATCACTCTTTTGCGCATAGCAATATATCAATCCTCTCAATTAAGTGAGATTTTACAAACTACCATGATGCCATTTTTTAGATTGGACTCTAAATTTTATAATTGAATTATCCTTGTCTATCATATTTCCAATTCCACAAGTGAATAATTTTGGACCTTGAAATCTTTATGTATTATTGTTTTATGGAAACTACATGTTTAATCCTAGTAAGAGGATGTCACATCCCCTCCCCTCTCACCCAGAGAGAGAGAGGACGCGACGAACTGACTGTCTAGCCAACCGAGGATCTAGCCCCATGAACGCAAATAAAAATGCATTGAAAATAAAAGACATGTACAGATGCATAATACATGTAAATATACAGTGGAAGCAAATACATTTCAAGCATTCAATAGTTCATAATAATTCATAACTTCAAATACATTGCAGAGAATATACAAGAGAGCACTTATCTTGAAAATGAGCTTCCCCGCAACTAGCTATGTCGCTGCAACATTCCACCCAACCATAGGCCAGTTGTGCTCATAAATCTCTTAGCACAACTGCCACCCCTGAGCTGGGAAATATTTACACAAGGAAAAGGGGAACAACAAGATCACACATAGCCAAATACATATCAAAATTCAGCCAAGCCAATCTACAGTTGGGTTTATCAGGCTGCTAAGGTTGTGGAAAGGTAGAATTGCTAAGTTAGTGAGCTTAACCACATAGCTATGGACACCTCCACAAGATATATCTAGCTTTCCCTCCACAATAGCTACACACCAAACACAAGTAAGTATTCCCTTCACTGCTACACAGTCCCTCAGGCCATACCTTCCCTTCTAGTGCTCTTCAGGGTGTGCATTGAAGATTAGCCTGCCCCTCTTAATATTTCTATGAGGTTCCTCTATTCACTAGGTTTATCAAGCCAATCCTGGGCCTATTGCACTCCTAATTATTATAGACCAAAACAAGGATGCACATAATATCAAACACAGGTGCTGGGTATGAGGAAAAATGTCCTAGGAACCAAAAATGAAAAATGGTAAATGGGGAAATTGACCCTAGGAGATAAATTCGATTTCAACAACGTTCTTGGGAATTATAGGGGCAAAAATGACCTCTACAAACCCCAAAATCGTGAATATCTCTTCCTAGTCACTGAGCAACACCAAAAAACGGGTTTTCTAGCCATAGAAAATGAGGGAAAATGCAAGGAAACGTGAGGTAAAATGCCCTAGCGATCTCTAGCTGCGTGAGGAAGAGAAATGCATGGGTGAGGAATGGTTTGGGAACCAATTTATGGGTGTTTTATTACCCCACAAGAAAAAACACGTTTTTCCAAAAATGATGGCTTCCCTAATACGAATTTTGACTGCCATACCTCTCTATTCCCAAGGCATTAACTACCTCAGCCAACTTCTAGAGGAAATAAATGGTTGGGTGCATAAGACAAAATGGGTAGTTGTGAGTTTTATGGGTTCTCTCATTGACCTTTGGCTTCACACTATTGGCTCAAGGGTTTGAATAATTCCCCTCCTATTCCTTATGAAATCATGCCTCCATCTCTTGTTGCATTGCATAGCTAGTTGTGGGTATTTTATTAAATTGCATATTTACATGATGTCTTAATTTATATTGTGCCTGGCTAGCATGAAAACCATAGGTATCGATTTTTAATTGCCGATAGATAAAATTCTAAATCGATGGTGGGGCCTTGGCCTTGAGCTCCTCACCATGATTAAATAACAATATTTACACCATTTACAATTTTAATGCAATAGGGGCCAAAATCGAGATATTACAGAGGACTACAAAAAAACCCTAAATTGTGCATCATATAACTCCAAATGTATAGTGAACTAAATCTTGACCTTTTGGTAAAATATAAACCATTGTTTTTCATTCCAACACTCAAGATTCCCACGTCATCTAATATTGAAAAAAATATATAAAAAATGACAAGACAACTCTTTTGGATGTTTTGGTATGAGGTTCAACTACACTAATACCAAATGGCATGAAGCAAAATTCGAAATAAACATGAAAACAACTTAATTCAATAGTACCACATCAAAATAGAATAAAATGGTGAATAAAATAGAAGAATCTTTGAGGGGGAAACCTCCTATTATAGTATATAAATACACAATATAAGATTATCATTTAAATGGATACCCTTAATGTATACACATGAGATAAAGAGAATTAGGACATAATAAGCCTAGATAGCTATAATTAACGATAGATCATTTTTGGGATCATTTGTGTAATGTAAGTTATTAATCTATAACCCATATCCCATGAGTATAGTCGCAAGTGACCAATTTCTCATGATTTTTAATAGTCCACGTAGCACTCCTTGCATCAGGTAATGCTCACAGGGGTGAATAAGTGGGATTGATACTAGTGAAATGAATTCCATAGCATCAACCATCACTTTTGGGGCTTGCACCTAGTAACCAAGATTTATTGGGAGGTCACCCATCCCAAGACTCCTCTAGATCAAGTGCATTTAACTGCGGAGTTTTCCACACAATCAAGCCAACTTATCTTGCTACCCAAATTGCAAAACCTTAACAAGAGTTGTGTCTTATGAACTATTAAGTTAGAGCTCCCTTGACTCTTTTCATTTAAGTGGGGGATTATCTGCGTAGTGTAAGTCATTAATCTATGATCCATGTCCCATGAGTATATACAAAAGTGACCAATTCTCATGGTTTTGAATAGTCCACTTAACACTTATTGCAATGAGTGCTAAGTGGACTATTCCAAAACCATGAGAAATTAGTCACTTGCGGCTATACCCATGGGATATGGATCATAGATCAATGGATTACACTACACAAATGATCTCAAAAATTATCTATCATATGTTGGATTGAACCCCCCTGCCCACCCATACTTAAATAAAAAGAGTCAAGGGAGCTCTAACCGGATAGTTCATAAGGCACAACACTTGTTAAGGTTTTACAAATGGGGTAGCAAGCTAACTGGGATTGATTGTGGGAAAAAATACACAATTAATCGTGCTTGAGCTAGAGAAATATTGGGATGGGTGACCTCTTGGCCATTGGGAAGTCCTGGTTATTGGGTGCAATCCCTAGAAGTGGTGCTTGATGCTATGCAATTAATTATGTGTTGGAGGAGCTAAGTTGATAAGCCGACTAATTAGAGATTAGGTCGGCCACCTAAGGTCGTGTCGGTTGACCGAACCGAGAGGTAGTTATTTGTAATTGTTTTGTAAATCATATATATTAGGCTGTTGAGCCAGATGAGAACTCAATTCAGTTATGTGTATTGTATGGAATCTTCTGTTATAATATAATCTATTATTCTTACACCTGTGTTCTTGTCTCTTGTCTCTGATATGTTTGTATGCTTTTAAATGTGTATTATTGGTAACCCTTTGTGATCCGTGAGATTACAACATTGGTTCCATTGCCGGGACGTACATATCTGAGATGAATACAAGCAGATGATATCAGAGCAGGAAATTAAGAACTGGTGGGAGTGCAAGATAGAAAATTATTTGTAAAAATATGCGCGAAGAAACAGATTAATGACTGCTTAAGCGAAAGAAATATTCTTTACTGAAACCCATGAGAAGTTCATAGAATTGATACCCCAGCTTTTGAAGAAACTTCTGGATGAAAAAGCTGGAAGCGACTAAAGAACAACAGCTGCTAGAGAAACTGATTCGAGGAGAAAAAACAAACCTATCGGAGTGGTTTGAAAAGATCACTAACAATTTCTGTGAGGAGCAAGCTAGAGAAGAAAGAACTTCGGTAGAAAGCATTCAGAAGAAATTCTATACAGACCTTACTGAGCAGTTCCTTTCCTCCTTACCGACCTTGTTGTTCAATTTCCTGATAGAAAAATTAGTGGGTCATATTGTCAAACCTTGTCCATCACTACGCGAACCACCACAAAATTCCAACTGGGCGGATAAACAAAAGAAGTGGGAGAAATTCATTGCCGAAAGAGAGTGGCAATATTTCCTAAGCAAGTAAACAGAACTATCTGAGTTTTGGGTAGGCAATGGGGGGTTAGCTGGTCGTATGTCGGGATAAATTAAAGGGGATTCTAGTCGACTAAAAAGAGATACCATCACCAGCGATGAAAAGTTGACCTAAAAAGGAAATCAAAAGGACAGTGACACACAAAGGTACGACGGATTTACAGAAGATAGAGAGGGAGAAGAGGCTGAAAAGGAGGGAAGAAAGAAGAGAAAGAGTTATAGCACTACAAAGAGGAATGAGTACTAGGGTGACAGACCAAGAAAGAAATCTGCCAGAGTTGGGTCATGACCGATAGGAAGAAGGTGTCGATGAATAAGCGTCACCCATGGAAGTAGATTTGTGGATAGAGCAGCGCGAAGCTCTCCAAATAGAAGTCCCCCAAGAGATAAGACCTCTGTCTCCAATGAATCTGAGTACTAGGATACAAGCCATTGTCGAGGAGGACCTAAGACTAAGAGTTGGTGAGTTTGGTATATGGAGCCAACTAGACGACGAAGTAAATGATGATAATCATCTAGTGATTCGTCGACCAGAGGAAGGAGACTGGGTCATGCTTCAGGCGTACCCCTCCAACCGAAGTATCCATTTACTTTACTCGACACATGAAGGAGCACCCCCCCTTCCAAATACAACTTTGGAGAATACAGAAAAATTTGACCTGTAGACAAATAATTGTAGTTGGACATTGACAGGAGAAGTCGACCCTGACCGACTGCTTGTCAAAAAAGAAGCAACAAACAAAACAACTGACAGAAACGAGAGTTCAATTGAAAACAACTTTGTACAAAAAGACAAATACAACATTCCACTACCCCCACCACCGCCAACTCCCGAAGAAGATAGCGACAGCGAATCCAAAACGGGTCACGGATCAATGCATATCCCTCTATATGAGGGTGACGAAGATCCCAGATGACATTGGTTCGTCTGGGAGTTGACATGGGAGGCAAACCAGGTTACAACAGAAGATAGACAGATGGCGCAGTTCGCTAGTTCCTTGAGGAAAAGAGATCTAACATGGTATATGACCGTTACTGAGAGAACCCCTCACGTATCCAAGGAAGAAATTAAAGAGCAATTTTTATCGTTCTTTAAATCTCCAAATGCTAAACATCTGGCAATTAAAAAGTTAAAGACAACCTCGCAAAAGGCAGTAGAATCCGTTTGAGAGTACGACAAATGCTGGAAAGACCTTCTCAGCCAACTCGATTATGTAATTGAGGAACAATTGTTAATTCAGTGGTTTCTTACAGGCCTTTCACATAAAATTCCGTGGCATATAAGCCTGGAGACATTCAAGACATATGAAGATGCGCTTAATAAAGCTTTATAAGTGGATATGGATGAATACTTCCCAGCATATCCCATGGATACTAGACTGGAAGAACAGCTTGAGATCGCGCAGAAATATTTAAAAGAGCTAAACCTTAAGAGTGAGGACATTTGGTGCACGAAATGTTCAATGACTGGACATTCGAAAGATAATTGTCGATAGGAGATCAGCTAACAGGACGTTCGATTTGTGCAAACAAAGTGTTTTTGTGACATCTTCCAAGAGCATGGAGAACACACCACAAAATATTGCCCGTTTAACATGAAGAATGGAAAAGCATCTTGGTGTGCAATCTGCGAAACTAAAAGTCATACCACCACCAACTGCCACCTAAACCTAAAAAATCGACAAAATTACCAGGCAGTCTATCAGACGAACGCAGTTGCTCAGAATAACGAGAACAATCAATGAAGCAATGCTCAAAATGAATGTCTAGACATATTTGACTAGACATATCGACATGTTGCATTTTATTTTCTTAGTAAATGTTGGACTCAGTTCGACTAAGTAAACCATATTTATGACATGATAGATGTCTAAGATGTTACTATGCTTATGTTGATACATTCATTGTGATGTTATGATTATGTTTGTGAGGTTACTATGTTATAGTTATCATAGCGAACATAGTTACTATGTTACTATAATGCATCATAGTAACATAGTTATTATGATGCTATGTTCGCTAACATAGTAACATAGTAACAAATGTTACTATGTTACTATGATGCTAAAAAGATTACATGTTTGTATGTTAATTCGGTTAGGTATTTGCGATTGTTATGTCTTGTATCCATGAATGTCCTATCTATGTGAAACATTATTATTTTGTTATTATTATTATTATATATAGGACATATGATGTTTTCTTATAGTACGTGTATGATCTATGCATGCACTGGCCACGCATGCACACTTTGCACACATATACCAATATCGGCATACCAACACGATCAATAATGGTATAGGTTTTCATAGGTAAATATGTTAATGAAATAATGAATGTTAAGTTAGCATATTCATTAATGATAGGTGAACACTGTAACACGTAAGTGATCAAGTGTCGTAAATTAGAATAATCCTCAAAAAGTTGTCGTGCATAGACTTAAACATTTTTTCATTTACATTAACAAAATTTTTAGGGTTGTTTAAACCCCTAAGGGTGCTTTGATTATGAATCTAGAGATAACATGCTCGTGACTATGATACTTGTGATTAAAAACAAACAACTATAAAATATCTTTAATTATAATTATTATTAATGGTATTACTATTATTATTATTATTATTATTAGTGCCTCTTGTGGTAAACATAACCGATAGTTTAATTAGACAATTATTTCTATTATTACTATGATGATTATCAAGATCTTGTGATAAACATAGTCAATTAATTAAATTAAACAATTATTAGTAGTATTGTTGTTATTATTACGCTCTTGTGGTAAATGTAATCAATTGTTCAATTAAACCCAAGTGGAAATAACTCGAGTAAAATAATTATTAATCAAATACACCAAATGATTCCACGTAGGTTAAACATATATATTGAACTATGGAATATGACCATCAAGATATGTCATGATTGATTTTATAATAATACTTATTAATATGATTATTAACATCGGATTCCGGATCAAGTAAAACAACTAAGATACTCACCTGTACACAAGATAATTACTAAATTATTATTTTATTCAACATAAATTGATTTAAATAGGACTAGCTGTTAAACCGCCAACCCGTGAGGGAACAGTGGTGAACATTCCAAGAAATTAATAAATGCCAGAAAACCAACTTATTCAATTCAACATAAATAACCTTAACTATTCGGATGCTCGAGATAAGGACAGTTGAATGAATAAATGTATATTCATGATTATAATAATTGACTAGCATCGAAAACTGAAAGAGGTAGGTGAATGAAGTGATTTGGGGGAAAGGCGGTGAAGCACGGTGGAAGAAAGTAGGAGGAAAATGAGTATTTAGGGGAGGTATCAAAGAGAAATGGGGGAGGATTTTTTTGGGGGGAAATTAGACTCTGTATCAGTGGAAAAATGACTGGGGAAAAACTTGAGGAGGGGGATAACTAAGGGACGAGGATATCTGGAAATGATGGAGAAATGGGTGGAAATGAAGAAAGATATAGAATGGAAAGGAAGTTGCTCTCAGTATTATTGGTCTGTGGGCTTGGGGGCTAGGAAACCCATGGGTTTCCTAGGGCTAGCACATGATGAGAGCTGGTCGGCAGGGTGGCACATCATTTTGTTAATAAAGGCTTGGATGGAAAGATGAAAGATGAAGGAGCTTACAAGGTCTATAGCAAACTGTTGGATCTACTACAACCGTTGGTTCCAGGTATTTAAATTCCAGGTATTTAGATACTAAATTCCTGCATGGTATTATTGTCTAATTTACAAAAATTCATGAAGTTTATCAAACATGTACAGCTCATATTTCTACTTTAATATGTTTACAATTCATATTTGTACATTCATATGTTTATAAAACTAATAGAACAGACATGGATATAAACCTGTAATATGATTAAAATGTCTTGATTTTATTAAAAACTAACTCAGAATGAGCTTAAGATAGAGAACATCACAGAGAAATGGACACAGTGCTCTATCGGTTAGGTAGAGCACTACAGAATGGTATCAGAGCCCTAGGTTCTAAAACTGGAACCTAAAGGGGCCCTCTAGGAGAAAAATAAACATTATATGGAAGATAAATCAAAACTAAAATTTTACACACTGTAAAATAAATAAATTGATGTATAGTGTTTCTGTAAATTGAAGATTTATTACACAAGTAGAAATAGGTTCTAAGTTACAACGCACAGAATGAGTGAATATTTTGAGGACAAAATTATCCTAAAGACCATCAGCTGAATGCTAGTAGCATACCCAGCATTCTCTTCTGTGCAGAACCCTCTTCTTTCATAACCTGAATAAAAATAAAAATAAATAAATAAAAATTACCTGCAAAAACAAAAACAAAAGGGCATTACATAATGGTTCCAAATCTGGAACTAGAGGGATTACTAAATTAGACTAAAACAAAATAAGAATTTCTACAAGATAATTCAAGAAATTTACATGCTTACTTGGAAAAAATAAAAATAAAAAAAATAAATTTTAATGCCTGAAAGTTTCTTCCTGCAATTTTTTTTTCATTATTTAGCACCATTCTTACTCAGCAAAATCCAAACAAGGAAGAAAAATATAGTAGCCACCAGCAATCGAAATGTGAAGAATCTCATTAGCGATATCATCTAGAAGTGTCATGATTGGAGCACCGAATTCAAGGAGGTGGAATGCGGTAAGCTGCAATACAATCAACTATCGGGGACTGTCGATAAATCTACCATATAAATTGTGGAATCCAGTTATTATTTAATGCTTTGAAGCGACTGTGGCCTTATAACCTCAATGAGAAAATGTAATCACAATAGAAATGACAAAGGCGAGGCATTGAATAAGCTCGACTACCCAAACAAGTGAAGATTACAATGACATGTTCTAAGTAACCTTCGTGTTACCTTCAATGGCTTCAAGCCTTAGCCAACCTTACCTAGAATTACCTAGACTTATATCACACTCTGCCTCTGCTGACCTCCAATACCGAGCTGGCACGGATTAGAGAGTCCTGGATGCCTATTCCAATTCTCGTCCACCCAACGAAAAACATAAACCATATACCATCGAATTCCTACCTTTACTCACTGTATTGGGATTAACAGAAACAGTAAAATGCATTTAAAAGTGGGCTACTGAGAATGTTGGTGGGATTCAGATGTAGTGAAATAGCTCAGGAGTTTTTGTATGAATTTCATGCATCAATAGTTAAATGAATACAATAGCAATCTGATTAGGTTTTTACTTTAAAAAAAAAAGCCTTTCAATATATAATATTAGAGCAAAAGACCAGGGATCCTGAAAGTGGGTTTTTGAATGGATGCTTTGGGTTTATAGAGGCAACCACGCGAACCTATGAAAGCAAACCTTTAGCTACACTGTCACAATTGGAAT
>LPNX010952904.1:5915-88609 GCA_001517045.1 Pseudotsuga menziesii | reverse complement strand
TAATAACAAAGCATGTGTACTTCGAATCTCTCAGCAAATTAAAAACAACAATTTTATTTTATTCATGTTATGAGGATGATTAAGATATACCCTTAACAAAGTATCACTAAACATATAAATCGAATTACAACATATTCTTCACTTTTATTTTATATTAAAGTATGCATCATATAATATTTCTCGAATCTTGAAGATTAGCAGTGAGTCTGAGATCGAATTCCATTAATATTATTTCACATCACACATAATTTAATAATAATAAAAAAATCAGACTGTAATGTTCAAGCATCTCTTTCACAACTTTATGGTATGTGAAAGGCTAATTAGTTTTGTTGTGCATAATTTAAATTTAAATTAAATATATATATTTTCAATTTTTTTCTACTCCAAATTGCTCACTGCATCTTCCGCATTTTTATAAGCAACTGCACCCATTCGCTCCTTGATCTTTAAAGGTCCACAATTGCTTGCTATACTCTTCCCATTATGCCCTACCGGGGGATGAGAGATAGACACAACCAGTAAGTGATGGATTAACTTGTTGAGAACCTGTTGATCACAAGTCCAAAACACACATGCATTCAATCAGCCATTTGGCTAAATCAAAGAGGGAGATCAGGACCGAGCAGTATCATATGCATCCCAACTCGTAAAACCCTTATGTTACTTTTTTTTCAAATTAAAAAATCATACATTTTTTTATATCTTTTTCAATTTAGGCTGTCATACATTTTCAAGGAGCTTACATTTGTTTTACATGCTTTTCCACCAACTGTAATATTTAGCACATTTGTCTTATATGCTTTTCCACTAGGTGTAAATCAATTAAGCTTTTGCAATATTGTATGCCTGTATAATGTGAAGTGGGTGGTGCAAGTCCCTGCCTATTAAATTTTAGCGTTAGTTGTCGATTAAGCTTTTGCAATATTGTATGTGTGTATAATGTGAAGTAGGTGGTGCAAGTCATGCCTATTAAATTTTAGGTATGTTACATAAAATATATATTTTAAAATATTTAATTTTTTTTTAATAAAAAATTAACATTTTAAATCCTACTACAATTCCTTTTCCATAATTTAAAGCATTTTTATCCAGACTCTTTGCCTGCATGTGAATTTAAATTTCCAAGCCCTCTTTTTAGGTCTATGCGCATATGGATTTGGGATTCTAAAGCCTGAGTAATATGTGGCGTACTTCGAAAATTTAACTCCAATTGAAGTCTGTACCTGCTGATATTTGCAGTCTCTCATTGTAGTTTTTTCCATCTTTTATTACATAGAGTCATGACCTCAAATATTTTATTCGATTGCCATCATAAAATTTAGTGACCAATCCTCCCACAAGTTCGGGACTAAAATATGCATCAGAATATATTAATCTACCACCAGGTATGAACTTTCTCCAGGCATGACAATAAAGGAAACACATTTGTTAATCTCACACCCTTTGTCCTTTACACTTTTCTTCACCGTGTGCGGTATGTATAGAAGAATAGCAAGTGGAATTTGCAGCAGCATAAATGACCTGTTGTCCTATCAAATCGGAAAATATAGAGGTTCGATTTTCTTTCGCGGGAAGCCATAATTAAATTCACTTGTTGGCAGCTACTTGTTGTGCATAATATATTTCATGGGTATCCATAGTTCATTACACTCGTTAACTACTGCTTGATGTGCATAATATAGAGTACCATACTAGGGTAAATTAACCAGACTATCGAAATGGCTACAACTATCTAGAAACCCAGGGAAGAAGGGTTCAGAGTGATAACGGTGGACTTTATAGGTATACAGGTACCCCACGTCCGATCAAGACCGTATTTGGAAGCAATTACAACGTTATAGTCAATTGTTCGATTTTGGAAACTATTTAACGTTTATAATCACTCAGGCTGAGGTATTCTTCTTCTTCAAAATATTTAATTTTCTCACCAACCATTTTATGAAGAAATACTTCTATTGACATATTTTTCATTTACATTTTTAGATAAAAACCCTACCTAGGGAATTAATTAGTTAGCTGAAACTTACTAACATGATCACAAGTTTTTGAGTTCGCTGGACTATGGTCTAGCGGTAAGTTGAAGAACCAGGCAGAAGCGGAAGTATCACTGACCTTGATGGTCCAATAATGCAGCAAATTTATAGTAAAATAGCTTTGCTTGTGGCTAAATGTGTCTGATTGGATTAATGCCATTTCTTTGTCAAAACTTGCAGCAAAACGTTGTAGTGTGTGGTAGACATGTTGAAATTTTCTCACGATGATTGTCATATTGGGAATAAGTTTTGAAGTTTTGTCATATCTCAATGGGGTCTATAAAACTATTTGAAAATTTTAAATTTAATTAATTGAAACTATTAAACTATTATAATTTGATTATTAGGAATTACTAAAATGTTTAATTTAATTATTTGAAACAACTAAAATGTTTTTAAGTTGATTATTTGAAATTATCATAATGTTATTTACATTTAACTATTTAAATCTTTAGGACAAGATATTGAGGAGGCCTTCATGTTCATTAACTAAGTTTCTTATTTAGTATAAATTAAATTCTTTATAATTAAGATCATTGGTATAATTAAAGATAATTGTTGATCGTTAAGTTTCTAGATAAATTAATAACATTAATTGAGATTTCTTAGGAAGTATAATCAATAAGTTAAATATTAATAAGAAGAGATTAAAGTTAAGGTAAGTTATGGTTGATGAGAGTAAAAATTTGTTACAAGATCTAAATGGAAAGCATCGGGTAGATTAACCCCATTATCTGACTATTAAGAAAACTTAGTAAGGAGAAAACACTGAAGGAGATAAACATGTGTTTTGTGTTACTACTGCTAGTAGACATGTTTGATCACTTTTTACGAAGATTGTAATAGGATTCTATTTCGCCTATAATTGAACATCATTTCCAACTTAAATTATGATAAAATTGCCACCTAAAAATGTTTATAGACAAGAGAATCACAAAACCTTATGTTAAATAAATTGTTTGACTTTAATGTGTGGAATGTCCATGAACTTGTGGAAGTGTCATTCACATCACCAATGGAGAATTGAATCTCGAAATGAATTATAATACCGTAGATAGGATTGGATAGAGGTGGGGATACAAGCTAGTAAACTATTCATACTTTAGTTGATAACAGGTAATATGTATAAAGTGACGACGAGTGGTATGGTTGGTGTAAGTATACTGAAGATGAAGATGAATATACAAATGTTGGAGAAAGGATATGATGATGTATAGATGAGCCCATGGGGTTAGCATTGTTTAGCATACCACAAAGCTAATAGGTTATGGTAGGGTGTAGGTTGTAACTTTATTTGGTGTGAAAGTAATAATGGTAATCAATCTCGAATAAAGGTATAATGAGTGAACCTATACTTGCTGAGCATAAACAATATTATAAGTTAACACATTAAGATATTAGGAGGTAAGACCTAATAAATGGATGAGAAACAATAAACGTGAAAGACAAGGTGTAGAGAAGAGGTTTTATAAGGAATGCTATGTCTATATAAATAAAAAAATTAGGGTTGCTAATATTGAGCGATAGGTGTGCTAATGTGATCTTGTAATTAAAAAGGGATTGTAAATGTACTTGTACTCATGCAACATAAATAACTAAATAGATCAAGTAGACTTAATATCTATTGATACCTATATATGGAGAGAGGGAGAGAGAGCGAGTTTAAGCAAGGATAAAGAAGATATAAAAAGGTAATTGTATCAAGAAGAGTGCTACATTCAAGATTAGTATAAGAAAACCTATGGATGTAAAAAGGATAAAGAATGGCAAGAAGAGTAATGGGTAAATAATATATATATATATATATATATATATATATATATATACTTATTGCACCTAACTAATTATGAAATGAATAAGGTGCAATATAATATATTAAGTGATTTAAACATTAAAAGTACTATAGATACATTTTGATGCGTATTAAACGGAGTGGTACAAAGAATGTTAGCGATAAATGACTGGTACAAAATGGCAAATTGTTTGAGGACTAATAATAGGAATTAGTATAGAAAGAGATGAATGTATAAATGGAATTCAGATATTGTCGTAGAAAACAATATGACAAGCATGCAAACTAACAATTGAACTTCATATTATAGAAGTGTATCACGTTATTAAAATTACCAAGAAATAAGTAGTGCAATTGTAAGTATTCTAGTGAATCCATGCTACCTAAAGCTGCTAAAAGGGCATCCCTCTGAGCAGGACAACTCTAAAGCACTTCCAATGCCAACATCGCACACGGGGTTTGGGCCAGATCTTCCACCATGGAGTAGTTAGAAGCATCCCTAGAGTTTGGATTGTGAAATTCCTTTTTAAAGACACCTTTCCGTATTTTAGGCATTTGATCAACAAGTTTCTTGATTGTGAGAGGGTTAGAAGTTTCACTAACAGACTTACCCTTCTCAGGAGCCTCTGTCCCATAATTTTTATTTCTCGTATGGAGCAAGGCATTAGATCGTACCATGTTGATATAATTTTGGTTAAGAAGGGCACCAAGAGTGCCCCTAGCTACATTAGAAACAAAATATGCATTTTGTCCTTGGGGAAATGGATCCTTTAGGACAACAGATTGTTGGTTTTTAAGCAACTTCTGAGCTTCATAAATGAGAGGGAATTGATGAGTTAAGTGATCTCCCTGGAAAAAATTACAAGGAAATTTCACCTTATTCTTATCCTTCTTGCCCCCATTAGCATTGTTCATGGGTTTTGGCTTGTTTTGATTTCCCTCACCTTTCTTCCCTTTCTTCTTTTTCCCACTAGGCTGCTGATTTCCCTTTTGGGAGGATTGTGCAAAAACATTTGCATTTTGGGGTGAGGGGGCATCCTTTGCTTCCTCCACTGTAGACTACTTCACTGACAACTCATGGAGTTGCTTGGCCAGTGACTCTATAGTGGGAGAATTAACTGAATTGACCATGCCATCAACATGGGGTCCAGGCTTGGGTTTCTCGACACTATGGGTAGACCACGGTGCCTCAAGTATGATTTCATATAATATCCCAGACTAAGCATATATCAAATCTATCTGTTGGGCCCTGAGGATGACCTCTTCTTCAGTGGTCACCCCTGAAGTGGATACATCCTTAGATATATAAGGCAATAAATATTTTAGGAACCACTCTAATAAGAAATCGAGAGGTATGGTGGCTTTGATAAGCCTCTTTCATCTTCTCCACTCTTGGATATGATACAAGATGTGCATGGCTTTGTCTTGCCAAAAGGTAAACAAGAGATTTGTGATGGCATCATACTGGACATGAAGCTGAAAGTGATTAAGGAACACATTTTCTAAGTCCCAAAGACTGTCAAATGATGTAGAGGGAAATTCATTATACCACTTTGCTGCAACACCAGTCAAAGTTCTTTGGAACAGCCTCGACTGAACGGTGTCATCGTTTAGTGAGTTGGAAGAGCACCATAAGTGAAAAGTGGTGATGTGGGCACCTAGATCTTCACCAGTTTTTTCCTTAAACTTGGGAATGTTCGAGGGTAACTTGCTTGGAATAGGTGGCCACGTGGCACTATGCTTCACCGAGTCATTGATCAACTAAGACAAATCTGACAAGTTTAAATTTGCCAGGAACAAAATTTTTTGGCCTAACCGGAGCCTAAAAAGCATGGGTTTGGGAGGTAGAAGGACCTGCCCCCTGGTTCCCAAACATAAAGGTGGGGTTGCCCCCAGCCGCCGGTTGTGAAGTAGTTGGACTACTTTGAAATGGATTCCACTCATAAGCCAGTGGATTATTTGTGTGCGATGTAGTATAAGTGGTTTGAGCCCCTCCAAATGAAACTCGAGTTTGAAATACAGGAGCGAGTATCCCGCCACTAAAAAGTGAAAAAGGAGAGCTTGTAAATGGGGTTGAAACCGAGGTCTAGAAACCTTGGCCAAAAGCGTTTGTGTTTCCAAACTGCATGCCTACATATGTAGGTGTAGGACCTACATAAGGAGTAGATGGGGGAATGTGGCCCCCATTCCACGAGAATCCCTGGACAAATGAGGAGGATCCACTAGGACCACTCTGAGAAGTATGCACGAAAGAGGGGGAAGCAAAAGGTGCACGAGGAATCCCAATGACCACCCCACTAGAAGGATCTACTACGTGGGAGGAAGCTAGTGGTTGGACCACTCAACTACTTGGTGATAAAGGTGTAGTAGATACACTTTGGCTAGGAGTACCAATCGGGGGAGGTGGCACTCCTCCAGCCAAATAGTCTGAAGTGGGGGTAGAAATACTCTCTCCAAAGTTATTCATAACTCTTCTCGTAGGAACACCAATAACATGTGAATCAAAAGGAAGAACTTGGATGGTCACATGATCGCTTAAGTCAGTAAGATGTGGGTTAAAGTTCCTTGCAAACTCGTCATCCTGCAAATCTTTGATCTCTACTACAGTTGTATCAACCTGATTAGTCCTAAGTTTCGGTTCACCTAGAACTTTGCTTACTCCTATCGATTCAAATGAACTGTCAGTACCTAGTCTCTGCCTTTGCGGGGGAGGTGGAGGCTTCACTGTATCAGATGGAGGAAGTTTTTCAACCTTCTTTACCGATAGAGAGGTTGGTCCTCCACAGCTAAAAATTTGACTCACAAACACCTAAAGGAAAACTAAATACAGACAAACCACACAACACTCACTAAAAATTTCCTAAATCCAAACAAACATGTATAAGATATGCCTTCTAGAATAAAGATGATAGATGGTTACTTGGAATCCATGTATATGTTCTTAGGCACAAGCAGAGGAATCACCCAATCACCCTCCCACACCTTCTACCGAGGTTACCTTCCAAGACCGTCTAAGGTAGACTAGAAATAGCCTTCTGGTATACATGTGTATGATCCCTAATGTCAAAGAGACTAAATACTACTGCAACTACACTGAGAATCTGGGGGGACAGTCGCAAGCTTGATTCTTACGCATGGGCAGGGTAGCAAAGCTCGAAATGCTGTCAACATCGGCACCGCACAAGGCCCAAGAGTTGGTATTGATAGAAGTCCCAAGATGCATAAAAATGCTGATCTACGCTTGAACAAGAAATCAGAGGGTTATCTCCTCAGTTGAGGTCCTCACGCGACCTTGTGCTTAACTCCCGTGTGAGATGAGCTTCCTAGCTACACTCAATATACAGGAGGATTTACCTAGTGATTGGCCAACTACGTATGAAGTCAAATACTTATGGATAGTTAAAACTCCCTAGTCCATAAGTCTATCCTAAGCTAGTTGGTGTATGAACCTAGAAAAGAGAAACTTAATAGTAATTTTTAATTATGTCGTTCTTTTTAATAGGTTGTTTTTAGTTAGAGGCAGTGGCATGAAACTTGTATGATGTTATAGACTTGATAAAACAAAGCAAAAATGATGTAATAGCAAGAAATTCAAAGCAAGGTGCAACTACCAAGCCAGCTTTTGTTTTCTTATCTTGTAAATAAAAGCTAATGAATTTAAAACTAAGCATGAGAAACTACAAGACACTTTTTTTAGATTTTTTTTTGTTTTTGAAAAATAGCAAAAAGAAATATTGAATGCAACCTAATGCAAAAGTATAAAATAATTTTGTCTTTTCTTTTCAAACAATTTCAAAAATTACTATGCAAATGAATGCAAACTTGAGCAAATTTGAGTAATCTAAGCATACATCAGTGAAATGAGGCAAGAAGATCCCAAAGTAACCCACTTCAACCAAAAGGAAGAAACTGGAACAAACCCTGACTTAGAGGAACTATCAAGCTTAAAATCTTACTAGATCTACAAAAGAAAAAGTGACAAACTCAAACTACAAGCAGCAGTACAGAGCGTAAAGTATTCAAAGGACTTGATTACTAACCTAGAACACAAGCACTCAAACCTACAAACCAAGCAAGAGGACAACCAACATTCACCAATAAAAGAAAACCAAACACAAAATCTCAAGGACTTGAAGAAATCAAGTGAACGATGTGACATACAAACCTCAGACTCACATAGCCATGTCAGAAAAAGAACTCTCACATGCAATCAAAAGTCCAAAAGACAGGGACAAGCAAACCCTAATGAACCTAAAGAATGCCATAGGAAACACATGACTGTCTATACAGACAACCCGCGTACGACAAATGATTGTCCAGAAGGAAACCAACATGTACACCATGAAACATGCGACTGTTTATGCAAACAACCTGTGTGTGCTGCTAAAAAAATTTCAAAGAAAAAATACTACCAAAAAGGTCCTGAACATGTCAAACTATAAATCAAAGGCAAGAAACAGACAAATCACACCTAGAATAAAAAAGAAGCAAAGGATGGTAAGGGAACCTAAAGAACAGACCCACAACAGGATGGAATCCCCAGCGGAGTCGACAGTTTTGTTGTTTAGGACAATGCACACTTGTAACCTAGGGTCTCTGGGATTACCAACTTACTAAGACACTTGCAGACAATCAACTTATGTACAAATTGAAATAGGAATAGGAAGGAAACTTGGCAAACTTTATTTATGATGGTTGATCCAAGATTTGTCTTCTCCTGTTTCAGTCTCTTCCAACGCTTCCAGGGGATTCTCCAATTCACCTGCAAAGAAAAAATTCTTCCAACAATATATTGTATATATATCAATGGTTAATGAGATGCATATTCATAATAAAATAATTGAAACAATTCATAATTCATCATATACAAGAATGCAACAATACAAATATTTGAAGAAGAACTTTCTTTATTAATAAACAGAGAATGGTGAGATTACAACCCAGCTTCTGAAACAAGGACTCCTCTGCAAACTGAGGACACTGAGTTATGCTACTCCAAGATGTCTGAAGGCATACCACCAGCATAACTTTTCTCTTCTAAGAATGATTGATTAGCCCCATCCCATGCCTTCTATTTATACATGAGGAAATAGAGAGGTTTTGAAGGTTACGATGGTTGAGACAGTTGAGATAGTTATGATTAGGGACTCAATTGATCTCGACTAATCGTGATTTATATTTTTTTAACATTAAATTAAGGTACATGCGAGTATTAATATAGGAAATGTGCGTGTGACATGCGCCTTGCTTTAAGGAAACTCGCGTGTTCAATGTACACGTAGGTTTCAATGCAAACACGCGCGTGACACACGGGTTGCAATGCAAATACTCGTGTGTGCAATCCTAATCTCCAAATAAAAATATATTGAGTTTGTCAGAAGATTATGTATCAATAGTCATGCACATTTATAGTGTTTTGGATACTTCAATCCTATTTGTCCTTTTGTGTCCTGACATATTGGATGTCAGTACTCGGATGGAGAAGTGCCATTTTGGTTGATAACAATCCTCCAACTCCACCCACAACTCCTTCTCAATCCCATCAATTTCTTCTTGTATTCCTTCCAATGCCATAACTTTGAATAAATGAGCAGCTTGGGCCACTCTCATTTTTTCCTTGGTTGGCTTCTTCAGTTTCACTTCCTCCTTCCCCATTGCTTCTTTACTAGCTTTTTGGTTGCAGGTTTCCATTCTCCCCAATTTAACCCCCAACTAAATATCCAACGGAAATCACCACCACCCTTAGTGTCCCATTCTTCATTGAGAAAAGGACTCAACAACATCCAATAATGCCAATGCCAGGTCTAACCTCTCTTCCCACTATATGCAAGCATCTCATAAATTCCCATAAATTCTCCATTGATTCGCACAGAGCCTAGGTAGAGGCTCGAATGCTTGGCGAAATTTTCTCTCAAATGCATAGACATTCCCCATGAGACAAGTTGAAACTCAGTTAGTCTCTTATACTAAGTCCTGCTCTGAAGATCTTCCCTTGACTCGTCTATTATCCCTCCACCTTGTAACATTTAAACCCATGCTGTATCGCATGTGTCCATACCTTAAGGCATCATGCAACCCTATGATTGCATGCCTGTCCTCCTTCCACGTTCTCAGAGGCTTCTAGACTTCCACCCGTGTCCGAGGGAAAAAAACCCCACATACTTAACTATCATTAATGTAAAGATAATTAATAAGGGAAGGAATTAAATGATTAAATATGTTTATGGTTTTGCATTTGTTGTTTCATTTATGGAATGTACCTACAAAATACACACAACGGTTATGGTTAGTGTTTAGTGGTATGTAAAAAATAAATAAAGAGTTAAACGCTTAAACATTGTATGTTCTAGGTGTTGACTTGGTGCATTTGGCTCATATTATTATATGTATGGGCTTTTATGCCATTTTGCCGGGTTAGTTGTTTTATGAAATGAGTAAATGTTTTGGTTGATTATTATGACATATGATTTTTGATTTAAATGGTACTAAAATTTATATTAATAATATTAATATTGAAAAGAGAAGATATGAATTTTGAGTAAAACTTCATTAAATGATGATGCATATGGTTTAGGAATAATATAAATTTAGAAAAATGTCTTTTTAATTTTGACTTTATGAAGAGAGATCATAGATGTAATTTTTTTAAAGTTTAGTTTATTTAAAAAAATATGTATATATATTTATTTGATTTTTAGTTAAAAAAATAAGAGTTTAGAATTAACGTTAATACTAGTTTCAATAATAAGAATAATAAGCTAATTTTAAGATTATGGTCCAACAAATTGGTGTATACCACCTTTTTGTTTGTGAGATAAGGAAAAGTAATGTTACTCTCTCAAAATTTGAATAACCTTTTAAGAAGAAAAAACATATATTCTTAACCATGGCTCACACTTATATCATAATGAATAAATAAAACTAATTTTTATTTTATTATATTTTGAATAAAAAAAATTATTATAAATACAAAACAAAATATATAAGCAAAGTGTTTATGTTTGGAAGCTACCAAATTAAATATAGTTGTGTTACACTCAATGTTTATGTTAAAAAATAATGAAATCCTAATTTGGAAAGGTATCACATCCAAACATGGTACATTGTTATGATATTGAGTTTTTATCTTCAAATAATGTAGCCAAAAACAAAACAATGTTTCTCTATGTTGTTTATCCACATAAAAAAGAAAAGTTGTAGTCTATTTATTCCAAGTTTTGGATTTTCTAGCGGTATTTGGTAGGAATCCGGTAATTTTTTTTGGTAAAATGTAAATTTGGAAGAGTTTAAATTATGTTTTTGTATGTATAAATGGATTCACTAACCTCAAATACCCCCATGGCACCTGGATTATGCAATTTCCATTACTAATATATGAAATCCTAATATCTTTGTATAGAATTCCAATTAGACTCGGAATAAAACAAGACTATAATATACTAAACAAATGTTGAAAACAACAATATTTAGACTACAACATAAAACATTTTTCTATTTTGTATAGAATATATTGCATAATGGTTATTAGTATTGCTAATTAATTATGAAATTAATATTAAACTATAGTTAAAATCTTTATGTTTGTAGCTACTACCTAAATGAATATGGGCAAGTGCATACTTATGTTCCAAAAAAAAAGTCTCTTAGTTGTTTATCCACACCAAAAGAAACCAAAAAAAAAAGGAAATGTTGATATCCACCTAATTTTCTTAGTTTATTTGTTTATGTCATAGAAAACCTAGAATCAAATGCATTATTGGTGGAGAGAATGTTTCCTAATTATTATTGAGAGGAATTCACTTCTATTTAAATGGAAACATATGAAATATACACAAGCCCCACATACCCTTTTTGAGTAATTTTTCTAACCTATTAGTGTGTAAACATTTTTTACCCAATAAATAGAATTAGCCATATAAATATATATAGATAACTTGAAATAAAGATTTCTACCTTATAACAATGACACACTTTTAAAATACAACTTACAAAGATGCCCTTTTTGAGTAATTTTTGTAACCTATTAGTGTGTAAACCTTTTTTACCCAATAAATAGAATTGGCCATGTGAATATATATAAATAACTTGAAATAAAGATTTCTACCTTATAACAATGACACACTTTTAAAATACAACTTACAACCATAGTTAAAACCATAATTTTACTATTCATTTTTCTTAGTTTAAATAGTTTTTTTACAGGCTATATGTCAATTTCACATAGATAATAAAAATACACATCTCTTTCACAATAAGTTATAGAAAACACCTCTCAGTATAAAGATCTTTTTTTCCACCCATGAAAAATGTACTATGATTTATATTCATAATTGAATTTAAGTATAACATAGCATTAGAGTCATTTTCAAAAACCACACCATGCACCATACCAAATCTTACTTATAGAGAAACTTTGCCTTCTACAACACTTTCAAACATCACTTCAACACAAAATTTACCAAACCCTTTTCATACAAAAGTATCCCTATCCTCAAAAAGTCCAATCTAGCAAATGAAAGACCAACACAAACCCATGAAACATCTTTACAAAAAACATATCCCCAAAAAACCCAAGCAAGAATATCACCACAAATTACTAACTATCTTTCATAAAATTGAAAGGCTTCCTTGTGAGATCTCCTTTGAATCAATAAATTCCTCAAATTAAATGAAACCTTCATTCATTTTCGAAGCTTGTTTAAATAATAAAATTGCTTCCACATTAAATCGACGATAGACATGTTGAAACTGGAGTCCTACATATTCCAATTGTAATCTTCTAATCTTTGCTTTCCAACTTTCCAATGAAACAACATGTAGCCAACCCTTATGCATCACCCATTCAATAACAACTATAGAGTCACCAATTATTTGCAAATGAGCAATCTGTTTTAGTTCTAGCAAAAAATAAAAGACACCAAATACCAAGTAATTCACCTTGAGAATTTGTTCCTCTTCTACAATTCATTTTGAGTTTAAATATATGGGAATCATTCAATTTTAGCATAGAATATGCTCAACATTTTGGAGCTCATAAATTTTAATTTTTAAATGTGAAATGTTATGAATGAAGGCTAATAATTTTGAGAGAGTGATTTTGGACAAGGAAATGTAAATATAAAAATTTGAACATATAATTTATGAGAGAAAATTTTTATGAGTAATTTATGTATACTTAAATATACTTATTTCCTTCTTGGATGGGTTCTTAACATTTGAAGTGATTTGCATTGCCACTTATAGGGGAGATCACACACAGTGCGTTGAGGTCATGAGTAAATAGTAAAGGGTGTTATAATTGTTGGTTCAAGTGATATGGAGGTTCATCCAAGTAGTGGACTTGAAGAGACTATATTGCAACCATCATTGTAGGGGTTGTCCCATGAACAACACCATTTACCATGATGGAACACAAGGTGAAGTACGAATAAGAGGCAATGTGTCAGGGTAGTTCTATAGAGTGTTGGATAGTTTTGGATGTTGTTTTTTGCTTGGATTGTTGAAAGGGCTCCCTCTCTTGTAGCCCAATCTCTATGAATTGATATCATTGATTTTGACCTAGTTTAAATGGGGAGGAGGAGGGACAAACCACCTAGAGGGAGACCACAAGTAAAGTGGCAACCTCCTCCCCATAGGAAGAGGACAAGGGACACTGGCCATTATTCTGACCTATTGTCCAAGCACTCTAAATATATTTGAAAAAAAAATAGAAGCAATGAAGGATAGTATCATGTTGAAGAGGGGAAGAACCTCTAAGTGAAGAGGTTTATGAGGGAAATTGGCAGTGCATTTTTTTATACTAGTTTCTCTAGGACCAGGGAGTCAAAGTATATTAGGATTTTAGATATTTATTGTCACGTAAAGAAAGTAGTAGCTCGTGGAATTGAGAGAAAACCAAGAGGAATATATATGCATGATACAGTTCTACAAAATCTAGACCACCTAGATCCTAAACATGATTCCTTAGTCAATGCCATCTACATAATTGAGTTGGAAAAAGAAGAGACTATTGTAGCAAAACCAGGAGAAACACACTAGGCTAGAGATTTTGATGTAGAGGAGCTAGAGGCAACATACCATACTGGTGATGCAAGAGGCACCTATACACTCCTATCATGGACTCAAATCCGAAGCATCAACTTGCAACTCGTATACTTTGTGGTGCACCTATCTCTCCCAGTTGTTTCTGTAGATTGCCTAAGATATATTCTCTTTAAGAAAATGGTTATAATTAACAAAAACAATATTAATGTTTTTTACGAACATAGGTTGACAACATAAAATTCTAGACATGAGGATTTTTCTACTCATAAACTAAAAACAAATGGCATGTGTCTATTTTTAATATTTAAGTGGTAGGATCTCCTCTGGAGAGACTAACCCAAATAGTGTAATTTCCTTGCAAATAAATTAGAAGGTACCTATTAATTAACAAAATTTGGTGATGAAGCCTGTTTGAAGCATCTTCTTTGGAAAGAAAACTATAAATTTAATCACATTTACATATATTCATCAATAACATAGATGGAAAACACCCATAAATCATTAAAAAAAATAAAATGTTAGATATCATCCAAACATGGGTGGAAAACATATTTATACTTAAGCAAAGGAGAATTCACATTAACAAATCAGAATCTTAAACTAACTATATATAAATCACCACCATAATTCTCCATAACCCCACTTAAAGTTGAAATAAAAAAGTAAACTGCAAAATAGTCCAGCCAAGGTCTTCAATGTCAAACACAAAACTAAGACTATGAATAGTTGTTATCAAACACACAACTAAGACTTTATGAATAAGTGTTATCTTACCATAGGATAATTAACAATTATTTATTATTTTTCTAAACCTTTAATGGTTAAAAAAATATCATTTTTTCTTTATTTTTTAATCTCAAAAGATGGTAGGATACCATGCGGGCAGAAAGACCTCTCATCGAATGCAATAAGTAAGGTATTTGATGGAACTAGGTTCGGGGAACCCAAAGCCTTCCAGCAAGAAATAAACATAACACATGTGTAAGAAAATTCATCAACAACTGTACGTCCAATGTTTTTTCTGCCATGAATGACATCTACTGACAAATCCACATGATACGATAGGTGCATCCTAACATATGACATGTTAAACTTCACCATGAGGCTTGATGAATCCATGCTACCTAAAGATGCTAAAAGGGCATCCTGCTGAGTAGGAAAATTCTAAAGCACTTCCAATGCCGACATCGCACACAGGGTTTGGGCCAAATATTCCACCATAGAGTAGTTAGAAACATCCCTAGAGTTTGGATTGTGAAATTCCTTTTTAAAGACACCTTTTCGTATTTTAGGCATTGGATCAATAGGTTTCTTGATTGTGAGAGGGTTAGAAGTTTCACCAACAGACTTACCCTTCTCAGGAGCCTCCATCTCATAATTTTTATTTCTCATATGGAGCAAGGCACTAGATCGTACCATGTTGATATAATTTTGGTCAAGAAGGGAACCAGGAGTGCCCCCAGCTATATTAGAAACAAAAGCTGCATTTTGTCCTTGGGAAAATGGATCCTTTAGGACAACCGATTGTTGGTCTTTAAGCAACTTCTGAGCTTGATAAATGAGAGGGAATTGATGATTTAAGTGATCTCCTTGGCAAAACTTACAGGGAATTTTCATCTTCTTCTTATCCTTCTTTCCCCCATCAGCATTGTTCGTGGGTTTTGGCTTGTTTTGATTTCCCTCACCTTTCTTACCTTTCTTCTTTTTCCCACTAGGCTGTTGATTTCCCTTTTGGGAGGATTGTGCAAAAACATTTGCATTTTGGGGTGAGGGGGCATCCTTTGCTTCGTCCGATGTAGACTACTTCATTGACAACTCATGGAGTTGCTTGGCCAGTGACTCTATAGTGGGAGAATTAACTGAATTGACCATGCCATCAACATGGGGTCCAGGCTTGGGTTTCTCGACACTATGGGTAGACCGCGATGCCTCAAGTATGATTTCATATAATATCCCACACTGAGCATATATCAAATCCATCTGTTGGGCCCTGAGAATGGCCTCTTCTTCAGTGGTCACCCCCGAAGTGGATACATCCTTAATGGCCTCTTCTTCAGTGGTCACCCTCGAAGTGGATACATCCTTAGATATATAAGGCAATAAATATTTTAGGAACCACTCTAACAAGAACTCGAGAGGTATGGTGTCTTTGATAAGCCTCTTTCATCTTCTCCACTCTTGGATATGATCCAAGATGTGTGTGGCTTTTTATGCCAAAAGGTAAACAAGAGATTTGTGATGGCATCATACCAGACATGAAGCTGAAAGTGATTAAGGAACACATTTGCTAAGTCCCAAAAACTATCAAATGATGTAGAGGGTAATTCAATATACCACTTTGCTGCAAAAGCAATCAAAATTCTTTGGAACAGCCTCAACCGAATGATGTCATCGTTTAGTGAGTTGGAAGAGCACCATAAGCGAAAAGTGGTGATATGGGCACCTGGATCTTCACCAGTTTTTCCCTCAAACATGGGAATGTCCAAGGGTAACTTTCTTGGAATAGGTGGCCACGTGGCACTATTCTTTACCAAGTCATTCATAAACTTAGACAAATCTGGCAAGTTTAAATTTGCCAGGAACGAAATTTTTGGCCTAATCGGAGCCTAAAAAGCATGGGTTTGGGAGGTAGAAGGACCTGCTCCCTGGTTCCCAAACGTAAAGGTGGGGTTGCCCCCAGCCGTCGGTTGTGAATTAGTTGGACTACTTTGAAATGGATTCCACCCATAAGCTAGTGGATTATTTGTGTGCAGTGTAGTATAAGTGGTTTGAGCCCCTCTAGATGAAACTAGAGTCTGAAATACAGGAGCGAGTATCCCTCCACTAAAAAGCGAAAAAGGAGAGCTCGTAAATGGGGTTGAAACCGGGGTCTGGAAACCTTGGCCAAAAGCATTTGTGTTTCCAAACTGCATGCCTACATACTTAGGTGTAGGACCTACATAAGGAGTAGATGGGAGAATGTGGCCCCCATTCCACGAGAATCCCTGGACAAATGAGGAGGATCCACTAGGACCACTCTGGGAAGTATGCACGAAAGAGAGGGAAGCAAAAGGTGCACGAGGAATCCCAGTGACCACCCCACTAGAAGGATCTGCTACATGGGAGGAAGCTAGTGGTTGGACCACTCAACTACTTGGTGATGAAGGTGCAATAGATGCACTTTGTCTAGGAGTACCAACCGGGGGAGGTGGCACTCCTCCAGCCAAAATGGCTAAAGTGGGGCTAGAAATACTCTCTCTAGAGTTAGTCCTAACTCTTCTCACAGGAACACCAATAACAGGTGAATCAAAAGGAAGAACTTGGATAGTCACATGATCTCTTAAGTCAGTAAGAGGTGGGTTAAAGTTCCTTGCAAACTTGTCAACCTGTAAGTCTTCGATCTCTACTGCAGCTATATCAACCTGATTAGTCCTAAGTTTCAGTTCACCTGGAACTTTACTTACTCCTATCGGTTCAAATGAACCGTCAGTACCTAGTCTTCACCTTTGAGGGGAAGGTGGAGGCTTCATTGTATCAAATGGAGGAAGTTTTTCAACCTTCTTGACCTATGTAGAGGTTGGTCCTCCATAACTAAAAATTTGACTCACAAACACCTAAAGGAAAACTAAATACAGGCAAACCACACAACACTCACTAAAAATTTCCTAAATCCAAACAAACATGTATAAGATATTCCTTCCAGAAGAAATTTGATAGATGGTTACTTGGCGTCCATGTATATGTTCTTAGGCACAAGCAGAGAAATCACCCAATCGCCCTCCCACACCTTCTACCGGGGTTACCTTCCAAGATCGTCTAAGGTAGACTAGAAATAGCCTTCCGATATACATGTGTATGATCCCTAATGTCAAAGAGACTAAAGACTATTGCAACTACACTGAGAGTCTGGGGGGACAGTCGCAAGCTTGATTCATATGCATGGGCAGGGTAGCAAAGCTCGAAACCCGGTCAACATCGGCACCGCACGAGGCCCAAGAGGTGGTATTGACAGAAGTCCCAAGATGCGTAAAAATCCTGATCTACGCTTGAACAAGAAATCAGAGGGTTATCTCCTTAGTTGAGGTCCTCATGCGACCTCATGCTTAATTCCCATGTGAGATGACATTCCTAGCTACGCTCAATATACAAGAGGATTTACCTAGTGATTGGCCAACTACATATGAAGTCAAATACTTATGGACAGTTAAAACTCCCTAGTCCACAAGTCTAGCCGAAGCTAGTTGGTGTATGAACCTAGAAAAGAGAAACTTAATAGTAATTTTTAATTATGTCGTTCTTTTTAATAGATTGTTTTTAGTCAGAAGCAGTGGCGTGAAACTTGTATGATGTTATAGGCTCAATAAAAGAAAACAAAAATGATGTAATAGCAAGAAATTCAAAGCAAGGTGCAACTACCAAGCCAACTTTTCTTTTATTATCTTATAAAAGCTAATAAATTTAAAACTAAGCATGAGAAACTACAAGACTCTTTTTTTAGATTTTTTTTTTGAAAAATAGCGAAAAGAAATACTGAATGCCACCTAATGCAAAAGTTTAAAATATTTTTGTCTTTTCTTTTCAAACAACTTCAAAAATTACTATGCAAACGAATCCAAACTTGAGCAAATTTGAGTAATCTAAGCATACAGCAGTGAAAGTAGGAAAGAATATCCCAAAGTAACCCACTTCAACCAAAAGAAAGAAACTGGAACAAACCCTGACTTGGAGGAACTATCAAACTTAAAATATTACTAGATCTACAAAAGGAAAAGTGACAAACTCAGACTACAAGCAGTAATACAGAGCATAAAGTATTCAAAGGACTTGATCACTGACCTAGAACACAAGCAATCAAACCTACAAACCAAGCAAGAGGACAACCAACATTCACGAATGAAAGAAAACCAAACACAAAATCTCAAGGACTTGAAGAAATCAAGTGAACGATGTGACATACAGACCTCAGACTCACAAAGCGATGTCAGAAAAAGAACTCTCACATGCAATCAAAAGGCCAAAATATACGGACAAGCAAACCCTAATGAACTTAAAGAATGCCACAGGAAACACATGACTGTCTATATAGACAACCTGCGTACGACAAATGATTGTCCAGAAGGAAACCAATGTGTACACCGTGAAACACGCGACTGTCTATGCAGACAACCTGCGTGTGCTGCTAAAAAGTTTTCAAAGAAAAAATACTAGCAAAAAGGTCTTGAACATGTCAAACTATAAATCAAATGCAAGAAACAGACAAATCACACCCATAATAAAAAGGAAGCAAAGGATGGTAAGGGAACCTAAAGAACAGAGCCACAACAGGATGGACTCCCCAGCGGAGTCGATAGTTTTGTTGTTTAGGACAATGCACCCTTGTAACCTAGGGTCTCTGGAATTACCAACTTACTAAGACACTTGCAAACAATCAACTTATGTACAAATTGAAATAGGAATAGGAAGGAAACTTGGCACACTTGATTTATGATGGTTGATCCAAGATTTGTCTTCTCCTCTTTCAGTCTCTTCCAATGCTTCCAAGGGATTCTCCAATTCACCTGCAAAGAACAAATTCTTCCAGCAATATCTTGTATATATATCAATGGTTAATATGATGCATATTCATAATAAAATAATTGAAACAATTCATAATTCATCATATACAAGAATGCAACAATACAAATATTTCAAGATGAACTTTCTTTATTAATAAACAGAGAATGGTGAGATTACAACCCAGCGTCTGAAACAAGGACTCCTCTGCAAACTAAGGACACTGACTTCTGCTGCTCCAAGATGTCTGAAGGCATACCACTAGCATAACTTTTCTCTTCTAAGAATGATTGATTAGCCCCATCCCATGCCCTCTATTTATACATGAGGAAATAGAGAGGTTTCGAAGGTTAGGATGGTTGAGACAGTTGAGATATTTATGATTAGGGACTCAACTAATCTTGACTAATTGTGATTTATATTTTTTAACATTAAATTAATGTACACACGAGTATTAATATAGGAAATGCGCGTGTGACATGCTCCTGGCTTTAAGTAAACTCGCGTGTTCAATGTACACTTAGGTTGCAATGCAAACACTCACGCGTGACACGCGGGTTGCAATGCAAATACTCGTGTGTGCAACCCTAATCTCCAAATAAAAATATATTGAGTTGGTCAGAAGATTATGTATCAACAGTCATGCACATTTATAGTGTTTTGGATACTTTAATCCTATTTGTCCTTTTGTGTCCCGACATATTGGATGTTAGTACTCAGATGGAGAAGTGCCATTTTGGTTGATAACAATTCTCCAACTCCACCCACAACTCCTTCTCAATCCCATCAATTTCTTCTTGTATTCTTCCAACACCATAACTTTGAATAAATGAGTGGCCTAGGCCACTCTCATTTTTTCCTTGGTTGGATTCTTCAGTTTCATTTCCTCCTTCCCCGTCGCTTCTTTACTAGCTTTTTGGTTGCAGGTTTCCATTCTCCCCAATTTAACTCCCAACTAAATATCCAACAGAAATCACCACCACCCTTAGTGTCCCATTCTTCATCGAGAAAAGGCCTCACCAACATCCAACAATGCCAACGCTAGGTCTAACCTCTCTTCCCACTATACGCAAGCATCTCATAAATTCCCATAAATTCTCCATTGATTCGCCCAGAGCCTAGGTAGAGGCTCAAATGCTTGGCGAAATTTTCTTTCAGATGCACATACATTCCCCATGAGACAAGTTGAAAATCACTTAGTCTCCTATACTAAGTCCTGCTCTGAAGATCTTCCCTTGACTCATCTACTATCCCTCCACCTTGTAACATTTAAACCCACGCTGTATCGCATGTGTCCATACCTTAAGGCATCATGCAACCCTATGATTGCATGCTTTTCCTCCTTCCACGTTCTCAGAGGCTTCTAGACTTCCACCCGCGTTCAAGGGAAAAAACCCCACATACTTAACTATCATTAATGTAAAGATAATTAATAAAGGAAGGAATTAAATGATTAAATATGTTTATGGTTTTGCATTTGTTGTTTCATTTATGAAATGTACCTACAAAATACACACAACGGTTATGGTTAGTGTTTAGTGCTATGTAAAAAAGAAATAAAGAGTTAAATGCTTTAAACATTGTATGTTCTAGGTGTTGACTTGGTGCATTTGGTTCCCCGGTTAGTTGTTTTATGAAATGAGTAAATGTTTTGGTTGATTATTATGACATATGAATTTTAATTTAAATGGTACTAAAATTTATATTAATATTGAAAAGAGAAGATATGAATTTTGAGTAAAACTTCATTAAATGATGATGCATATGGTTTAGGTATAATTTAAATTTAGAAAAATATCTTTGTAATTTTGACTTTATGAAGAGAGATCATAGATGTAATTTTTTGAAGTTTAGTTTATTTAAAAAAATATGTATATATATTTATTTGATTTTTAATTAAAAAAATAAGAATTTAGAATTAAAGTTAATACTAGTTATAATAATAATAATAAGCTAATTTTAAGATTATGGTCCAACAAATTGGTGCATATAACCTTTTTGTTTGTGAGATAAGGAAAAGTAATGTTACTCTCTCAAAATTTGAATAAGTAACCTTTTAAGAAGAAACACATATATTCTTAAACATGGGTCACATTTATATCATAATGAATAAATCAAACTAATTTTTATTTTATTTTATTTTGAATAAATTTTTTTATTATAAATACAAAACAAACTATATAAGCTAAGTGTTTATGTTTGGAAGCTACCAAATTAAATATAGCTGTGTTACACTCAATGTTTATGTTAAAAAATAATGAAATCCTAATTTGGAAAGGTATCACATCCAAACATGGTACATTGTTATGATATTGAGTTTTTATGTTCAAATAATGTAGCCAAAAACAAAACAATGTTTCTCTATGTTGTTTATCCACATAAAAAAGAAAAGTTGTTGTCTATTTATTCCAAGTTTTGGATTTTCTAGTGGTATTTGGTAGGAATTCCTTAATTTTTTTTTGTAAAATGTAAATTTGGAAGAGTTTAAATTGTGTTTTTGAATGTATAAATGGATTCACTACCCTCAAATACCCCCATGGCACCTGGATTATGCAATTTCCATAACTAATATATGAGATTCTAATATTTTTGTACATAATTCCAATTAGACTTGGAAAAAAACAAGACTATAATATACTTAAAAAAATGTTGAAAATAAGAATATTTAGACTACAACATAAAACATTTTTCTATTTTGTATAGAATATATTGCATAATGGTTATTAGTATTGCTAATTAATTATGAAGTTAATATTAAACTATAGTTAAAATCTTTATATTTGTAGCTACTACCTAAATGAATATGGGCAAGTGCATACTTATGTTCCAAAAAATAATGTCTCTTAGTTGTTTATCACACCAAAAGAAACAAAAAAAAATGAAATGTTGATATCCACCTAATTTTCTTAGTTTATTTGTTTATGTCACATAAAACCTAGAATCAAATGCAATATTGGTGAAGAGAATGTTTGGTGATTATTATTGAGAGGAATTCACTTCTATTTAAATGGAAACATATGAAATAGACACACACCCCCACATGCCCTTTTTGAGTAATTTTTGTAACCTATTAGTGTGTAAACGTTTTTTACCCAATAAATAGAATTAGCCATATGAATATATATAGATAACTTGAAATAAAGATTTCTACCTTATAAGAATGACACACTTTTAAAATACAACTTGCAACTTTTACAACTTACACAGATGCCCTTTTTGAGTAATTTTTATAACCTATTAGTGTGTAAACGTTTTTTACCCAATAAATAGAATTAGCCATGTAAATATATATAAATAACATGAAATAAAGATTTCTACCTTATAACAATGACACACTTTTAAAATATAACTTACAACCATACTTAAAAACATAATTTTACTATTCATTTTTCTTAGTTTAAATAGTTTTTTTACAGGCTATATATCAATTTCACATAGATAATAAAATTACACATCTCTTTCACAATAAGTTATAGAAAACACCTCTCAGTATAAAGATCCTTTTTTTCCACCCATGAAAAATGTACTATGATTTATATTCATAATTGAATTTAAGTATAACATAACATTACAGTCTTTTTCAAAAACCACACCATGCACCATACCACATCTTACTTATAGAGAAACTTTGCCTTCTACAACACTTTCAAACATCACTTCAACACAAAATTTACCAAACCCTTTTCATACAAAAGTATCCCTATCCTCAAAAAGTCCAATCTAGCAAATGAAAGACCAACACAAACCCACGAAACATCTTGACAAAAAACATATCCGCAAAAAACCCAAGCAAGAATATCACCACAAAATTACTAACTATCTTTCATAAAATTGAAAGGCTTCCTTGTGCGATCTCCTTTGAATCAATAAATTCCTCAAATTAAATGAAACCTTCATTCATTTTCGAAGCTTGTTTAAATAATAAAACTGCTTCCACATCAAACAGACGATAGACATGTTGAAACTAGAGTCTTGCATATTCCAATTGTAATCTTCTAATCTTTGCTTTCCAACTTTCCAATGAAACAACATGTAGCCGACCCTTATGCATCACCCATTCAATAACAACTATAGAGTCACCAATTATTTGCAAATGAGCAATCTGTTTTAGTTCTAGCAAAAAATAAAAGACACTAAATACCAAGTAATTCACCTTAAGAATTTGTTCCTCTTCTACAATTCATTTTGAGTTTAAATATATGGGAATCATTCAATTTTAGCATAGAATCTGCTCCACATTTTGGAGCTCATAAAATTTAATTTTTAAATGTGAAATGTTATGAATGAAGGTTAATAATTTTGAGGGAGTGATTTTGGACAAGGAAATGTAACTATAAAAATTTGAACATATAATTTATGAGAGCAAAATTTTATAAGTAATTTATGTATACTTAAATATACTTATTTCCTTCTTGGATGGGTTCTTAACATTTGGAGCGATTGGCATTGCCACTTATAGGGGAGATCACACACAGTGCGTTGAGGTCATGAGTAAATAGTAAAGGGTGTCATAATTGTTGGTTCAAGTGATATGGAGGTTCATCCAAGTAGTGGACTTGAAGAGCCTATATTGCAACCATCATTGTAGGGGTTGTCCCATGAACAACACCATTTACCATGATGGAACACAAGGTGAAGTACGAATAAGAGGCAATGTGTCAGGGTAGTTCTATAGAGTGTTGGATAGTTTTGGAGGTTGTTTTTTGCTTGGATTGTTGAAGGGGTTCCCTCTCTTGTAGCCCAATCTCTATGCATTGATATCATTGATTTTGACCTAGTTTAAATGGGGAGGAGGAGGGACAAACCACCTAGAGGGAGACCACAAGTAAAGTGGCAACCTCCTCCCCATAGGAAGAGGACAAGGGACACTGGCCATTATTGTGACCTATTGTCCAAGCACTCTAAAGCTATTAGACAAGAAGTAGAAACAATGAAGGATATGGTCATGTTGAAGAGGGGAAGAACCTCTAAGTGAAGAGGTTTATGAGGGAATTAGGTAGTGCATTTTTTATACTAGTTTCTCTAGGACCAGGGAGTCAAAGTATATTAGGATTTTAGATATTTATTGTCACGTAAAAAAATTAGTAGCTCGTGGAATTGAGAGAAAACCAAGAGGAATATATATGCATGATGTAATTCTACAAAGACCAGACCATATAGATCCTAAACACGATTCCTTGGTCAACGCCATCTACAGAATTGAGTTGGCAAAAGAAGAGACTATTGTAGCAAAACCAGGAGAAACACACTACGCTAGAGATTTTGATGTAGAGGAGCTAGAGGCAACATAACATACTGGTGATGCAAGAGGCACCTATACACTCCTATCATGGACTCAAATCCGGAGCATCAACTTGCAACTTGTATACTCTGTGGTGCACCTATCTCTCCCAGTTCTTTCTGTAGATTGCCTAAGATATATTCTCTTTAAGAAAATGCTTATAATTAACAAAAACAATCTTAATTTTTTTTACAAACATAGGTTGACAAGATAGATTTCTAGACATAAAGATTTTTGTACTCATAAACTAAAAACAAATGGTATGTGTCTATTTTTAATATTTAAGTGGTAGGCTCTCCTCTGGAGAGACTAACCCCAATAGTGTAATTTTCTTGCAACGGTACCTATTAATTAACAAAATTTGGTGATAAAGCCTCTTCGAAGCGTCTTCTTTGGAAAGAAAACTATAAATTGAATCACATTTACATAGATGGAAAACACCCATAAATCATTTAAAAAAACAAAATGTTAGATATCATTCAAACATGGGTGGAAAACATATTTATACTTAAGCAAAGGAGAATTCACATTAACAAATCATAGTCTTAAACTAACTATATATAAATCACCACCATAATTCTCCATAACCCCATTTAAAAGTTGAAATAAAAAAGTAAACTGCAAAATAGTCTAGCCAAGGTCTTCAATGTCAAACACACAACTAAGACAAGGTCTTCAATGTCAAACACACAACTAAGACTATGAATAGTTATTATCAAACACACAACTAAGACTTTACGAATAAGTTTAATGGTTAAAAAAAATCATTTTTTCTTTATTTTTTAATAAAAATTAAAAAATCTTTTATTTTATATATATATATTTATATTTGTAACCATGTTTGTATCTTTTATTTTCTCATCTTTCCCTCTCCTTGATATAGAAGTTTCATTTCCCTCTTCTTTTAGTCTCTTTCTTGCTTCTTATTGGAGGTAGGCATTGTTTCCTTTATGTTATTTGATCACATTTCTAATTGAAAAGAAAAAAATATTGAATGAACTTTCCAAGTCTCAATAAAGTAAATGGATATTAAAAAGGTTTTAACCATTAATTAATCCTAAAGGTAAATCTGGTTGGACCATAAGACAAAATGGAAACCGTGATTAACGAAATTGGGCCTAGTCACCAATCGGAATGAGCGCGCAATATTCATTGATGTCCCTTCTCGGAACACGCACGGACTCTTAGACATGACTCTCCACCCATTTGCTTATTCTTTCCCATTTTTCTACTCCATGCTTTAACTGGCACCCATTACTTCACTTTCAAACCCCAGATTACAACCCTAGTTACCCTCATTTTCTCTATATATTTTAACTTCTACAATACGCCCATGCTCCTGCTCTGATACGCATACGGTTTTTGTTTATACTGTCTTATTTTTGGCCGGGGCGATGATGGTCTTCCATGTCGTACACGGAGGGAATTTCCTGCGCTGTTTAAATGCTTAAATGATGCACTAGCGACCTCATTCGGATCCGTCCTCGGAAGCCTGACGGGATCTGTCATTTCTGGGCTTCTGGACGCGTCAAGATCTGCGAGCTAACTCGATGTGGATTGCTGTCAATTGCTGTCAATCGGCTCTGTTTCTCTTCTTGTCCGGTTACTGAATATCCATGCTATCACGGATCGAATTCGGTGCACTGTAAAGAATTATTCTCTGATTTAGGGCCAGAAAATAAAATTCATCCCTGAAAATCTTTATTTTGTGTAAGTAGATTTTATTGGCTTTCCAGCTTGCCCTTGGCTTTTCGGTAACATCTTTTTCAATGGCTGCAAAATTGTTGTTGTTTTATGGCTTAGAAATTAAAGATTGGCTGTAAGATGCGAATTTTTCTAGTTTATGCTTCAGAATTATGTAAAGACGCTTCTCAAAGGTTTCAATATCGTGATTTTTGCGCATTAGAACTCAAAGATAATTTGGGCAGCATGATCCGACGTTTTCTGGTTTCGTCGAAGGTCATATGTTCTATGGCCTTAGAATCGTCATTTTTACGCCTAAATTAGACCTGTAATTGTATTTTGCGCTTGTTTTTGCAGGAAATTAGTTAAAACTTTAGAGAGGATTTTATCAATTGAACAAGCATTGAGAAGTTGAGTCGAATGCCAAGTTATGGACTCTGATTTTGGCATGGAACATCAGGCTTTTAAAACTGTTCCTGATTCTAAGTCGTTGGCTAGCCTTCATTCTTCGTTAAGTTGTTCGTTTAACACAATGGACACCATTTTTGGCGATGAATCTCGCTATTCTCAGAAATGCGTTGGAGAATTTGAAGAAATTGCCTCTCAGAATGCCTTTGGAGGAGCTCCTGAGGGTCTTATTAGTAATGCGGATGGAGCTTTTTTCGCCGATCCGGCATTTTCTGCTAAATATTTACAGAAGCCAAGTTTTCCACCTGTAATGGCTAAGGAAATCTCCAATGCCGACGGTTCCGGAGGCATCGCAGGGCAAAATATTCCGATTTTGCCGAATTCTGTACATTTTCATACACCAGGCGTTAAAAATGGCGTCAATTCAGCGAGTTGGAGGAATTTGGAGGCCTCGCATCACGGCTCCGAGGTTTCCAAATTTAGCATTGGAAATGCACCCAGCACGTTGGTGCAGTTTCCTTCAGACCCCGGATTTGTGGAGCAGGCGGCAAAGTTTTCTTCTTTCAACAACATTGATTGCAGTTCTTCCGGAAATGTTGTTCGCGGCCCTTCGAACCTGCGACCTATTGTCGGAGGAGTGCGACCTCCTGTCGGTGGAGTCTCACAAGGAGGGGGGGAAGACATGAGTGTTATATCTGAACCGACTAAATGCATGGATGATGGCAACGGGAGGAAAAGAAGAACTAAATCTTTGACTTCAGCAGAGAACGCCAAGGTTCGAGCACTATAAATCGCACCTTTCTTTGACATTTTCTGAGAGTTGTTCTGTATCGTTGTGTGTACTGACTGAATTAATGCAGGAACCAGAGGAGGCTAAAGCCAAAAGGTGCAGACTTGGTGAGAATAGTGAAATTGATGACGATGATAACAATGATGAGACCTCGGACTCCAACTCAAAGAAGGGAAAGGATAAGAGTTCAAAGGGCGCTCAGAAAGACGATAATTATATTCATGTTAGGGCAAGGAGAGGCCAGGCTACTGACAGCCATAGCTTAGCTGAAAGGGTAAGCTCAAAATTCCACTTTCATTATGTTCTGAGTCCTTTGTTAAGATTGTTGTAATGTTTGTCATGACTCTGTTCCTTCTTGCAGGTTAGAAGAGAAAAGATCAATCAAAGAATGAAATTCTTGCAGGACCTGGTACCTACCTGCAACAAGGTAACTAAGTCATGTGATTCTCTTGTTTGATATCGTCCTTTTCCGAATAAACTTAGCAATAATACTATTGGCATTGTCTCCTTTGACTTTGAGATGGAAAAACTCAGGGCTCAAACGCAACTCCATGCTTGCTAGGCTTCCCTGTTGTCATCACCGTGGCTTGGGAGGTCTGTACCATGCGCCCTGCAGGCACCCTTTACTTGACAATGTAGGAGGAATATTTTGGACTCTGGAGTTTTGTGTCCCTGTTTGTGACCCTGAGATTGTAGAGAAGCACACACTTTCCTCAGTATTTAAGATTGTGGTCAGGAGAGAGGAGGCTAGCTATATTTTCTCAGTACCCTTTATTTTACACATACAAGAACTAAAGCTTTCTACTGCTATCATCTGGGATTCTTTCCTTCAGGAGTTGCTCATGTGGGCAATCAGGAAACTTTTAAGTAGATCTCTGTCACTGTAGTTAGTCTACTTGTATATTGAATACTTTACTCTAGCTTGTGGGTGTGGATGGATGGGGTGTGTGCTTCCTCAAGCAGCCGTTCTTATTTTCACGGGCACTCCTTTGTTGGGTGGCTTGCTATTGTAGGTACTAGCCTCTTCCTGTGACCACAGAACATGATCCAACTCTTTACACATTCACATCATCCAGTAAACGGAATACTAAAATGATAATGAACTCGCATCTGAGTGCTCAAAGGCGCCGAGCAATGTTGGCAGGTTGAAATCATTGCATCCACACGAGTCTTTACGTTCTAGTTGTCACTGAGAGTGCACTTTCTCTTAGATTTGTAAACCATTGATAAGAAATATCTTACAAAGCATAAGAACAAAATGTTAGAAGATAATCCCTAATGGAGGGCAAAGTATACACGATGCAAAGATGTATCTATATAACTGGTGTATTTGGCGTCATTCTATTTTGTTAGTTTATTTTAGGTGTTTGAATATTCATAAAATAAGTTGTCTTTATTGACTTTTTTATTTTAATGGATGAAGGAATATCATTATTCAGATTATCAAAGTTGAGATGGATTTATTCAATTGTATGCAGGTCACTGGTAAAGCAGTAATGCTTGACGAGATCATCAACTATGTTCAATCTCTGCAACACCAAGTAGAGGTAACAGATGCAATCGGACTCTTTCTCTTCTTGTGGGTTTGATCATTTTCAAGGAAACAAACGACCCCTAAACTGCTCTCACTACACCAGTAGCCCATAAAGCTCAGTACCCCCCACTAATATTTGGTAGCTTCACAATGGGGTTAACTATGCACCCTGAACACCCCCATCTCCTTTGCGAAGTTAACATTTACTTATCGCTTGGCACCACTAGGTGCAATTACTGAGTATACAACACTATTGCTTAATACCCTCCATCTACTGCTCCAATGAATCCCGACATTGGGAGACAAATGATTTTAGAGGATCATCTGCTGGACCAATATTATCTGAGTAGACAGGTGGCCTTAAAATCTCTTCCAATCAGATATTTAACAATCAGGCTTAATATGTGTCCCATAACATCTGAATTCATGCTAGTGGATACTCTTCACAACTTTCACGAGACCTTGTAGACAATAGCACTATTTACTTGCCAATAGGTTTTGGGCCTAACTATCTTGTTGGTTGTTTGATGACTAGACTGCAAGTATTTAATTGAAAGAACAGTTGTTTCTCCCGATTTCTAACATTTTGTTTTCTGATTTGTTTCTTTCAATACAGTTCTTGTCCATGAAATTGGCCACCGTCAATCCAAAACTTGACTTTAACATCGACAACTTCCTTGCCAAAGAGGTATAAGTTTAATAAGCAAGAATCTTGTGATATATTTGATGTAGGAAGTATTTTTCTAGGCTTCTGATTTCAAGCTAAAGAAAAAATTCCCACTCTTCTTAGATGTCTGGAAGCTTCTCAAGCAAAGGATTGTCTCCCACATACTTTCATTTGGACCAGCTGAAGCAGGGTTCACTGCAGACAGTACCAAGTCCTGGATCGGATATACCTTCCACTATGAGTTCAGTAGATTCGGCAGAAATGTTTGATGGTGCAAATTTTCAGGTAAAAATTAATTTTGCATAAATGGAATGAGGCTCTGTGGGGTGTCTGTTCATGGACTGTTCATTGCATAGTTTAAGAAAAGCCAAGATTTTTATTGGTGAATGAGTTTGCATGATTTCATTGTGATTGCCCTTTCTTAATTCTGGTTCAAGTACTGACGAGATTCAATCTAACATTGGACAGAGGCAGGATGGTTGGGAAAGCGAGCTACAAAATATGTATAACATGGGATTGCTGCAAAGCAGACTGCAGCAGCAGCAGCAGCACCACCAGCACCAGCACCAGCACCAGCAGCGGCCGCTCTAATATCCCTATACACTGACACTGATCTCCTCACTGCAAAACTTTTCACAGTTTTAACTGTGTTTACTGTTTACTTATGGCAATGTTTGGTTGCGTTGCAACAGACATGGTAACAGAATGCTACTACTTAACCAACGTAGCAGGATTGTAAATATTTCATGAAGTCCCCGTTATCAGAGTCCCTCAAATTCTTTGCAGTTTTCAGCCCATCTAGAAATTCATCCCCTACTAGATGGAACCCCGGTTTTTCTCTAATTTGGAAATGGTGCTAAGACATCAACACTTTTGACTAAATCTTATTCGAAGAAATTAGTGTCTTGCAATAATAGCGAGGCCTTCCATAGATACTTTCCATTTTTATGTTTTGGAATGAGTATAAACTGTGTGGATTATTGACATTTGTCGTGTTTCTAGGCCTCTTATAACGTTCTAAATGTGCATGGGTTCGCTCAACCTGGAGCGGCTAAAACTAAACGAGTTTTAGTCAACATGGGTTCTAGAAGTATTAGCCTTGAAACTAGACTTGGTTGTTGGAGTTTTAACTTTGAGTTGGCCAAGCAAGTTACTACCTCCAATGCATTCCTCGCAATCAAGCGAACACAATGAAAATTTAAAGTGAAAGCGATAAACATGTCATATTCATTATGGTTTTTTAATCTACATTAAAAATAGTATTACTTTGTTACCTCTCTGACGCTCCAATAAGTTAGGAAGCCCGTTAGACCTACAGGCTTTCAAAAAGTTTTTAACTTTTTTCTACTTTAAATATTGGTTGTCAAATTATTAAGATGGAATTCTTAGTATTTGGACTTTTATATGATAAAAAAGTAACTTAGATAGTTGTCCTCAACTATGTAACTCACGACATACTCGGGTTCCAACATATATGATTTTTTTTCTTTAATGGGAAGAGAATTTAATATAATGTAATCATACAAGTTCGATTGTCAGGGAAATGACAAACGAGTACACGCCACTCCATCTGTGAAATTAAATAATTACAAGGTGATCTGTCATGCAAGTTTGCACACGACTTTTTAATCCCTTTATCATTAAGACTCATTTCAAAAGACAAAATACCGCTCCCAATAATGGAGTTTTTATAGATTATAACTTAGGACATGTTTGGTTTATTTGTTTTTATACATCACAATGTCAAATAAAGAAAAGTAATTGGCGAAATACAAAATAAAAATGATTAGTTTAAAAGATGGATTATGAGACTTTTTACTTAGAATTCAAAAGGTATATTTAATTTTATAATATGTATTTTTTATTTAATTTTTTCATTTGTTAAGAAGAAAATTTTGTAGTTTAACTTTATAATATGTATTTTTTATTTTATTTTTTCATTTGTTAAGAAGAAAATTTTGTAGTTTAAGAGTGATTCGAACTTGCCAACAATATAATGTATGGTTTATGGTAAAATCAATATAATGCACGGTAAAATTGAAAACATTAACCATAAGAGTGATTTGAACTTGCCTCTGAACTTGCCAACAATATAATGTATGGTAAAATCAATATAATGTACGGCTGAACTTGCCAACAATATAATGTATGGTAAAATCAATATAATGTACGGTAAAATTGAAAACATTGACCATCATTGATTGAGTAGTAGGCAATTTATAGTGATTCATTTTTTTATTATGAGTCCATAAATTTGCTTTATTTACATTGACATTAATGGAGCCTTAGAGATACATTTGCCTCACCTTGTATATTTTTTTTAATGGTTTATAAATAATATCAAGAAATAACTTAAGATCAAACATTAATAAAATGATCAAATGAACTTTCAAAGGCGTAATTTTATATTTATTTTTCACTTTGATTTTTTTAAAATATTTGATCTTAAAATATATGAATTATAACTTTTTTCTAACACTTATTATTCTTGTGTGTTGGGTAAGCTTATTTATTTTTATCCATGTTTGAGCCATTTTCAATTGTTTTGTTATGGCAAGTCAATATTTAATGACCATATGATATAAGCAACATCCAATGTTCTTTTAGCTTGAATGCATATTTCCATACTTAGAAGTTGTTTAGAGAAATACTATGTATCTTGCATCATGCTTGCTTATAAGTGGTCTTTCCATAGTTTCAAGACCTTTACGTTTATGTTGCCAACTAGGAGGGATATTGCAATTATTACACATAGGAGGGATATTGCAATTATTACACTGTTATTATAGAGTTTGAAAGTAGTGGATCCATGAGAAATTGTCCTTTCCTATTTTGATTCATTGTTTCCAAAATATTCCTAGCATTCACAAAGACCCCCCTATCAGAATGTTGCAAATAGTTATATTTGCAACATTCATTCATTATCCAAAATACAATTTGACAACTCTGCAATCAAATTTCTCTATGTCCAAATACTTGAACATGCTTCTTATATTGTTGATTGAAAAGACCAACATCCTATTGTCTTAAGGATAGTAACCTTTAGTACAGATTGAGCTCTTTGAAAGCTGACCTACAAAAGCAGTTGGATCATGAGATATACTCTGCAAGACTTCAAAGCAGAGTTACTTGGGCTATGAATGAGGATGCCAATACCAAATATTTCCATGCTGTGGCATCGACTCGTAAATATCAAAACGCCATCTGGAGTTTAAAGGATGAAGAGGGTAATTGGATATCGGATGACCAGAGCATCAAAGCTCTTAGGGTTCGCTATTTTAAAAATATTTTTGCTGATGATCACTTGACAAATCTAGCTGCTCAGCTGAAGGTTATTCGTCTTTTTCCTTCCTATCTCTCCGGGGAAGGGCAAAAAGCCTTTACTAGCTCTGTCTCTCTTTCGGAAGTTGAGAGGGCACTAAAGACTTTCAAAAAAGATAAAGCCCCTGGGCCTGATGGCTGGTCGGTTGAGCTATATCTGTCCTTTTTTGATCTTCTGGGTCCTCTTCTGGTCAATATGGTGGAATCCTCAAGACTCTTGGGTAAAGTTGCCCCTTCCTTAAACTCCACCTTTTTAGCCCTTATCCCAAAAGTCGAACATCCTGTTTCCTTTGCTGACTTTTGGCCTATTTCTTTGTGCAATCTCTGCTACAAACTGATCTCTAAAGTTGCGGCCCTGAGACTCAAACCCTTTTTAGACCCCTATCTCTCCTCAGCAATTTGGATTTCTGAAGAACTGTCAGATCCTTGAGCCAATAGCCATCACTCAGGAAGTCCTCCATACTGTTAAACTGAAAAGGAAATGTGCTCTCATCCTAAAGTTGGACTTGACAAAGGCCTTTGACAGGGTTAATTGGACTTTCATACGTCTGATCCTTATCTAGATAGGGGTTCCCCTTGTGGGAGTAAATTGGATTATGGGGTGTATCTCATCTGCAAATTTTGCTCTCCTTGTTAACGGATCCCCATCTTCTTTCTTTCCGACTTCTCGTGGAATCAGGAAGGGATGCCCCTTGTCCCCCCTGCTCTTCATATTGGTTATTGAAGGTCTCTGCCTTCTGATTGAAGATGCTAAGAGAAATGGTAAAATCGAAGGAATCAAGATTTCGACTCATCTCTTCCTCACTCATTTACTATTCGTAGATGATGTGATTTTATTTGGTATGGGTTCTTTTGAGGAATGGATTTCTTTCAAAGTATTACTTGACATTTTTTGTGAGGCCTCTAGCATGAGAATAAATATGGATAAATCCTGTTTTCTTCATTATGACTTGGATGCTGCCCTTCTTGGCAGAATAACAGGCCTCCTTCCCTACAGATTTGCTCATCTCAATCAGGGTTTCACCTATCTTGGTTACTTTCTGAAGCCCTCGGGTTATTTAGTCAAGGATTGGCACTGGCTATTATCAAAATTCGAGAAGCGTATCAATCATTGGACAAATAGACTCCTGTCTATGGGAGGACGCCTAGTCTTGGTTCGTTCTGTTCTCTCTAGCCTACCTGTCTTCTGGATGGCCCTGTTTCCGATTCCTTCCTCAATTTTAGACAAGCTCAGGAAATTGATCTTTTCTTTTCTGTGGGGGTCATCTACTAAGCAAAAAAAGTTCCACCTTGTAGATTGGCATCTTCTAGCGCGTCCTATTTCCCAAGGGGGCTAGGGTATCAAACACCTCCCTAGTTTCAGTTTATCTTTGAGGATGAAGAATTTTTGGGATGCTCTGAATAGCAATGGCATTTGGAATCATCTCCTTTCTACTAAATATATGAGGAATCTGCCACTGCATACTTGGTTACGTGAGAAAAAATTCAGATCTCAGAATGTATCGCTTATTTGGAAAGGCTTTCTTAAAACTCTGCCTTGGATTGGAAAAGGTATACTCTGGCAAGTGGGCAATGGTTCAGATGTTTGTATCGGTGTGGACCCCGTTGTTGGAATGGGTAGCTCCTTTATTCTCCCAGCTGAATTGAGAGCTTACCTGGCAGACTATGGGATATGTACCCTCGAACAAGCTAGGAATAACACTTCCTACGCTACAGGATATTGGTTTACTGCTGAGGAGCTTGATCTCTGTGAAGAATGGAAATATCAATGGGAAAATTATATTAGAGGTCTGGAATATAACAGAATCCGTCTAAAGGAACTGCGTGATTCGCTCCTTTGGTCTCACAGCAATTACGTGGGCCCTTTAAATGTCGCAAAAGGATATGACAGTATCTTTTTTATCAACAATTTAGAGGAGCATAACCCGGTATTGGAATCTCTCTGGGCTCTAAATATCCCATCGAAATTAGTCTGTTTCAGCTGGCTTTTGGTTAATGAAAGGATCCTCACATGGGATCACCTTCAATCCCGTGGGTTTTTTGGTCTGAGTCGGTGCGTTCTATGTGAAAGATATAGCGAAGATATTAGGCACCTTTTCTTAATTTGTCCCTTCACTGTGAAAATTTTCTCATACTTTTTAGTTCGCTATGGTTTCCCTTTACCATCCTTCAACTCTGTTCGGTCCTTTTTAGCTCACTGGTTTGACAACATTGCTCGCTTTGCTGCATATAGATATATTCCTCTTTTTTTTTCTAGTTCATTTGGCTCCTCCGCAATAAATGTATATTTGAGAATGGGAAACCTTTTGCATCTTCGCTTATATCTAGAGTTGAGAGTTATCAAACTCTTTTCCCTGTGCCACAAAAATCTCATAAAAGCCGGAAGATTGGTGCAAAACCACAGCATGTCTTTCCTTGTGGATACTTTGATGGTGCTGCTGCAATGAATGTTGGAGGAGCTGGGTTTGTGATCTACCTTAGTGAAAACCATTTTTACAGTTTCTCATTGGGCTGCGGATGTAGCACGAACACAAGAGCAGAACTACTGGCTCTTTGGGCTGTTCTTAGAGTGAGTTGTTTGATGGAACTTCCCATACATCTGATTTTTGGTGATTCGATGGTGATTATATCTTGGATTAACAGACTTTCGGCCCTTGATATTCCCACTCTGATGCATTGGTGTGATGAAATAAAAAATATGCTCCAATCTGTCCCACCAGTGATCTTCAAGCATATCTTCTGCGAGCACAACATGCTGGTTGATGGTCTTTCAAAGCAGGCTCTGAATATGGATATGGGATCTGGATACTTCACTGAATCATTGGATGGGATGGTCATTAATTATGGCCACTTTAATCTTTTTTAGCTGCTGTTTCTCATCTTTTTTCAGCATTTGAATGTTAAGCAGTTGTATTTTTTCTTTCTCTGTCTGATATATTGGAGACCTATTAGCTAGCAGGTCATGCTCAGGAATTTATGTTTGTGGATCACTTCCGATTATACAACATATTCTGACCTGATATTTCAGGGATGATGAGAAAAGTCTGCTACGATAAGACTTTGTTTCTTTTTGTTGGTTGACTGCTATGCATATTTTCCTATCATATGTCTATGTGCTGAACTGGATTTGATTCCTTCTCTCTGTCATGAAGATGGTTTTTGTATAATATGTCTTTTGATTCCTATGAAGAACAAACACTGGTATTTTTTCTCTGAAAAAAAAGAATAGTAACCTTTAGTTTACCATTCGATGTAATCTTTTTTTATTATAGAATCCTTTAACCTTTGTTTCGACCTCAATTTCTCACATTCATTTCCAATCAATTTGTTTATTGGCCATTCAACTAACAAAAATATAGACTTTATTTGCACCACACATTTTTTTATTATATAAATCACAAATTTGTTTCACTTAGTGGCTATACTATTATGTTATATCTATATTATCCATGTGCACCTTGTTCAAGTTACAACATCACGAGTCATTCTCCAATCCAATCTTATGTGTTAGGATTGGGCCTCATGTGTTGAGGTAGAGAAACTGAGTTGGACTCAGGAACTTGGAGTAAATTCTTGGGTCAGACTCAAAAATGTCTAAGCCTTATTTGTAAAGGTTAATCTTCATGTGTTGAGGTGAATACTTTGAATGTCAAAGTGATGAAAGTTGTAGTCTTGTTGGACAAGGCTAAGGACTTGTGTGTCAAGTTGGATCCACATGTGTTGAGGTGGACTTCATGTGTAGAGGTGATGCTTTGCATGTAGAAGCATTAATGTTGTGTGATGTATTATTAACCATGGTCACTTGAGATGGATGAGCTATTAAGTCTACTTTAGAGACTGACCACCTCTAGAGTGAATTACTTTAGCATATGAGCACTTGGAATGAGAATAATATAATATGATCACAACATTTGACATATCTTCTTAGTATAATTGATATGATACATAAATTAAAGTTAGAAGATATGGACCATGCAGATAACATAAGAGATAAATTTAATATACATTAAGAACAAAGAGAATTTGAGTTGCTCATGATTAAGACTTTAATTTATTAAAGAGAAATTGAATTGTTAAGCCTTAGTGACATTAACAATGTATTCCTCAGTTAATTAAGGAGAACTAACAATGGTCACTTTAGTAAATCAATCAACATGATTTTAGTTAAGAAGAGTTAGCTAAAGTGTTAATAAAGAACTAGTTAACTAAAATGTTTTTGCATGAATACACTTAAGTTAAAATACAACACTTAAGTTATGACACTTGCATGGTGACGCTTGAGTTAACATCCTGACTAAGTGGTCAAGTATCCACTTAGAAGGCGAGTTCATCCTGAATTTAGTAGAGCATGGATTTAATGTCAAAGATGAAAGACATTATGCATTGTGTTGTAGGATTGAAGATACCAAGGTGCATAGAAAATCCTACTTGAAAGCATTCACTACTTTCTGCATGAGAGCCCAAATTCCCATGTAGGACTTCACTACTGTTAGGATTAATTAATTAATCCTCCCTTGACCACATAGTCTAATTGTCTTTTCCTAGATTAGGAGGTTATTTCCACCTCACTAGTTCCATGGGGGACTCATATGGGGCCCACTTAACACTTGATGTGCTAGTTTTCATGAGTTTAGGAGCTCCAGAAACCAATCCCTATAAATTAGGAGCCCACAATGAGTGCCACCAATAGTCACCAGCAGTTGACCCTAGTCCTTGTTTAGTTATGTTTAGTTATGCTTTGATTCCCATTAGTGAGTTCATATTCGGTTAGTCTAGCGCCACTTTGCATGATTTAAGGGAGGTTGGACATAATTTCTCACCTATCTTGATTAATAAACTGGGTGTGAACTAATTCAGTTGTCCGAAGTTGCATTAGTGAGTCTCTAGTGGTGATTTTGCCACATTGAGTTAGCAATTGAGTCAATCCAAGTTAGTGAATTCAAATCCTACCTATGGAATTTGAATCCTTCCTATTGTATCATTATTGTATTACAAAGAGTTTAATGATAATTCCATGTAATGTTATGTTGACCAATTTTGTCTCCTGGTTCAATTTTCACTATGAATGTTTGATCAATATTTACTGAATTGCTTATCTCTCCTACAACCTTCTTTCACCATGAATTCATTCAGGCCCGAGGATCCTAAGCTGTGCTAATTCAAACAACTACATCTTGCATGAAATTGAATTTGGCAAGTTATTAATGTGTTAGACACATTTCAAAGTTTATCCGCTAGATCTCTCTTCTCTCTTTTTTAGTGTATACACCTGGGGTGTTTGAATTTTCTCTTATCTTACACCTGGATTTCGAAAGCAATATGTAATTGTAAAATATATTCTCTGCTATCTATCATTGTGTTAAGAAGATTTGCTGAGTTTTTTCATCCTTGTTGTTTTGAGGGGTTTCCCAAGGGTACATCCTATGTTATGTGCATGATTGTTCTATTGAATTTAAGTACTTGGTATTTCCACAAATAAAGATTAAAGATCAAATATCAATTAAAAGTCAACATGGTATAGAGCTCAGGGCATGAAGGAGATAAGTTTTGGAAAGAAATATTGATCCTACTTAGATAGTGGGAAGTTGAGAACAATACTTGAAGAACACTAGCATCGATCTTGGTAAGATTGGAAGACTCACTTGAAGGTACTTTGAACTTCAACACTTTGAAGGATCGAATTCTGAACAGCTTGGAAGTACATGACTTAGATGACTACATATCTAATGTGGTGGAAGGGCCTACTACCAATGCAGGGTGCACTACCTTCAATAAGAACCAATCCAAAGCCAAGCAAATCATCTATGTTTTGATAAAGGACAATTTGATGCCAATGATTACTCCTTTGAAGACCACAAAGGAATGCTTTGATACTTTGACACATCTCTATGAGAAGAAGGCTTCGAGTCAAAAGAGAGCATTAAAGAACATGATATGGAATATTAATATGGAGACGGACGAGGCTGTGGCTTCTTTTCTTACAAATATCTCTCAAGCAAGAGATCAACTTACTAGCATTGGAGTAGTGGTGGATGATGATTATCTCATTCAAACCGTTGTTGATGGTATACCATCCTCATGGGAGACATTCTTGGTCTTTGTTAATGGTCGAGAGGTAAAATCTAACTTTGAGAGGTTGTGGCATGACTTCCTCCAAGAGGAAGAAAGAATCCAAAGTAAGACTGCTTCCTCCAAAGAAGAAAACCTTGACCTTACGACAAGGATGAAGAGGAAAGAAACACTTCTCTCAAAAAAAATTTCTCATCAAAAGGAGAATACAACAAGGACTTTGATAAGTCAATATTAAATAATACAAATGCAATAAGAAGGTCCATTATGTAAGGGAGTGTCGAGAAAAGAAAAGAGGAAAGTTCAAGGGTAGGTTTCATGCTTCTACTGCTATGAAAGATGAACCTAGAAGGAATAATGCATCCGATGATATAGAGACAAGGAAAGAGTACTATCTTGTCTCCTCCCTATCTAGATCCATCACCATTAGTGCCTAGAAATGGCTGGTTAATATTGGTGCATGCAAACACATGACTAGATATAGGAGCACTATCACAAATATGAAGGAGAAGAGATTCACCTGCAAGATGGAGCTTTGGGATAACACCACATAATCAATCCAAGGAGTTGGATCCACCTCCTTAAAGTTGATCTCAGGTGATGTACTACATGTGGAGGATATTCTATATGTTCCTAGTTTGAAGAAGAACCTCCTATCTGTTCGGTTCTAGAAGATAAAGGCTTATAGTTATCTTCATGGATACTCAAGCACTCTTGTGGCTGAAGAACAAAGACTTGAAATATTCAAATATGATTAGAGTTATATAGGGAGGTCTATACAAAGTACTTGGAAAATTTATTCAATCCATGATCCACAACACTGTAAGCCCTTGTAAGCTATGGCATAGGAGGATTGGTCACCTCCACTTTAAAGCACTACTTGGATTGCAGAAGATGGTAAAAGGTATGCCTATATTTAAATTTTATCCTGATAATATTTGTAGGGGTTGTGCCCTTGGGAAGAATATTAAGAAGAGTTTTCCTAGCAGTACTAATAGATAATTTTAGAATTAATTCATTTTGATGTTTGTGGTCCCATTTCAACACCATCCTTAAGTGGTTAACTATTTTATGTGCTATTCATAGATGACTTTTGTTGGATTTCTTTCCAGCTTTTGGGATCCTGACCCATGTTAAGTCCCTTATTCTTAGTGCAAAAAATCCCAAGATATCTATCTGACAGAGCAAAGCCCAGTCGGCAACACCTGCTGTCCAAACCCCAGATTTTCACAAAAAAATAAAATTTTGAAATAACATAAAATGCTGAGACTGCAGTTTACTAACAGTTTAACGGTTAGCAAAAAGAGAAACAATTAATAGATTAATTTGCATAAACTCAATTATGTTAACTCAACAGTTTTCTTATTAACACAATCTTAAGTTTTATTTGCGCATTAATTCTATACTTGGTTTACTGATGAGTTTTATTTATGATGGTAGGTGGAATTTGAATTTGAATTCCGGGGCTTACTTAGCATTTATGCTAACGTAGATGGATTATTTGTTCTTACAGGTTTATAGGTATAAATGACCGAGTATCGTCTTTAAATTCATAAAGCATCCTGCAATCTTTTCTATTTGCAATTAATAAGCTTAGATTATAAGCTGCTGTAATCCGACCTACTTTCATAAGGTAACACAGTTTGTTTTCTTCTGTTGCTGTAGTAAGCGAAGTTTAGATGATTGTATTTCTTCCTGTAGAGTATGTAGCGACAGTACTACTTCCTTGGTTCTGAACAGTTTAATTCATCTGCTTGATATTCTTTATTTTCAAAATGCATACCCTAGCAATTCTATATTACAATTCTTGTATTAGGTTCTGTCTAAGAACAACTTCCAGAGTTGGTGTTTTTCTTATCGAGCCAATTTTTTCATCTTATGTTAATCTTAGTAATAATTTGGTAAGAAGGTAAAACTATATTCCAAGTAATGAGAAACTGCCACAACTTCTAAGATAAGATCTCATGGATCTGTATTAAGTAAAATAGTTCATAGGAAAATGTTCTTACATTTCACTTTGCCATTACATAGTTTGCTATCAAAACTTTGCTAGTTTCTAGATTTAAAAAATGTGCATAAACTATATGTTTATCGACATAAAACATTTTATTAGTGTTACATTTGCATACTACTTATGATCTTACCCAACGACATTATGCAAATTACTCAAGTTGAAAGCTGTGTAATCATTTACACCACCATGAAAGGAACTGGAACTAATAGATAGTTATTCTTACACTATTCATTAAACTATTTATAAGTCAATGATCTCATACTTGTCTTAAAATACTATTGATAACAACTTAATTACTACACCCTATTTCACAATGATGATATTATTGAGCCGAGAGGCTCTCTACAGCCCAGTATGGGGGAGATCTTGTAACGTTATCTAACGTTACGTAACGCTATTTTTATTAATAAAAAATAATTTGTTTAATTATAGGCCAAAATAAATGTCGACAAAAAAAACAACCTAATATGAGGGAGATGTTGTAATCTTCCTACCTAACAAAACAATAAAAAAGAAAAAATTTAATTATCGTAAAAAAATTGTGGGTCATGAAAAAAACACAATGTGGGGGAGATGTTGTAATGTTCCTACCTAACAAAATAATAAAAAATAAAAAAATGAATTATCCTCAAAAAAATGTTGGCCTTGCACATGGTTTTAAAAAACCATGTGCAAGGCCTTCTAAACAACCCATGGTTTAGGAAGGCCTTTCACATGGTTTTAAAACCATGTGCAAGGCCTCCTAAACAACCCATGGTTTTATTGTACATGGTTTAGGAGGGCCTTGCAAATGGTTTTAATACCATGTGCAACGCCTCCTAAACAACCCATGGTTGTAGGAAGGCCTTGCATGTGGTTTTAAAATGATGTATGGGGAAATGTTGTAATGTTTGTTCCTAATAAAATAAAAAATAATAAAAAATATTATATTTCGGCCATAAATAATATTATGTGGACCTTAAATAAAAAGATGTGTCTTTTGGTTTGAATCAAATTAATGGATACCTAAGAAGAGATTTGATCCCTCTCGGCGCTTGATAGAGCCTAGGATTTGGATCTACGCTGATATATAATAATAATTGAGCCGAGAGGCGCTCTACAGCCCAGTATGGGGGAGATCTTGTAACGTTACATAACGTTAATGATATTTTTATTAATAAAAAATAATTTGTTTAATTATAGGCCAAAATAAATGTCGACCAAAAAAACAACCTAATATGGGGGAGATGTTGTAATCTTCCTACCTAACAAAACAATAAAAAAGTAAAAATTTAATTATCCGTTAAAACATTGTGGGTCATGAAAAAAACACAATATGGGGGAGATGTTGTAATGTTCCTACCTAACAAAATAATAAAAAATAAAAAAATGAATTATCTTCAAAGAAATGTTGGCCTTGCACATGGTTTTAAAAAGCCATGTGCATGGTTTTAAAACTATGTGAACATGGTTTTAAAACCATGCGCAAGGCCTTCTAAACAACCCATGGTTTAGGAGGGCCTTGCACATGGTTTTAAAACCATGTGCAAGGCCTCCTAAACAACCCATGGTTTTATTGTACATGGTTTAGGAGTGCCTTGTAAATGGTTTTAAGACCATGTGCAAGGCCTCCTAAACAACCCATGGTTGTAGGAAGGCCTTGCATATGGTTTTAAAACGATGTATGGGGAAATGTTGTAATGTTCATTCCTAATAAAATAAAAAATAATAAAAAATATTATATGTCGGCCATAAATAATATTATTAAATAAAAAGATGTGTCTTTTGGTTTGAATCAAATCAATGGATACCTAAGAAGAGATTTGATCCCTCTCGGCGCTTGATAGAGCCTATGATTTGGATCTACGTTGGTTATACATACTTTGATGAGTTGTAACCAATAAAAAGGGGTTAATGCTCACATGTATACTATGCATATAACTAACGATAATGTTAAAATAAATTTGTAAAGTCTCCCCACGATACTCATTAGTATAACTTACTATGCAAAAATAAACATAATCCTCACTAGCTTTTACTAGCGATAACTCATAATAACGTTGCAACCCACACCAATGACGAGCTATGCATCAAGCGTTTAAATTATTATTGTATGATTGAAATCCATGCAAACTATAATGCGATTTGATGAAATCATTGGGTGATTAAATTGGTTATTATGAATTGCAGGTGACTATGGAAAGTCGACCCACTGCATGATTAAAATGTTTGCGACCATGTGGAAGTTTCTTGGCCATGCACTGGTTGCTTAGATACTTTTTAACCCTAACCCTTGGCTCATTCGATCTCCGTCATTTGCGTTGGCCCTATGGGCTGCTCTGCAAGGTCCCATTGCGGCCGTGAGTTACAGATAGCTACAAAGGCTCCCTCACTGGTGTTTGTCATGTCTTACTCCCTCGAGTTGGGTTCTATCATTCGCCTTCACTGTAATTTCTTTCTTTTGGTCAGAGTTCACTGCTTCTCCTTGCACATGGCTTACGGTCTGCCTGTGTCTTCTTTTTCTATCCTTCTATCGTGGTCTGTCATTGGTGGAAGCTTGAACTTACTATGAGTGATTGTGAAGCTCCTTCGTCTTAGGGTTCTGGAGTTTAGTTTACCTATTTGCATGATAGTGACAATTCGACTCCATGCTTGCAGACTCCTTGCAGCCATTGCTCAGGCTTATCCACACCTCTGCTGATAGTTGTGAAAATACCAGAGTCTCGTCGTCTCCATCCTTGGTGAGAATGAGGGTTTGGCTCTCTTTAGTGTTGGTTGTGGTGTTACTGTTAGTCCGGGGCTCCATCGCTTTCACTTCCAGTTAAGGTGAGTAAACAAATAATTAAGAGCTATTTGCTGTTTATTATTCTTTCCGCATAAGGGTTTCTGATTTTCAAATAACTTGGGTTCTTTATAATGTAGGTTGGCTCGTCTCCAAGGTTGACTGTTGTGCTGTATAATGGCTCCACGATTCGTTCACGGTAAGCTTCGGTTTCGAATCTAGATTCCCCTGCCTGTACAGACTCTTGCAGTTGGAAATTCTCGGCCGTGTTGCACCTAGTATTGGGTTGCTGTCCTTCATTTTTTATATCTTTTGTTTTTTGAAACCCTTGCTTGTCGCAAGGTGACTTCGGCTTTAAACTGAAATTTGTGAAGCTCTCCTCTCGTATTAGTGAAGAACTTATAGTTTGTAATTAATTGATAATACTTGTGGATACTCCATATCTTAATATGGGTGCTCAGCTTCTAGCTGAGGTTTTGTACTCTGTTAATGTTTGACTTACATTTAGTCTTCGGGCTTGTTGATATAATGTAAATATTTTTAAGACAGTCTGTCTTGATCTTAAATTTGTTCTCCTTTATGTATTTGTATTTTTACCTCTGTGTAAATAAATTAAATTTTTCTTTAAATGTTTACATCAAAAAGAATAAGTATATTGTTTCTCCTAGGTTACTACTGTAATGGATTTGCATAAAAAAATAATGGGTAGTTTCTGATCAGAAATACAAGCTAGGGTTTTTACCCTATTTAACCTTTAAGAAGATAATAATTTCTGTATTGTTTTTTTATTTTTTATTTTTTTGGTTACTGTCAAATGAATTTAAGATTATTTTAGTGGCTCAAGGAATTCCATTTTAGGGTTTATGGAAATAATCTTTGTTTCTTTTTTTAAAGATTTCTTCAGTTTGTTAAAAGAATTTTTGATTTATAAACAATATTGTTTATGTTAATAATATTATCTGCGAATACTATATTTCTTAAGTTTGTATTTGTACATATACTTTATTAATAAATACTGAGACCAATCTAAAATAGTTTAGTTTATTCAGTAGGATTATTTCTGTAAACTTACTAAAAAGTGAAATGAGGATTTTCAACCCTGTCATTACTCCTTTACATATATAATTTGTATGTAAAAGTTAAAGAACAGTTCCTCGTTAATAATACTTAAAACATAGGTTACTAATGTATCTTAGTTGTTTTGATTCTAAATAAAAGAATACTGTGAGAGCTAAATAAGTTCTTTATTAAGATTTTCCTTATCTTGAATTAATTTGCCTTTAGAATTTATATAGGTTACCAAACCCTACTTAGGGTTCGAATAGTTGTGAGTTAAGTTAGCTATTAATATTAGTAAAATATATAAACTAACATAACCATACTTAAACCCTTACTTAACATAAATAAATAAGCATTATACATGAGATGTTTCTATTTACTCTATTTCAGGATTGTAGTAATGTTTATAAAATAAAGTACTGTGTAAAAGAATAACTTAACTACTTGAATACATTGCTATTAGTAAAATAATATGACTATTTCTTTTTCTAGCATTCTTAATACATAGTTTGGTTTTAACAATAAACTTAACTAGGCAGATTAATATTCTTTTTCAAAGAACAACTATCTACAGAATGAAATGATTCTAATACTCTGAAAAACATAAATAACTCTATTCATTTCATATTTCTTTCCTATCCTTCATCGATTTTAAACTATACTGCCTGTGCTAGAGTAGAGTCTGGTCCATTCTAGACGTGGAAAAACACAGGTAGGATTATTTTTCATCAAATACAGATTCAACATTCAAATAACTAAAAGAGTACAAGCTTTAACAGTTCACTACAAAACATATAAATAATTCATTATTCATTCATTCACAGATATAAACTTTTAACACAGTAAATAAAAGACTGTAGAACCTATTTTAAGCTGGACAACAACAGCGTTAGGAGGCTGTTCCTCCCTACCAAGTCTTGGAGAGCGCTCAAACAGTGAATTCTCAGGACTCCTGAGCTTGTTCCTGGTCTCCTTGGCTGATAACTGGTGGAGCATGTAAAAAGATACTAGTCATGATGACTCGGTACTAACTCTGCACTTAGCATTAAGATCCTTCAGCTGAAAATATGTACTAGATCACTTTCTGCAGTTTACCCCTCAAACACATTCCACAAATTCCCTTCCCAATGAAATCCTTTGAAGTAAATTCACTTGAATGGTTCTCCTCTTGGAATGAGCAGTCTCAGCTCTCTTCAATGGGTATTTTTATTAAGATTGCCTAGGTCTTTTTGGGTTAATTGTCATTAATTGAGCCACCTGCTCTAATTCCACTTTCTTGGGGGTTCATGAACCCAAATGTAGGGAGGTTGCCACCTGCAAAATTGGAAGTGTTTGATGATGCTGCCACTTGTCTATTTGCTCTCCACCCAGTCTCCTCCACCAACTTGACTAGTAAACACTCTTTTAACAACTCTCCCAAGCTGTTGTCTCCACTTTTATTTATTTATAATTAAAATATTCAGAATTACATTCACAACATTGACTCTGTTGAGTCATCATTTACAACTTAGCATAAAATGTAACATATTGTCTTGAAATAAAATCAAATATGATAATATATATATATATATATATTTTTACAAAATTGGGGCATGTGACATACACACCCCCTTAGAATATAACATTGTCCTCGATGTTATTTATTCTTCATCCTTAGAATTCCCCTGGAACAGAATTGGATATGCATCCCACATATTACTTTCCAATTCCCAGGTGGCTTCCTCTAGACTAACGTGCTTCCATTGCACCTTCACTTGTCCAATGGTGCGGTTCCGAAGTGCAATCTCCCTACATCCGAGGATACAATCTAGTTCCACCAGAAAGTCTCCTTCTGGTTCCACCTGTACATCATTCCAGTTAACAACATGAGTAGCATCATGAACATATTTCTTTAAAACAGAAATGTGAAAACATTATGTACTTTTAAATTAGGTGGTAATGCTAATTGATAAGCTACTTGTCCAATCCTAGACATAATTTCATATGGGCCACAGTAACGAGGTGCCAATTTTGCACAACTCCCCAATCTCAGAGAACTCTTTTTAGGCCTTACCTTGATGAACACATGTTCACCTACCTGAAACTCCTTTGGAGTTCTTTTTAAGTCTGCTTGACTTTTTTGCCGATCCTGTGCCACTTTTAGATTTCCCTGCACTTGTTTTACAATTTCTTCCATTTCTTTTAACAGTTCTGGACCTAATACCAATCTATCTACTAGATTACTCCAAGATATAGGAGTATTACATTTCCGTCCATATAAAATTTCAAAAGGACTAAATCTGGCTGATGTCTGATAATTAGTATTATAAGCAAATTCTACCAGATGCAAATAATCCTCTCATTTACCTGGCTGGTCTTTCACATACATTCTTAATAGATCTTCCAATACTTGGTTTACCCTTTCAGTTTGTCTATCTATTTGAGGATGGAAAGAAGTACTAAAATTTAATGTGGTGTTTAACCCTTTGAACAAAGACTTCCAAAAGTTTTCTGTAAACTTGGGATCTCTATCTGAGATTATAACTCTTGGTACTCCATGTAATCGAATTGCATCTTTATAAGTAGTTTCAACAGGTATAAAGTGAGCTACTTTGCTTAATTTATCAACTACTACCATGATAGAATCATTCTGATTTTGATTTTTAGGCAGTCTAGTAATAAAATCTAGACTAATTATCTCCCATTTCCAGCTAAGAATGGGTAATGGCTAAAGCAAACCAGCTGGGTGTTGATGTTCAGTTTTTACTTGTTGACATTCAAAACACCTAGCAATATATTCTGCTACTTCAGTTTTCATATTTGGCCAAAAATACTCTTTTCTTAACATAGTTATAGTCTTTTGATAACTTGGATGACCTGAATATGGTGTTTTATGAATTTCATCCAGAATTAATAGCTTAACTTTAGGTACGTTAGGTACATACATTCTATCTTTATACATTAAAAATTCTTTTTCATTTAAATTTTAACCTTTAATTAAGTTTTCTGTTGGATTTTCTTTAGCTTTAGCTTGTAAATTTTGGTAATTTTCATCTTGTTCTATTCCTTCTTTAAGTTGTTCATCTAAGTTTGAAACATAGGTGCTGATAGCTACTGCAATATTCAGCCTTGCATTCCTACTTAATGCATCGACAAATTTATTTTCTTTACCTTTTATATGCTGAATTTCAAAATCATACTCACTTAAGAAAGCTAACCACCTAGCTTGTCTGGCATTTAAATTTGGCTGATCTAAAAGATACTTCAACCCTTTATTGTCAGTCATTAAAACAAATTTTATGCCAATTAGGTGATGTCGCCACATCTTTAAGGCATGTATTACAGCTGCTAATTCCAGATCATATGTTGCATAATTCTTTTCATGAACTTTTAACTTTCTAGACTCATAGGCAATAACATGCCCTTCTTGAGTCAGAACACCAACTAAGCCATCATTACAAGCGTCAGTGCACACTACAAATTCTTTAGTAGGATCTGCTATTCTTAAAATAGGTGCGCTGGTTAATAAAGTTTTTAACTTTTTAAGGTTTTATTCACATTTTTGATTCCAGTCAAACTTCTTTCCCTTCTTCTCCAAGGAAGTTATTGGATTTGTTATCCTCGAAAAACCTTCAATGAACCTCCGGTAGTAACCGGTAATGCCCATGAAAGATCGAACATCCGTCACATCCTTAGGAACCGTCCAATATTCGATTGCCCTTATCTTTTCAGGATCTACGGAAATTCCTTCCTTGGTCACTACGTGACCTAACTGCTGAATCTTATCCTTGAAGAAATCACATTTACTAAACTTTGCGAAGAGTTGATGTTCTCGCAACTCTTGCAAAACAATTTTTAGATGTTCTTTATGTTCTTCTTCAGTTTTTGAATAGATTAGAATGTTGTCGATAAACACGACCACAAACTTATCTAAATACTTATGCATCACGTTGTTCATTAAACACATGAAAATAGCTGGGGCATTAGTAAGCCTAAATGGCATTACGACAAATTCGTAATGACCATATCTTGTTCTAAAAGTTGTCTTAAAGATGTCTTCATCTTTAATCCTCACTTGATGATATCCAAACCTTAAATCTATTTTCGAAAACACCATGGCTCCACGTAATTGATCAAACAGATCATCTATGCGGGGTAACAGATATCACTTTTTGATGGTCATCTTGTTTAACTGATGGTAATCTATGCAAAGTTGCATAGTTCCGTCCTTCTTCTTGACGAAAATGACAGGTGCCCCCCAAGGAGACACACTTGGTTGAATATATTTTTTATCAATTAATTATTTTAATTGAGATTTTAATTCATTAAGTTCGAGCATGTTCATTCGATAAGGGGCCTTTGAACTAGTTACTGCACCCGGTACCAGTTCAATGGTGAAATCCAATTCCCTTTTCGGAGGTAATCCCAGAATTTCTTCTGGGAATACATCAACATATTCTTTTAAGACTGGTATGTCTTCCATTTTTAACTTATCTGTTTTAATTATACTTTCCTCATCAGTAATTGTTACTGCATAAGATTTACATCCCTTTCTAACAGCTCTCTTAAGATGTAGGGCAGAAATCTTCCTTATGGTGTTATTTCTAGGTATTCCTTTAACACTTATTGTTTTTTCATCATTGTTTAAGCATGTGAAAGTTTTATCATAACAGTTTAGAATTAATCTATGTTGTTCTAACTAGTCCATAACAATCAACAAATCATAAGAACCAAGAGGCAAAATATTAAGTTTAACAACAGTTTCAAATTTATCCATAACTATTGCACATTCTTTAACAAAGCAAGTTACTTTTCTCTTAGCACCAGTGGCCAACTGAACTAACCATGAATTCTCAAATTTTTCAATAGATAATTTACATTTTTCTACTATTTGATGTGCAATATAACTGATACTAGCTCCAGGATCAATCAAAATAGTTACAGGGGTCTGATTTATCATACCTTCTACTTCCACCATGGAAGTCTGATATTCAACTTGTCGGTTCTCCAAGGTTGCGTTGACTCTAGGCATGCTCCTTACTAGTTCCTCAAGGGTCATCTCCTCCTATATAGTATGAATGTTGCTAACAGTCTTCTTCCTGTTTGGACAGACTGAAGCATAGTGTGGGTCATTACACTCTCGACACTTAATAGGCTCTTTGCGCTCAAAGTTCTTGGTAAAATTTCCCTAATTATTTTCAAATTCCTTACCCTTAGGATTGTTCTGGTTGTTGGTGGTATTGTTTCTATTTCCTTGGAAGTTCTTGTTATTAGGATAGTTTTTGGCCTTATTATTCTTAGAATTTTTATTAGGCACAAAATCCTTCTTCTTTTGTTCAAACTGATTATTATTTTTGTTAGCCTTCCAGTTGGCCAAGCTTTCTTTCTTCCGATTCTGCTCAAAACAAAAGTTAGCTTTTCTCATAGCCTCCTCCAAGGTCTTTGGGTTATCATATTCAATTCTATCTTTAATATGATAAGGTAGACAACTAAGGAATCGTTGTACCTTTGGCTTCTCATCTACAAGGTATCGTACATACCTAAGTAGACTTAAGAACTTGCTGTTCAGATCCTTCATTGTCATTGATCCTAACTTCAACTCATAAAACTATTTGGCTCTCTCGTCATAATACTGCTCAGATAGGAATTTCTTTTTGAAATACCTTTTAAAGGTAATCCAGTTTACATTTTTCTCTTTTATTCCCTTAACTCTTTTCAAGTCCTGCCACCAAATGTCAGCCTTTCCTGAGAGGTTATATATAGCCATTCTAGCCTTTAACTGGTTAGAATAGTTATATATTTGGAAGTACTTATTCATCCCAGATAACTAGGATTCAGTTTCCTCCCCCTTCTCAGTCTCTCCATTAAAGGTTGGTGGTTTTATCTTTTTGAATTCTCTGGAAATCTCCTCATAAGGTTTGTATTTCCTCTTTTTAGTGTACTGATTATCATCACTACTGTCATTGGTAGTATGATAGTTTTGTTGTTTACCAAACAATTCAGAAGACGAACTACTTTCGGTTTTAGTATGTTTCATATTTTTAGATTTACATTGATGACTGGTATCTTCTAATTTGGTTCTTCTACCCCTACCCTCAGTTTGAAACTTCTCAATTAGGATCTGATTAAGCTCTTCTTGAGCCCTCAGAATCCTTTTATTTTCTCGCTTTACAGACTCCATTTCAGTTTTTAGGTCCTTTACAGTTTATAACAATTCTGAGGAATTGGTAGTTAAATCCTATGGTATAGGATCTCTTGGTAGATTCCCCGTTTCAGCAACTGGAGACTCCTCCTCTGCATACTCTTCTAGCCTTTCCATACCTGCCTGTTAAACTTCAGAAAACAATTATCTGTTGAGTAACATTTAAAATAAAATACGTCAGCATAATAATTTAATTTACTGTTTCATGAAAGCTAGTTGGGATTCATCAAGGCCTAGTGTTTGAACCTTGTGTCCTGATACCACATGTCAAAACCACAGATTTTCACAAAAATTTAAAATTTTGAAATAACATAAAATGATGAGACTGCAGTTTACTAATAGTTTAACGGTTAGCAAAAAGAGAAATAGTTAATAGATTAATTTGCATAAACTCAATTATGTTAACTCAACAATTTTCTTATTAACACAATCTTAAGTTTTACTTGCGCATTAATTCTATACTTGGTTTACTGATGAGTTTTATTTATGACAGTAGGTGGAATCTGACTTTGAATTCCGGGGCTTACTTAGCATTTATGCTAACGCAGATGGATTATTTGTTCTTACAGGTTTATAGGTATAAATGACCGAGTATCGTCTTTAAATTCATAAAGCATCCTGCAATCTTTTCTATTTGCAATTAATAAGCTTAGATTATAAGCTGCTGTAATCCAACCTACTTCCATAAGGTAACACAATTTGTTTTCTTCTGTTGCTATAGTAAGCGGAGTTCAGATGATTGTATATCTTCCCATAGAGTATGTAGCGATAGTACTACTTCCTTGGTTCTGAACAGTTTAATTTATCTGCTTGATATTATTTATTTTCAAAATGCATACCCTAGCAATTCTATATTACAATTCTTGTATTAGGTTCTGTCTAAGAACAACTTCCAGAGTTGGTGTTTTTCTTATCGAGCCAATCTTTTCATCTTATGTTAATCTTAGTAATTTGGTAAGAAGGTAAAACTATATTCCAAGTAATGAGAAACTGCCACAACTTCTAAGATAAGATCTCATGGATTTGTATTAAGTAAAATAGTTCATAGGAAAATGTTCTTACATTTCACTTTGCCATTACATAGTTTGCTATCAAAACTTTGCTAGTTTCTAGATTTAAAAAATGTGCATAAACTATATGTTTATCGACATAAAATATTTTATTAGTGTTACATTTGCATACTACTTATGATATTACCCAACGACATTATGCAAATTACTCAAGTTGAAAGATGTGTAATCATTTACACCACCATGAAAGGAACTGGAATTAATAGATATTTATTTTGACACTATTCATTAAACTGTTTATAAGTCAATGATTTCATACTTGTCTTAAAATACTATGGATAACAACTTAATTACTACACCCTATCTCACAATGATGATATTATTATACATACTTTGATGAGTTGTAACCAATAAAAAGGGGTTTATACCCACATGTATACTATGCATATAACTAACGATAATGTTAAAATAACTTTGTAATGTCTCCCCATGATACTCATTAGTATAACTTACTATGCAAAAATAAACATAATCCTCACTAGCTTTTACTAGCGATAACTCATAACATTGGATTCGATAAATTTCATAAGGTATTTCTTTTGGGTTATGAGGCTAAGGATTATGTTATGTATGAAGTCAACGTTATAATAACATTGCAACCCACGCCAATGACGAGCTATGCACCAAGCATTTAAACAATTATAGTATGATTGAAACCAATGCAAACTATAATGTGATTTGATGAAATCATTGGGTAATTAAATTGGTTATTATGAATTGCAGGTGACTATGGAAAGTCGATCCACTGCATGATTAAAATGTTTGCGACCATGTGGAAGTTTCTTGGCCATGCACTGGTTTCTTAAATAGTTTTTAACCCTAACCCTTGGCTCATTCGATCTTTGTCATTTGCGTTGGCCCTGTGGGCTGCTCTGCAAGCTCCCATGGAGGCCGTGAGTTGCAGATAGCTATAGAGGATCCCTCGCTGGTGTTTGTCGTGTCTTACTCCCTTGAGTTGGGTTCTATCATTCACCTTCACTGTAATTTCTTTCTTTTGGTCAGAGTTCACTGCTTCTCCTTGCACATGGCTTACGGTCCGCCTGTGTCTTCTTTTTCTATCCTTCTATCATATTCTGTCATTGGTGGAAGCTTGAACTTACTGTGAGTGATTGTGAAGCTCCTTCGTCTTAGGGTTCTGGAGTTTATTTTACCTATTTGCATGATAGTGACAGTTTGACTCCATGCTTGCAGACTCCTTGCAGCCATTGCTCAGGCTTACCAACACCTCTGCTGATAGTTGTGAAAATACCAGAGCCTCATTGTCTCCATCCTCGGCGAGAATGAGGGTTTGGCTCTTTTTAGCGTTGGTCGTGGTGTTACTATTCGTCTGGGGCTCCATCGCTTTCACTTCCAGTTAAGGTGAGTAAACAAATAATTAAGAGCTATTTGTTGTTTATTATTCTTTCCGCAAAAGGGTTTCTGATTTTCAAATAACTTGGGTTCTTTATAATGCAGGTCGGATTGTCTCCAAGGTTGACCGTCGTGCTGTATAATGGATCCACGATTCATTCACGGTAAGCTTCGGTTTCGAATCTAGATTCCCCTACTTGTATAGACTCTTGCAGTTGGACAGTATCGGCCGTGTTGCACCCAGTATTGGGTTGCTGTCCTTCATTTTTTATAACTTTTGTTTTGTTTAAAACCCTTGCTTGTCACAAGGTGACTTCGGCTTTAAACTGAAATTTGTGAAGCTCTCCTCTCGTATTAGTGAAGAACTTACAGTTTGTAATTAATTGATAATACTTGTGGATACTCCATATCTTAATATGGGTGCTCGAATTCTAGCTGAGGTTTTGTACTCTGTTAATGTTTGACTTACATTCAGTCTTCGGGCTTGTTGATATAATGTAAATATTTTTAAGACAGTCTGTCTTGATCTTAAATTTGTTCTCCTTTATGTATTTGTATTTTTACCTCTGTGTAAATAAATTAAATTTTTCTTTAAATGTTTATATAAAAAAGAATAAGTATATTGTTTCTCCTAGGTTACTACTGTAATGTATTTGCATAAAAGAATACTGGGTAGTTTCTGCTTAGAAATACGAGCTAGGGTTTTTACCCTATTTAACCTTTAAGAAGATAATTTCTGCATTGTTTTTATTTTTTTGGTTACTGTCAAATGAATTTAAGATTATTTTAGTGGCTCAAGGAATTCCAGGTTAGGGTTTATGGAAATAATATTTGTTTCTTTCTTTAAAGATTTCTTCAGTTTGTTAAAAGAATTTTTGATTTATAAACAATATTGTTTATGTTAATAATATTATCTGCGAATACTAGATTTTCTTAAGTTTGTATTTGTACATATACTTTATTAATAAAGACTGAGACTAGTCTAAAATAGTTTAGTTTATTCAGTAGGATTATTTATGTAAACTTACTAAAAAGTGAAATGAGGATTTTCAACCCTATCATTACTCCTTTACATATATAATTTGTCTGCAAAAGTTAAAGGACAGTTCCTCGTTAATAATACTTAAAACATAGGTTACTAATGTATCTAAGTTGTTTTGATTCTAAATAAAAGAATACTGTGAGAGCTAAATAAGTCCTTTATTAAGATTTTCCTTATCTTGAATTAATTTTTCTTTAGAATTTAATTAGGTTACCAAACCCTACTTAGGGTTTGAATATTTGCAAGTTAAGTTAGCTATTAATATTAGTAAAAGGTATAAACTAACAGAACCATACTTAAACCCTTACTTAAAATAAATAAATAAGCATTATACCTGAGATGTTTCAATTTACTCTATTTCACGATTGTAGTATGGTTTATAAAAGAAAGTACTGTGTAAAAGAATAACTTAACTACTTGAACACATTGCTATTAGTAAAATAATATGACTATTTATTTTTCTAGCATTTTTAATACACAGTCTGATTTTAACAATAAACTTAACTAGGCATATTAATATTCTTTTTCAGAAAACAACTATCTACAGAATGAAATGATTCTAATACTCCGAAAAGCATAAATAACTGTATTCATTTCAGATTTCTTTCCTATCCTTCATCTATTTTAAACTATACTTCCTGTGCTAGAGTACAGTCTAGTCCATTCCAGACGTGGAAAAACATAGGTAGGATTATTTTTCATCAAATACATATTCAACATTCAAATAACTAAAATATTACAAGCTTTAACAGTTCACTACAAAACATATAAATCATTCATTATTCATTCATTCTCAGATATAATCTTTTAACACAGTAAATAAAAGACTGTAGAACCTGTTTTAAGCTGGACAACAACATCGTTGGGAGGCTGTTCCTCCCTACCAACTCTTGGAGAGCGCTCAAACAGTGAATTCTCAAGACCCCCGAGTCTGTTCCTGGTCTCCTTGGATGGGAGCTGGTGGAGCATGCAACAAGATACTAGTCCAATGACTCAGTACTAACTCTACACTTAGCAGTAAGATCCTTCAGCTGAAAAGCTGTACTAGATCAGTTTCTGCAATTTACCCCTAAAACACATTCCACAAATTCCCTTCCTAATGAAATCCTCTGAAGTACATTCACCTGAATGGTTCTCCTCTTGGAATGAGCAGCCTTAGCTCTCTTCAATGGGTATTTTTATTAAGATTGCCTAGGTCTTTTTGGGTTAATTATCATTAATTGAGCCACCTACTCTGATCCCACTTTCTTGGGGGATCATGACCCCAAATGTAGGGAGGTTGCCACTTGCAACATTGGAAGTGTTTGAGGATGTTGCCACTTGTCTATTTGCTCTCCACCCAGTCTCCTCCACCAACTTGACCAGTAAACACTCTTTTAACAACTCGCCCAAGTTGTTGTCTCCACTTTTATTTATTTATAATTAAAATATTCAGAATTACATTCACAACATTGACTCTGCCGAGTCATCATTTACAACTTAGCATAAAATGTAACATATTGTCTTGAAATAAAATCAAATATGATAATATATATATTTTTTTTACAAAATTGGGGCATGTGACTCCTGCGATGCAGATGCAATCTCACCTGATATATCTTCCTTATTGGGTAACTACCAGAACCAAGTTTATGTAGTTGGGTGGGGGATTTTTGGTACCTCGGTTGCTTACCAAGGTGCTCAACAAAGCCCAAGGGTGGATTACTTATGGTTATTCAGAATAGTTAGATATTAACCCAAATTTTCCTATGCAACTATTATAAAAATGACCCAAGTGCAACATAAATGTATTCAACTTATAACAGTGCGACTTATACGCATCTATTCATTCATGAGTAAATATATAAGTATTCATTCACTGCAAAATTTATACAGATAGCTCAAAAAAATTAAACATTCACACAAATCCACATAATTTAGTGTGGAAACCCATCCGGGAGAAACCAAAAAGGTGCTCTTCATTTGGCATGAGAAAGATATGCACCTTTTTTCTGCACACTAAGTTGCAGAATCTATTCTATATCTTCTTCTTTATCTTTACAGACTCTTTCTTCCTCTCATGCTCTCTGATATTCTCTTTTGCACTCTTTCTACTCAACTCTACTAGTGACCCACACACAACCTGGCTTGATTCAACCTCTCCTACAATTCCGCGCACTCGGCTGCATATTCTTCAACTCAAAAGCACTCAAAAACTCTAACAAAATACAATTACAGAAAAACTAACAACGAAGAACTAACCAGAGCCTAACAAAAATCAGGAGCTAACTCACGTACAGTTTGGGTTCCTTTTTTTATACACTCTTTACAGTCTCTTTAAAGACTCTTTTCCTATGACTTTCTTGGCTAAATTCCTATACTTAGCCAACATGATTTATTTCCTATTCTAGTGACACCTAACAGTAGGAACTAACAACAATATCTTCATACGCGTGGCTTCCACCAGATCTAGCCGAACTCGTATGCACAATCTTTATGGCCTATCACTCGGGTGATTCCATGAAGATGGGTAACACTTTTTGGCCAAATTTGGCGATGAAAACCTGATTTTTTACTCGTGCTAGATAGAAGCCCTCAAAACGCATATATGCCATTTGAATTTTGACTTGCAGTAAAAAAACAAATTGTAGAATATTATGTTGGCTTCATAGTGATATTTTTTTTAAAATATTCCGATGTCATTTAATGTGTGAATTTTTGCATTTAATGAACTGTGTGACCTTAAAAATTTGAAGAAGCTAATAAGTGGCTCGTGTCCACGTAGAGTAATTCAATCTTGCATTAATAATTTAAAAAAAATATATATATGAGCATGATCTACATAAAATGCAATGTGATGTGCATATTTTTTTGTTAATTTTTTTTCGCATTATACAATTATTTATTATTTTTCGAAAGTGACCACATTCGATTTCAGCATCGTTTTAAACACATATTTGTCCACGTAAAGCAGTTTTTTCTATTTTTTCAAAAATTGAAAAACCAAAGATACCCTTTTGAAGAGGACACGTCGATATGTGATGTGTTCATTTTTAAGAATTTTTTGGCTGTGTATTTTTAACTCTGCGGATTTTTATTTGAGCTTCTTCGAAGTTGCAGTGTGGTTTTCTAAGTATAAGTTTTAGAAGTAATTAAAAAATAAATTTCATATGAATGTCAAAATACGTGTATGATACCTCAATGGATAGAAGATTCGTTGGTGAATTTATCGGTATCAACTCCGCTCAGTTATGTGCTAGGAATGGCAGGGTGTACACCTCTGCAAGGCACATAAAATTTTTCATTTGTTTGAATGTGGGCTAAGTCTATTTTCTTAAGCCCTCGACCGAGGTATTTAAATACCTCGGTCGAGGTATTAATGAAACCTCGATCGAGGGTTTGTAAAGCGCTCGACCAAGGTATTTAAATACCTCGGTCGAGGGCTTAAGAAAATAGACTTAGCCCACATTCAAACAAATGAAAAATTTAATACCTCGACTGAGGGTTAAGAAATACCTCGGTCGAGGGTTGAAAAAAACCTCGGTCGAGGGCTTGATAAAACCTCGGTCGAGGGTTTAACAAGCCCTCGACCGAGGTGCTTTTTTCTGTTTTTGCTGAAATACGCTTGCCAAAAAGTGTTACCCAGGTCCGCAGATTCACCCACTCTCTAGTTGTTCTTCCTTACTGTCATTTTCCAGCTATTATAGCACTTGCACACCTTTTGATACTAGTATTTCGTTGCATCTTTCCTTGTTGTATTCCTTCTATGACGAATCCTTATTCTGTCATGCATCTTCCTTCTATAGCATCTCTTCCTTCTATCGTGACTCCTTTTTATGTCCCCCCGCTCCTTCTTCTTCTTTCCTGTTGCTTCCTCTATCGCCGCTCCTTCTTCTTCTTTCTTGTCATTGCCTTTGTCACAGCTCCTTTCTCTTGTTGTTTAGCTCTTCTCCATAGTTAGACAAGATTCTAAGTGAATTCTGATTTCCTTTCCTTATGCCCAACATGCCCCCAACACTCACCTATGGCTCGTCCTGAGCCATTCAAAGTTATTCCTCCATTTCTGTACTTGTGCCGCTGTGAAAATCTTCCAATATTTTCACCACTCTCTCTGCTTCCAACTGCACTTATTCCTCTTCCTTTTGCATTTGTTCCATAAGGCCAGAACTGATATGTTCTAGCATTACCTTCTCTATTGATGTCGCTTCTTTGCGCACCTTTTGATGTATGTTGTTTCTAGATTCTGCAACTACTTTGGTGTGTTCTTCTATCGGATAAAGTTACTATTTCAGAGATGTAGGATGGATGAGATGAGAGACTCATCAATATCACCGATTCTCCTTGTTTACATTTCTAGCTTCAGTTGCGAACTCATCCCAAGTTTTTCCTTCCTCCCTTCAGAATCTTCCTCTATATCAGCCTTGAATGAGTATGCAACATCGGTATAAACCTTAGAGATCGTAGCAGTTGACAAGCCTAGTATAAACTCAATGTATTGATTTTCCCTGCTGCTGGTGAATTCTACCATCTTATCGATGCCTTACCTTCCCTCATTGGAATCTTCCATTTCATCTTTTTCTTAAGAGCGTCATCACCCAATATGTTTTGAGCCTTTTGTAGATATTGCTAAAGTATTGTAACTTCGGAATGTATTCCATATTTATTGATTGTATTCCTCCATCAGGAGATGAGTTTGGTCATGTAAGAGTCATTGAAAGAATGGATGTAAACCTCCGGATGTAAGTCAGGTCAATAGTACCCAAGTGTCATTATAATAAATGTTATTTTTGGTGTCTTTCTAGACAAGTCAGCCCTCTCAATTAGACAAGTCGACCCTGTTAGGTCCTAGGTCAATTCAAGTGAATAATATAAATAGGGAGGCACTCTCCTTCATTTGCACACACTCACTCAAACAAGTTTGCAAGAGAGAGAAGAACAAGTGCGCTAGAAAGAAGAGAGAAGCAGTTGTTTGGGTTTTACACTGCTCTGGTTGAATTCTATACTGAGGAAGTTTTGCATGGTTTTCTCCCTTGTGGTTTCCCCAAGGAAAATCTTTGTGTTCTTATGTTTTTGTGCTTGTTGTTCTTTATGGATCCCACTAGTGATAAATTGCTTTAAGATATCATCTAAGCAATTTAAGAAAACTTAACATGGTATCAGAGCCACCCTAAAAGGAAACACTGCACATATAGGGTTTGTTACTTCGAACAAATCCATCAACACATCAACTCGAAAATAAGACTCACTCAACTCACCCCTGAAGGGCACATATTTATGTGAAAAAAGAACTGAATTCCAAGAAGTTTCAGTTTTGGACCAAATAGTCTAGCTCACCCTGGGAAGGCACATCTTTTCCATCACTCAGCCCTACCAGTGATCCCAACTAAAAAATTATGGTTTCTACATCAAACCCTAGGTCATCCAGAAGAAGGTCATCCAGAAGCTGTATTCATCAAGTAAGTACTACTCCTTCTTATTTCATTTGAAGTTCTCATTACATTAATATGACAAAGAATACTAAGCTGTATGAAAAAATTGAAGGTGCTAAAAAATTCAGAGCATGGAAGTATCAGATCATGCTAATTCTAGAAGAAAATGATCTAGAAGGATTTATAAAGGAGGAAGTTGTAGAACTAGAAAAAGTTGAAGCTAAGTCCAAATATAAGAAGGATATGATCAAAACTGAAAGGATCATAGTTGACTCCATCAAAATAAACTTGATCCCTCAAGTATCCTCAAGGGAGACACCAAAATAAATGTTTGATGCTCTATCCGGTCTATTTTAAGGACGAAACATTAATAGAAAGATGACCTTGAGGAATCACCTCAAAAGTGTAAGGACTCAAAAGTCAAAGACCATGCCTTACTTTACAAGAGTAGCTCAAATCAAGGAGCAACTGGAAGCTATTAGTGACATGGTTGAAGAAGTAGAAGTTGTAATGACCACCTTGAATGGTATTCCAAGAGATTGGGAATCCTTTATCCAAGGAATCTATTCAAGAAGGAAATTAACCAAGTTCCAATAGTTATGGGAATAATGTGTTCAAGAAGAAGAAATAATAGAATCTAGAGAAGAAATGCTAAATGACAATGAGGATCAAGCATTGACAGTCCATACCAAAGACAAGAACAAGAGAAAGAGTCACGACCATCCTCCTATAAAGACTCAAGGGTTTAAGAGGTCCAAGAAAGACTTCTCAAATTATGAATGCTTCACTTGTCACAAGTTGGGACACATTGCTATCAACTATCCCATGGAAGAAGACAGAGTAAAAAAGATGAAAATATTTCATGCCCATGCTGTTGAAGAAAATGATCAAGAAGATGAAGGAAAATATAAGAAGGATGAAGACCCCAGTGAAGAATATGTATTAATATATGCACCAACAAGTTCGGTCTCACCAGGGAATGACACCTGGCTAGTAGATAGTGGTTCTTCCAAACACTTGATAGGTTATAAGGACTCACTTTTGTACAAAAGGAATTCCCACACAAAGTAATGCTTGGAGATGATTCCCAATACCCCATCAAATGGATGGGAGAGGCATCCTATAAGTTGGACTCTAAGAAGTCCATGAAGATGAAGGATGTCTTGTATGTCCTAGGAATAAATAATAACATTATTTCTATCTTAGCCTTAGATGAGAAAGGCTTCAGAGTTTCTTTTGTGTATGGAGAAGATCTCATGTGGACAAAAGGAAAAACCATAGATGATGCAATAGTAATTGGAGTTGAAGAAGGAGGACTCTGTAGATCAAAGGGACATGCTGATTCAAAATTAATTACTAGTACCATAAGGCCATGTGAGCTACGGAACAAAAGAATTTCTCATATACACTACAAAGCATTTCCAATTGCGAGCAAGGCTGTGACTGGTTTTCCTAAAATTTAGATAGATCATTAAGGAGTGTGCAAAGGATGTGCACAAGGAAAGAATACTAAGAAACTTTATCCAAACAGTGGCAGTATAGAAAAAGGGATATTATATATTATCCACTCAGATATATGTGGGCCAATGCAAACCACTTCATTAAGCCATTACATTGAATATTGTAACTTCAAAGGATATTCTAAATGTATTTTACTGATGTAACCCAATGGAGATGTTATTATTCCTTCATCGGGGTGTTACTGTTGTAATTGGTCATCATAGAGTCATGAGGTAAATACTCCATTGTAAGCCGATTCAATAGTACCCTAATGAATATAATATAATATTGTATTGATTCTTCCTAATTTAGTCGTCCCAGTTAGTTAAGTGGGGCCGACTTGTTAGGTTAAAATTCAAGTGACAAACAGAGTATAAATAGATGATATGTGTTCCTTATTTCAACACACACTCACTTGTGCATAGCGCATAGGATACACACACACACACACACACACACACACACACACACACACACACATATATATATATATGTTGGAGGGAGGCGCACTTGTCTGGGGTCATGTCTTTTACTTTTGATACATCTTATACATAGGAGGTTTTGCTAGGTTTTCTTCCCCATGAGGGTTTCCCATGATAAATCTTTGTGTTCTTTTGTGTGGTTGTACTTGTCTATCTTTAAGTGATCCATTTGCATATGGCTATGATGTTATAATGATAAATGTTATTAGATATGGTATAACCATTAAAAATGTAACATGGTATCAGAGATACCTTGAGAGAAGTCTTTGTGCATCCCAAAAACTGTTACAACTACAACTATTGAAGATTAGGGTTTCATGCTTGAAAACCCTAGAAGACTAAAACTAGTCATGTTGGGACTTTCTATATATATCTATATTGGAGAAGGATCAAGATTCAAAACATTTATAGGCCGAATATGAAATATTTCTGTACGATGTGTAGAAATTTCAGCCTCATATTTGCTATAATCGAGGAGATACGATTACTCCAACTCAGGGTTCTAGTCTCTCCCAGGATTCAACCTTAAACAAGTGAATTAGGGAGAATTTATATATCTCGATCTAGGAAGGTCCAAATTTTTTTTATAAATGTGTTTCAGACAGGTGTTATCAGGAATATAGCACCTTCTGTAGACAGAAGCCGTTCCTCTGGTATGAATGGTTCATATCTAGAACAAATGAGTAACAACTAGGTCGAAGAATTTCCCTGAAAGCTATAGATTCCTGGAATAAAACCTCTGATGAAAAACCTGTAGACCTGCAAAAAGCACATCAAACATACAACAACATCAAAGATACCGTAAAACTATCCATAGATCCATATTAGTGACTAAGGAATCCAATAATACATATGTGAGATTATAACACAACAAATATATGGGAAGGAAATAAACTTTGCATTAATAGATGAATGAAAGATCTTACAACTATTTTGCCTTAGTGTCGATGCACTCCTTTACAAGCTGACTAGCACCTCATCCCCGATAGCTCCAACTTGATCCTCTATGCTCTCTAATGGATTAGGCCAGGATGTTAATTCAACAACATAACTTTACTTCTTTCTTCTCCCTCCCAACCATGGAGTATGAGCTTGTATTTATAGGGCTCAAAGGGATAGGAATGGTTGAGAAATTGGTGAGTGAGGTGGCCATGAGATCCTCAAAAGATGGATCTCGAGCTTAACTGACCTAGGTGAGTAGGGATAAGGCTAGACACGAGTCTTTTGTTCTAGAAGTTTCGTGAAACCTCCTTTTTTTCACTTTTTACCAAGGGCATTGCTTATACTCATTTATGATAGGGCAGTGATGGGTGAGAACCGTGCCAAAGAAAAATTTTAAAGGCAGTGGCACCGCCTGGTTTTCTACATAACTTGGGTGGTGATGCATAAGGTACCACTTATCTGCTTAAGGGTAAGAACGATGCTAGAGTTTTGTATGTTAAAACCAACATCTAGAGCATGTTTCACTTCAAGTTTTGGGATTTGAGGGAAAATATCTATGTTAGGGATCCTATCACATGTTGGTGATAGAATTCAAGTGTAACATAATGCCCCCCAAAGCATGAGGCTAGAGGGATACGATAGGCAAGAGCTTTGATAGAGCAAATTATCACTTTCGAGGTAAGAGCCAGCTTGATCGGAGAATGTCATCGAGTAGGCATCTACAATACATCAATACTTTGAATCATGAATAAATGTAACCTCATCATGGCTACATACCAATACAAGGTAGATCCATGAGATGAATGAACAAGCATGGCTACTAGAATACAATGTAGATCCATGTGATAGAGGACTCAAACTTGGACATAGCTACTAGACATACAATGCAGATTTATGTCGTACAGACGCAAATTTGAGCATAGCCACGACCATACAAATGTGGATCCATGCTGGTACTTAATACAATATACTCCATTGCAACTTGGGGAGAAATATATGAATGCTTTTAACAAATACCCAAGGTCTTCGTCTCGTCTTCCACAAAGTGCAATTCTAACCATGTGATTACAATGTTCTGAAGTCAAACACGGTAGAAACCACTTGATTACTAGCCAATGATGTGAACCATTAACAAGTGCGAGGGAGATCACCATTGATGTCAATGATTCCCAAGGTACTCTAGTACAATCTACTGAGTGTGAATAAATGATTTGACGTCAAACACCCAACATAATATTTCGATCAAAGGTCAATGATGTGAACCTATGTCAAGAGCGAGAGAATCTGTCATTGAGGCATACGGATCTCAAGGTACTAAAATTTGTTTCTAAGACTAATTCTTGGATGATGAGTTGATGTCGACAGGAATGTTCTTGTCGAAGGAGGGCCATGATGAATCCCACATCAACAACACGAAGCTTGGAACAAAGTTCTGGAATGTTGTAGATAATGTAACCATAGGACTGACTCAAAGGTATTGACATAAAGGCTATGTTAACTGCATAGGTAAACTTCATTCTTCCTTTGAAAAGCGGGCGTCACGATAAAAGACTTGGCATCATGACTAAATATATGGACACATAATACGGCGGTGGACAATGCATTCTTTTGAAAGGAGTGACATGACTCATGAAAGTGGATCGACTTGTAAGCCAGCTGAATACCCAATTGATTGAATGATATGCAGATAAGTGCCATGTTCAAAGGTAACAAAACAACTTCCATTTGATTTTCAAAATGATTCCCTTCCCTTAATTTCCCCATCATGATTGATGAGTGCCTCTTTTTGTTTTTACGAGTCCAAAGAGGGTAACAAACACTCGTTTTAGCTCATTTGAAGATAAGTCCATTCCCATATATTTCACGAACCTGAGAAACGAGGGGTTTGTTCCCTGAACGGGTCTCTTAGTGTTTAGTTTAATGAGTCCAATGAAAGTAAACTCGGTATCGTTCATGTTTAGAGAGTCTGAACGAAGACGAAAGAAAACTCCAAAGGGTCCTTTTTCGTATGATTTAGTCTCTAGGGCTTGAAAAACTATAAAATAATACCTGAGAGAACTCTTCCAGTCATGATTGGCTAGAGTGTTTCTTTTTCATAAATAGTCTATCCAAACCAAAAAAGAGATAACCTACCGTCGGAGAGATGACTCTTCAAATACTTTTACGAGTATGAAGAAGACAAGTACTTGACAATATTTTCATATTTAGGGTTATGTATCCGGGTACCAATTTCAGGGGTGACCTTGACCTACCACTTCCACCCGACACAAAGTGGGGAGACATGGGTAAGAAACAAAATACTAAGATGGTAATTTGTGTTTTTGTATTTTTAATGTTTTTTAATTTTTATGTATAGTAATAAGACCAAAATATTTTCATGCAGATGTTGGAGTGGCATGACCTAGGGATCTTCCCCACTAGATAGACGGACAGGAGCTTGGTTTGTTCAATGAGGCGACGACCCGATGGGAGAGTTGGAGGATAACCTGGAGAAGTTGAATATGGATATACTTGATGCATCCATCAACGATCTCCTGATGCAATATCAGAGGCACACATCAGGAGTGCGAGGCCGTTTTAGCCGTTTGTTACGTAGAGTAGTGCAGGCTGTCATATGCTACCATGAGCACCACTAGATAGTTCTACATGATGTATTACTGAAATATGATATAGCTTCAGGATTTTGTATGATTTTTGGCTTCCTGAAATCCAGAGTGCTTCAGATGAGGTCTCGTGACCTATTTTTGTAAAACACTTTATATATATTTATATGCTTCAAATGGAAAATGTATTTACATGATATTTATATGTTTTTACTATTTATTTACAATAATATGAACCATGTTTGATTTTCATGTTATGAATGGGAAATATACCGGTCTAGGATATAATTTTCCAATGAATCAACAACTGCATTGTCTGCCCTAGGTATATGCCTATAAGTAATAACCTCAAATGACCTTTCCAATAGATGTACCCTCTGATAGAGATGGAGTAGTATAGGGTTTCTGATGGTATAGACCTGGTTCAAATGACAAACCACTAAGTGTGAGTCCATAAAATTTACCAAATCACGAATGTCCTGGGATGCAGCCTTAGTCAGAAGACCTATGACTGCTTCATACTCGGCGATATTGTTGGTAGCAGGAATGATACAAACCATTCACAAACTGACTAGATCATGTGCAGGGGAATACATAACCCAAGAATTTGAAGCAAGGTTCAAGGTATGGTGTCAAGCACCATTAGTGAAGCCATAAAAATCCATATGATCTGTATAACCAAAACATGGTATAAACAGTCTAGACGCTAAACTCAAAACCATATTGAAAATACTAAAACATAATGAAAAGTAAAACAATGTACATATATATAAGGTAACATACATGAATGATCTAGGAAGTACCTCTTCAAGTACAACCCATTGCAAGGTTTCCTGAAGGGGAATCCATCATAATCCACGAGCTCATAGGCCCCTTTTTATAAAACCTTGGAAACGATAAAAGGAATGTACCACATTGATTCAAACATCCCTTTTCCTAGCTTATCATGTCTCTGATCATAAGTCAGGACTAGGTCACCTTCGTTAAACACATGAGGCTCGACAGATTTATCGTACTATGCCTTGACGCGTTTCTTATGTGCCTCATTGGTTAAGGCAGCATCTCGTCTAGTTTCGTCAAGATTGGTCAAGTATAAAAACCTTTCTTCCTTGGTAGAAGTATTAGGTAGAAGTTCAACGGAAAGTTTCAAAGACGAAATTTGACACTGAATAGGTAGGACAGCTTCTTGTCCGTATACTAACTAAAAGGGTGTAAAACCATTTGCTGTTTTCACTGAATTTCTATAAGCCCAAAGAGCAGAGAAGAGAGTCTGGTGCCAGTTGGATTTGTGATCTCCAACCATCCGACGCAACATAGTTTTTCAAACTTTGTTAATGTCCACAACTTGACCATTAGCTTGCAGATAATAGGGAGTTGAGTTTTCATGGTGAAAACCCAACTTAGCACTTAACTCTTCCATCATCTAATTCCGGAAATGTGATCCGTGATCAATGACAATAGACCGAGAAACTCCAAACCTAGCTATTACATGGTTAAAAAGGAAGAGGGCAGCAATATTACTATCCTCTGCATATGTAGGCATAGCCTCATCCCAGTTAGTGAAATAATCCATATCTACAATGATGTTTCCATGCCTGCATGAAATATATCCCCCATTTGGCGAAAGGGCCAACGACAATGACGGGGTCTAACGGAGCATGGTGGATGCGCTTTTTTCGGATATAAGTGTTGACAGGGTGGGCATTTCTTAATAGCCTCATGACAATGTTTAAAGATAGAAGGAGAGAAATAGCCAGCGTGAAGGATTTTCTGAGCTGTAGCCATCCCAGAAAGATGACCGCCACATGCTCCAGAATGGCAGTCATTAAGAACCTGTTCAACCTCGTCATGGGTGAGGCATCATCAAAGAATGGTATCTATACCATGCCTATACAATGTATCATTCAGGATAAGATAGTACTTCGCGTGGTGACGAATGCGGCGATGATCGTCACGAGATATATTAGGCTAAAAACGCTGTTTCTGGAGATAAATGCTTAAATCTCCATACCACGGATAAGTTGTGCTTATTAGGAACATAAATTCATCCGGGAATGAATCACTGGGCTCAGAATCTGTTAAAGCACAGGGAAGGTCACAAATCAGCTCTACAAAGACTAATGATTTCTTTGAAGTATCTTTAGTGAACTCAAGGTCAAACTCCTGTAGGATGACAATCCATCGGGAGAATTTTCCCCCTAGCACTTGACAATTCAGGATGTAGTACATAGGGTTTTGGTCTGCGAGTATAGTAGTGGTGCGAAGCAGGATGCAGTGATGAAAATTTTGGACAACAATGACCGTAGCCAATGCTAGCTTCTCCACACGTGAGTATCGAGTTTTAGAATCGAGAAGATTCTTACTAGCATAGTAAATCACGTGTTCTAGGCCGTTTTGGTCCTCTTGGGCTAAAACCATTTTGATAGTAGTAGTAGAGGCAACAACATACAAGATAAAATCCTTCGAGTAATCCGGGGGGTGTATCACGGGTGAATGGATAAGAGCATGCTTAATATTATCGAAGGCTCGCTGGGCCTGGTCATCCTAGAACAACGGAGTATCCTTCTTAAGGAGACGCATATAACCATGCGTTTTCTCAACAAAGTTACAAACAAAACGACGAAGAAAGTTTGCCTTCCCTTGCAAACTTTGGAGTTCAAGCAGGTTGGTTGGGGCAGGGAAAGCGAGAATTGCAACAATCTTTAATGGATCAATCCGAATACCATCCTTGGAAACCATGAATCCTAAAAGAACTCTCGTCTCAATGCAAAAAACACATTCATGTGGGTTCAACCATATTTTGTAATGGTGACATCTCAAGACAATTTCTCTAAGATGTTGTGGATGGTCTTCCCGTTGCTATGAATGTGCAGGGAGATCATCGAGGTATGGATCCATGATGTTCTTAATGTCATGAAACGCCTAGGACATAGCATGTTGGAATGTGGCCCCAACGTTCTTAATACCAAAGGGTAACTTCCTGTAGGAAAAGGTTCCCCACGGGCATATAAATGCTGTCTTATGTTGATCGACAGGCAATATCTCAATCTGATTGTAGTAAAAAAATCCATCCATAAATGAGAAGATGACACCCCCAGCACATTTATCGATAATCTGATTGATGTGTGGAGTAAAAAAGTTTTCCTTGGGACAAGCTTTATTCAGGTCTCGGAAATCGATGCAGAATCGAATAGTTCCCTGCTTTTTGTTCACATGAATGATATTCGATACCCATTCCGTCAGGGGTACATGATAGATGAATCCTACCTTCAGAAGTTTCTTGACTTCGGCTTTGATAGCCACAGCCTTCCGTGGATGGACTTGTCTTGATTTTTGCCTAACCGGCCTGGCTGTAGGATAGGATTTGATCTCATGGACCACAATAGATGGATCTATCCCAGGAATTTCTTCATAAGACCAGGAAAAAATGTATCAAAACTATTTAAAAAGTGCTCTATACTCTTCAGTTTCATTTATTGAACAGTTCTGCCCAATGTGAACATGTTCAATAGTTCCAGGCTTGACCAATATGTCCATTGGAGCCATTTTGGTAATGTTGCATAAATTTCCTTCAGACTCAGAATATTGCAACAAGATAGGTGTTTGCAGAAGATCAACAATATCAGCACCCAAGAGAGATACAAAATCATTATCTGCCGAACTGGTATTAGGGAGGAATAAGGATCTGTGATGGTGATGCTCCCATATTGATTCATTCGTATTCATAATCTCTATAATAGACTTGTTTAATGGAAAAGTCTGGGAGAGATAATCTAGAATAGGAAGTGAAGGTTCTAACCAGTAGGGAAGGTGGTAAGGATCCGAAGCCACAAGATGAAGATCATCTGTATGGTCATCATAAATATATTGGATGGCATCATAAACCGCTTCATGAGGGCTAAGGGAGGATGTCTCAACAAATTTCTTACCCTTAGGATCATAGCTAAACGAAGAGATCATATTAATGGTCTCCGTTTCTGTGCTAGAAGGGGCTGATGGAAACACGCCCATAAGGGCGGAGTCCTTCAACATCCCTACCCCAATTGACTGGTAAGGAGGAGGGGATTGACCTAAAAAAGGGACGTTATCTGCCGTAGGGGTATTTACATCTGGCGTATATAAATCAAGTTGATCAATCATCACAATTCTTCCCAAATGCAGAAACTAGAGGGTTCTAAACACAATCAAAGCGACAACAGTCATAGCGTAAAACCAATTTCTTCCTAAGAGAAGATTGTAGTCTAACGGGGCATCCACTACTTCCACCTTAATGGAAATAGTTTTTCCCCCTAGTTCAACTGAAAGGGTTGGCATAAGACCATGGGGCTGGAAACCTCTTCCATCAAAGGCTTTTAGGGTTGTCGGTGATTTTACAAGCTCGGGAGAGCCAATGGATTTCCAACAAGATAGAGACAAAACTAAGGTTGAAGCACCTTCATTTAGAACAATTCTAAAGACCTTTTTCCCAACTACTCTTGTTATTGATCTATAAATCTAGTTGGTGAGGTAATCTAGGTTTGAGGTTCTCTGTATTGAAATGAATCAGATTCGTGCCACCCATGTCCATGGCTCCTAAGGAAATCAATAAGTTTTTGCGTTGCGTGGGACAACTTTGGAGCACTTCTAAGGTAGACATTGCACATGGATCCTGAGCTAGGTCTTCTACAACATTATAGAACTGTGCAGCTTGGGCATTAGGATTAAAAACAACCTTCCTAAGAGTACTCTTGGGTGCATGCAAAATCATGTCAAGATTAGGCTTCTCGATTGTTAGGGGACCATTAGACGAGGATATGAGAGAACCAGTAGAAGGAGCTTTATCTGGAGAAGGTTTTTCAATTTTATTCTCCTTAGGTTTGTCATATGACTGACTTTGAGTTGCTATATTAATAGTCTCTGACGACATCATTTGAATTTCTTCTATAGAACTAGAATTTCCCTGGTTAGACATGTGGTCTATCAGTTGTTGCTGAGAAGGAAAAGAATCAGTAAGGACTGCAGGTGGGGGGTTACTCTTTAAAAACTTATTAATTTCATCACTTCGGGGACACTCCTTCATGAAATGATCGCCGCCACACAATAGGTAGGGATATTTAGCTTTCCTTTTTCCTTTATTGTCATTCTCCAGGGCCATAGGTTTGGGACTTTTCTATTGGTTTCTAGGTTTCTTGTTTTTACCTTTTCCCTTCTTCTTACTATCAGATGATTGCATACTTTGAATAGCATTCACCTCAGTGGAAACTGTAGGATTGGAAGGAACAGTAATGGAAGGAATTGGTTTTTTGGTAGCTTTTACTGCTGACAGAGGCTGGATTGAACCGATAACCCCATCAACAGGAGTTTCTGTAGGTGGCTTAGTCAGGTCGGTGCTGGGATGAGGTGCTTAAGGAATAAGGTCATACAAAGTTCCAGACTAAGAATACACCAAGTCTAGATACTGAGCACGACTAACGGGCTGCTCTTCAGTAACAACACCACCCATAGCCACATCTTGGGAAATGGGTGGCAACAAAGACTTCATAAACCAATCAGCGAAGAGTTGGTCCGGGATAGGAGATTTAATGAGTTTTCAGTGCCTTCTCCACTCATGAATATGATCTAAAATGTGTGTGGAGGTATTTTGACGTAGAGAGATCAAAAGGTCTATACCTGTTTCGTAGCGAATGGGTAGCTGAAAGTGTGTGAGGAAGACGGTTGCTAAAGCACTAAAATCCACAAATGAGTGTCATGGAAGTTTGATATACCACTTCGCTGCCATACTAGTCAAAGTGCGCTGGAAGAGTCTCAATCAAATAGAGTCATCCATTAAGGCATTTGACAAACACCATATATGGAAAGTCATCACGTGATTTTTGGGATCATCTCCCTACTTTCCATCGAATTTCGGAATATCTGATGGTAACTTGACTGGAATGGGGGGCCATGATGGATTGTACTGGATGGGGTCATTGATCAACTTGGACAAATTAGGCAAGTCCAAAGTTGCTAGGAAAGGTAATTGATGATTTGGTTCAACATACTGGTAATATTGATAAGGCATATAGCCACTAGTAGGACTGTAAGTGGACTGATACATAGGTTTTTGAAAAGGTTGATGAGATGATGAACCTACAGAAAATGGGCCTCAAGGGTTAGGGCCAACAGAACCATGAGTTCCATTAGGAGGATTAGGAGGAGGACCACCAGGACCTCCGGGACCACTAGGGCCACTAGGACCACCAGGACTACTAGGGGGAGGATCCCCAGGACCTCCGAGACCACCAGGAGAAGGACCCCTAGGACCTTCGGGACCACCATAAGGAGGACCACCAGGACCACTTGGAGGAGGACCACTAGGACCAGAGACCACTAGGACCTCCAGGTCCCCTAGGGGGAGGACCACCAGGACCTCCGTAAGGTGTCCCTCCGGCACCTCCAACCATATGAATAGGTATTTCTCCCAATGCTAGGTATTTCTTGTTTTTGGGGTAGTGGGGTCCGTCAAAAGTACGCAGTGTGGGTACTCGTTGGACACGGAATCAAATTCCGTATCCAACGAGCTCTCCCGATCGAAATTTGAGTAAAAACACAATGAGATATGTCGAAAATATGAACAAAAAAAGTAGTTTTTTTTAATGACAAATATGTCAATTCAACCATTATGGTTGACTTATTTTATTGAAATTCTATTGGTTCTTGAATTCCAACTCACAAAAACTTATTTTGGCACGTTTTCTTATAAGGCCCATTTTAGACCCCAAATTTCCTCTAATGATTTCCAAGATATGGAATTCCAGTGTATGAAATGCTTGTAGGGGTAGGTTGGTAATTCATATTTCCTACAGGTACTTGATTTGTTGGGTGACCATGCCCCCAGGAAACTTGATTAACTACAGGTTGTGCCCCTAAGGGATGACATGAACTCAATGGAGGGTTAACTATATTCATAGGAGGAACGTAAACTGTGGATGTGCCTGCATTAGAGGCCTGTCCATTATGAGTAACAACTCCACCAGAAGGTAATGTAGATCATGCAGGGGGTTTCCCCCCAGCACTATAGGGTATTGATACAACTGGAGTTGAATGTTTCTCCCCAGCCCTAGAATGCCTAGGAGGACTAGAAACAGACCTAACATTTGCAACCATAGGGTTGAAAGTTTGACCTAGGTGGTGTGAAGTTTCAACATGATCAATAGGTTTCATAGAATCAGCCAGTGAACGATATCCGACTGGCTAAGGATCTGTATTACGGGGAAGAAGAGCTAACATAGGTTCTTTATGAGGGACGGGGGTTGCTAAGATAGTATCTAAACTTTGCATTCTCTTTTGAAAATCTTGTGCACGGTGAATAGCTGATTGAATTTGTCTATATTCCTCTTCACTTGGTGAAGAATGTTCAAGAGAGGGCCTATGCACTCCAAATGAAGCAATGGCCTTTCCCACAGAAGTTCCCCTAAACAGAGCATCTGGACCATAATCTGGACAAACAAGACTATCAACATGACCTTCCATAGGACCATGGAAAGAAGTGTCACCCACAGGAGATTGTTGGACCAAGGGAGTAACCTAAGAAGCGAATTGGTCTCCACTTTCTACAACTAGGTTCTCTTCCACATGGGAAGTAGTTGTAGCTCCTTGGTTAATAGCTTCCATTGGACCTTCTCCTATAATAGGAGGAAAGTCGGGTGGTAAGCCCTGTGTTCTTCTGGACCATCGCAAATGAAGCTTAGCCAGATTGCACAGTCACTAATCTAACCTAGGGTTTTAGAGATAATAAAAAACATGCCAAAAAGATTTCTCCTACTCAAGCTATAAGCCAACAAGAAAATTCAAATGACAAGATGAGCTCAAATGGTCGGTTTCTCACCAGGATTGTCAAGTAGGTGAAACTTGCGATATACCACAAGGGTATGTGCATAGTAATATCCCCAAATGATGTTTTCAGTGTATTTCTCCACACAAGATGGCCAAAGGGATTTTCTCAGATAGAGAAGGTATCCTAGTGGGGTCTCTTGATATACTCAAGGTACGTGGGAGTTCAAATCGGTAGTAGTGCCGTCTAATGCAAAACCGTTCACAAGGGGCCTTTCGATATGCAATCGAGTACGCGAAGTACCTTTCTATATACCTCAAGGGTATGTGAAAGGCCGTTTGATATACCGATGGTACATGAAAGAATTGCGTGAGTCTTGGGTTGTAGTGCGGACAAATAATGATAGCTCCTACGTTTAACAATGTCCGAAGACGTCTCTAACCTATCACTCAAATTTTTGTACAAATTTTAAGCCTATAACTACCATTAATTTTAAAGTGTAAGGTTAGGTGAATGCATGAGGTTTTGATAGAAAAGTAAAACTATGCAAGTATGAAATGTAAGTTCATTCACCTCACCATTAAGTATGCTTAATTATGGGAAGGAGAGAGAGTGCTTTCTTTTCAATTTTGCTTTAAAACCAAAAATTCCCCAAACAACTATATAAAAAATTCTTTTTTTCTGAGCATACAATCAAACAACACTTCTTCAAATCAACTCTTTTGAAAGCAAACAGGTAGGGTAATATCTCTTTTCAACGAAGAAGAAAGACAAACATCAATCAAATATGCATATGCCAACTATTTTTTCAATTTTTCTAAAACATGGAAATATCTAACTTAAACTATTGATATATATATTTCTTTTGATGAGATAATGATGCAAAATAGACAAAAGAACAAAGAAATCCTGAAAGCTTGTGAGGCTAGTCAGAGACCCAGTGACTTAAGCTCAATAAAACAATGACCTAGTCTCAACAAATTTTCTTTTTTTAGAGAGAAAATAATTCTTTCTCACACTTAACGAAAAACAGAAATAAGGAAACTGATCTAAGGGAGTCTTTCTTTTCAGTACTAGTCTATAACAGGCATAGATCTAATCTGACCTAAAGCTTCCAAAAACTCCTTTCAGAACAAACTTACAAGCAGTAATGAATGATGAATCTAACCTAGCTTTTTTGATTTTGTCAAACAAGCAATTTCCACATAAAAATTTTAGATTTCAATCACTCAGGAAATTTCAAACAAGTCTGGACAAAACTAACTGAACACACAAAAATCACAAATCCTTTGCAAAATTTGAAAAAATGAAGGTCTGGGACAGGCCTACCTGGCACCGTTCTGAAAGGGTTGCTGACAGAGCGGTTTCAAAGCAGAACCGCTTCTTATTCACTGAACTTAGGCGGTGACACCGCCTATTGCTAACTAGAATCAAGAGGTGGCACCACTTATTACCTAAAGCACATGCATGGTTTCCTATAACAATCCATAACACAAGGAGAGTGAGAAAATCAAGTTAAAAATTGCAAAAAATCTACAAAAACTAGTGAATCAACAATAATACAGAGCATATAAAGTCAAGGTGACTCAGATCTGAAGAGATCTGAATATTTCAAACCAAAAATTCACTAGGTTAGATGTAGATTTGACTGCAAAGATTGAAAGATGGAGCTTGGATTTAGACAAGAGTAGTTCAAAAAATGAGGAAGATCAGATCAAATTAACGTTCCCCATCGGAGTTTCCAAATTTGTTATCAGGAATATAACACCTTCTACGGACATAAGCTCTTCCTCTGGTTTGAATGGTTCAAATCCAAAACAAATGAGCAACAACTAGGTTGAGGACTTTCCCTGAAAGCTATAGATTCCTGGAATAAAACCTCTGATGAAGACTTGTAGACTTGCAAAAGCACATCAAACATACAACAACATCAAAGATACCAGAAAACTATCCATAGATCTATATTAGTGACTAAGGAATCCAATAATATATATGTGAGATTATAACACAACAAATATCTGGGAAGGAAATAAACTTTGCATTAATAGATGAATGAAAGAGCTTACAACCGTTTTTCCTGAGTGTCGATGCACTCCTTCACAAGACTAGCACCTCATCCCCGATAGCTCCAACTTGCTCCTCTATGCTCTCTAATGGATTAGGCCAGGATGTTAATTCAACAACATAACTTAACTTCTTTCTTCTCCCTCCCAACCATGGAGTATGAGCTTGTATTTATAGGGCTCAAAGGGATAGGAATGGTTGAGAAATTGGTGGGTGAGGTGGTCATGAGATCCTCAAAGGAGGGATATTGAGCTTAACTGACCCAGGTGAGTAGGAATAAGGCTAGAAACAAGGTTTTTCTTCTAGAAGCTTCGTGAAACCTCATTTTTTTCACTTTTACCAAGGGCACCACTTATACTCATTTATGACATAGTGGTGATGGGTGAGAACCACGCCAAAAACAAAGGTTAAAGGTGGTGGCACCGCCTGGTTTCCACATAACTTATGCGGTGCTACATAAGGTACTGCTTATTTGCTTAAGGGTAAGAGCGGTGCTAGAGTTTTGTATGTTAAAACCAACATCTAGAGCATGTTTCACTTCAAGTTTTGGGATTTGAGGGAAAATATCTGTGTTAGGGATCCTATCACATGCTGGTGACAGAATTCAAGTGTAACAATAGGACACAAAATTTAGTTTATGTGGTAAAAGTTTCAGACCCTGAAGGTGAAACAGTGACACGTGACAGTCCGTACAAGTTCGCTATACTGAACAGTCCTGAAATAAGTCACCTTGGGAAAATTCCCATAAGTCCCAATTGGTGAAACTAATTCTTCTCTAACCTATGGGGTTGGAAAGAAAACAGAACAGGATACCTCAATCCAAATTTTTAGACACACATGAGCAATAAATTTGGAGATACAATAGAAACAATATTAGGAGATTCTGAAGAAGAAATCGAAGAAAACTAGGGCATAATATTTTTTGTAAAGATCACGGTTTTGGGAAAATGAGTATGCTTCTTAGATCTCCTTGAGGAGCCACATATTTCTATCCAATAAGATCTGAAATATACCTAAGTTTAAAAATTAGGGTTTCTCTGTCAAACCCTAGGTCCACCAGAAGCAACATTCCAGAAAAGCTTTCAACCAAGAATCAGATTGAAGCAATCTTATTGGTTAAAGGAGGAGCCACAGATCCAAAAGGAGATGAAGACAAATCACAAGAAAGAGTCTACCAAACAAACAAACATAAGTATTTTAATTTTCTTTCCTATATATGCCGTGTATTATGCATGATAGGATGTTTTCATTTATGACAATATACTACTAATATGCATGTTATGGGTAAGTAGCCCATGGTGCTATACAAAACTCCATTACTACTTATCTAGAATGAAACCTATTTGTTGGAATATTGGCTTAGTAAACAATCTCAATGATGTTTTGGTAGAGATGGAAGGCATTTGGAAAGTTTCCATGAGATATGGATGAATGTTGTATTGGCTAAAATAGTTACATGATTGTATCGTTATGCATAAGAATTTGTCATTATGCATATGGAGTGTTTCTAACTATGTAACTGGTACATTTAACTTGTAGGAAAGATCACATACAATATCCTACAAGAAAAGGGTGAGACTTGTTCTGAAGAACAAGTGGTGACAATTCAAGATTCACTCCAATAAAAATACATGAAGATGAACATGAAGGTCCCAAGGTCAAAGACACCATCATAGAAGAAAGAGCTTCAGAATAATATAAGAGAGTGGTAGATCCACCTCGAGAGATGAATACCATCTTGGGAATGAGAGATAATTCAAGATGAAGAAAAGTATGGCAGGTCTTCCAAACTAAAGTAAGAGGTCTCATAAAGTAAGAGGTCTCTAGTTATGTGGCACAATTGAGTGACATCATTAATACAGGCCCTTTCAGCTATGGAAGAAGCTATGACCAAAGAGTAACAGTTGATCATGGGGAATGATGACTAGGGTATGGTTCCAAAACCTAAGGGGAAGTTTGTAGTGTCTTCCATATGGATCTACAAGAACAAGTAAACAAAGAAAGGTTTGTTGTTTTTCTAAAAAGGAATAGACTATGGCATGGCATACTCTATTGACTAGACACACTTCTCCAGTAGAAGTATATATCGAGCAAAGAGCTACCTGTGTAGAATAGGCTTTGTATGAGCTCAAAAGGTACCCATAGATAAGCACATCCAAGATCTTGAAGAACACCTAGAGTGATGAACATCTTAACCTTTGTTACAAGGTTGAATATGGAAACATATAGAAGATGACAAGATTACAGATGGGTGCAAGAGGAACTTTTCAACAAAGTTTAAGATAAAGGGATCTTGGTATCTAGTAACCTGAGATGGATCCATAGAGGATAAATAATAGAGGATGCTACCTGTCACTCTAGTAGAAAATGTAGAGGGAGGGTGATGCTCTGCTTCAGGGGGTGTGACTGTAGAAGATATCTGAGTTTGAGATGGTACAATAGGATGGAAAACTACTTAATGGACTAAGGCTTTACCAATAGTAAAGTGGGTTCTAACCTTCAAGGTTGAAGGTAGAAGAATAGGATATGTTGATGACCTAACAAGATGAACTCATGATAGAATCAATGATGGAAGAATACCAAAGTCATGTTTGGGATACAATACCCAAACCAGAAAGCAAGACTGTGGTGTATTCCAAGTGGATCTTCAAGATAAGACATGCTGCTGATGGAAGGACGATTCTACCAGAGAGAGGGAATTGATTATGAAGAGACATTTTCTCCAAGAGAAAGGTACACTTCCATTAGAACCATCATGGCATTTTCTTCCATGATGAAGTGGGATCTGTTATAACTAGATCTTGTTCTTAGTTTATCTGTTCTTTTTGTCCTAATTTTCAACTGTTGGTTTAAAATGATTTTACATTTTTTTTTGATTTTAAGAACTTTTGACAATCAATAATTTTTGTTGGATTTAATGCTTTTAATGGTTGAATTATTTCAATAATTTAATTTTAAGGTTTGTCTTTTGGGATTATTAGTTAATATGTATATCTTTACGATTTCAAAAAATTATAATAAAAGTTTATTCCAAGTTTTCTTTATAATCTAACCCTAATTTTGAGTCCTTTGTCAAATATTTTCATGAGGAGATTCCTGTAGCAGCTCTGTTTTTCTTGTTTTTGTCATTATCATTGGGAGCATATTACGAGGTTATGGAAATGAATTATGGAAAAAAAATGATGTTTTTGTTCACAATGGACTCATTCACAAAAACCTCTCTCAGGTTTGCAACAGATGTTATCGTTTGAGAGATTCAAATTCATCTTTGTGGCCTATTTTTAGGGTTTGAATTATTTAATAATTTCCTGTTTTAGTCACAAATTTCCAGCATGTATTTCGATCAATTGAAGGGGAATTTGTAAAAAAAAAGAGAGATTTTTGTTCATAACAGACTCATTTAAACAAACACCTCTAATTTTTTGCACAGGTGTCCCGGATCGAGAGATATGAAGACATCTTTGAGACCCAAATTTTCAGAAGTTCGCCAAATTTCCCCAAATCTGATTTGCTATTTTTGGGTTAATTGTCTTTAAAGATTTTGAGTTATCATGTAACTCATTGATGTAACTATTTCAAATTTCGACCTAGAAGGTAGTTATGGAACTACTTTACCGTTGTAATGATAAAAGGAAGACAAACATACATTTTTGGGTGGGATTTTTCACTCAAGGAGAGGCTTTTGGAGCTTTGATTTCTCAAGCTAGCATTTATAACTATTATGTAAGTGGATGACTGTTATTGATTATATATAAAATGATAAGACCTTTTACCTGTCATGCTTTTTCATTTCTGAACTGGTTGATTGCTCAGTCTACAATTTCATTTCATGTTTAAAGGTTTATTCATGTAAATGCTTATAGCCCGTGGATGAAATTAGTGTTTCATGTGTAATGTTTATGGTTCATTGGAATGTGTTTGATCCCTAGTTTATCCAACTTGCATGATTTAGTTATGTATTATCTTGTTGTTGTTTATTTCCTCTTTGATTGATGAAGTTTTCAACCAAAACTAAAAACCAAAACCCTTAAAACCAATTTTATTTTATTTTTATTTGAGATTGTGTTGGCTTGTTCTTTTAGTAGCATGAGAACAATTTCTGGCACTAACATCTTTGGCGCCATTGCCAGGGAGGAAGATGAAGTATATATTCCCTAGGATATCATTATTCTTCTGATTTTGAGAGGTGAACAAAGTTAGAAAATCTTTTAGACTACAAATTTTAACCGACGACTCCACAAAAGAAAGATTTGTTGGCCACTCCACCGATTCAAGATGTCAATGAGCATGGAAGCCATTGTGGCTGCGAGGTATGCTTTCTATGATTTCTCAAATATTGCTGGTTTTCCACATCCAGTGCTTTCTAGAACTGAGTGGAGTGACTATCTTCCTAGATTCAGAGGAAACAAGTATGAGCATCCTCGTGAGCACTTATTAAATTTTCATAAATGCATGCTTGAACATGATTTTGTTCATGAGGATGTCTTAATCAATATGTTCATATTTGATTTAGAATAACATGCTCATGAATGGTGTCAATCTCTTCCTGCTGCTAGCATTCATTCTTTGAAGGAGTTTCATACTGTTTTTCATCATCATTATCAAAGATTTTATCCGATAGATCTTCTATTTGAAAATTTTTGTGAGGAATATGAATTGCATGATGAGATTGAAGATATAGATAGAGAAGAATTGATCCCTCACAATATTCATGAGTTCTCTAATGATCTTCAAGATGATAGGTTTTCCCATAAATATGAACTAGAAGTGAATAACGAAGAAGGTGAAGGTTCTTTTATTATCATTAATTTTGCTTATTATAAACCTGAAGATTTGGTTTCTTTAGATACAAAACACAATGATTAGTTGTCTTTTGGTCAAATGCCAATGGAAATCGGTAAGGAAAATCCTTAGCTTTCATATTTGCAGACAAAAGGAAATTGCAAGAACCATGAAGAACTGGATTTGCAGAGATCATCTATTTCCAAGGAGGAGCAGCAAGAGTATTTTCTTTCTCTTTATGTACCCGTTACTTCAAATCTAGATAAAAAAGATGATAATGATGAGGAAGATCATGCTAATGTTTTTTCAAATTATCCTTTCTATGATGAATGTGAATCTGACCTAGGTATTAAGGGAAGTGATAAGCACTCTTCAGAAACTAGTCAGCTTGAGTTAGTGGAAGATATAAAACAGTATAACCTCAACAGAGTTGAAGATTTTATATATTGTTCTCTTATTGCATTATCTCATGGAGTATTAAGAATTGAGGACACCCATTTGCAGTCTATTCTTTTTGAACAACATGAAGGAATAATTTTGCATGAGTTTCATGATCCCGTGGCTTCTTGGATGGAGTTGTATTTTTCAAAGGTTTCTAATGCTCCAACTTTTGGCATACTTCCCATTTCCAGTGATAAGTATCAGATGCCTACAGACTCTTTATTGCATTTATCACATATTTTGTGGGTCTTCTCAAATAGTAGCATGCATGGAATTATGATTCTCAGTCAAATGGTTTATGGGCTTCATTGGAAGTATGATTACACTTGATTGCGTTGTTTCCTCCGATTAGAAGTAGGAGTAAACAACAAAATACACTCACTATATGAGCATGTAGATTCTTTTCAGTATGCTGGTTTGTAGCAGTATTTTGTCATTTCAGAGGTATGTGTTCAGAGTTTGAGAAAGTTGCAAAGATTTGGTAAATGACTCCATCACCCAATGAATAAGGCACAAGGTCTACGGGTTTTTGAAGCCTCACAATTAGGACTTCATACCGCAACAAGAGCCAGATGTTATAACTAGATCTTGTTCTTAGTTTATCTATTCTTTTTGCCTTAATTTTCAACCGTTGGTTTAAAATAATTTTACATTTTATGTTGATTTTAAGAACTTTTGAAAATCAATAATTTTTGTTGGATTTAATGCTTTTAATGGTTGAATTATTTCAATAATTTAATTTGTATTTTGGGATTATTAGTTAATATGTATATCTTTAAGCTTTCAAAAGCTTATAATAAAATTTTATTCCAAGTTAGGTTTATAATCTAACCCTGATTTTTGAGTCCTTTGTCAAATATTTTCATGAGGAGATTCCCGTAGCAGCTCTGTTTTTCTTGTTTTTGTCATTATAATTGGGAGCATATTATGAGGTGATGGAAGCGAATTTTGGAAAACAAAAAGAGGTTTTTGTTTACAACAGACTCATTCACAAAACCCTCTCTCAGTTTTACAAGAGCTATTATCCTTTGATAGATTAGAATTCATCTTTGTGGCCTATTTTCAGGGTTTGAATTATTTAATAATTTCCTGTTTTAGTCACAAATTTATAGCACGTATTTCGATCCATTGAAGGGGAATTTGTAAAAACAAAGAGAGGTTTTTGTTCACCATAGATTCATTTAAACAAAACTCTCTTAGTGTTTTCACAGGTGTCCTGGATCGAGAGATATGAAGGCGTTGTTGAGACCAACATTTTCAGAAATTCGCCAAATTTCCCCAAACCTGATTTGTTATTTTTGGGTTAATTGTCTTTAAATATTTTGAGTTATCATGTAACAAATTGATGTAACTGTTTCAAAATTTGACCTATAAGGTAGTTATGGAACTAATTTACCTTTGTAATGATAAAATGAAGACAAACATACAGTTTTGGGTGGGATTTTTCACTCAAGGAGAGGCTTTTGGAGCTTTGATTCCTCAAGCTAGCATTTATAACTCTTATGTAAGTGGATGACTGTTATTGATTATATATAAAATAATAAGCCCTTTTACCTATCATGCTTTTTCATTTATGATCTGGTTGATTGCTCAGTCTACAATTTCATTTCCTGTTTAAAGGTTTATTCATGTAAATGCTTATAGTCTGTGGATGAAATTAGTGTTTCATGTGAAATGCTTATGGTTTATTGGAATGTGTTTGATCCCCAGTTTATCCAACTTGCATGATTTAGTTCTGTATTAGCTTTTTGTTGTTTATTTCCTCGATTGATGAAGTTTTCAACCAAAACTAAAAACCAAAACCCTTCAAACCAATTTTATTTTATTTTTATTTGAGATTGTGTTGGCTTGTTCTTCTAGTAGTGTGAGAACAATTTCTGGCACTAACATCTTTGGCGCCATTTTCAGGGATGAAGTTGAAGTATATATTCCCCAGGATATCATTATTCATATGATTGTGAGAGGTGAACAAAGTCAGAAAATCTTTTAGACTACAAATTTTCACCGACGAATCCACGGAAGAAAGATTTGTTGGCCACTCCACCG
>LPNX010952895.1:326800-350995 GCA_001517045.1 Pseudotsuga menziesii | reverse complement strand
ATATGCGTTTTGAGGGCTTCTATCTATCACATGAGTAAAAAATCAGGTTTTCATCGCCAAATTTGGCCAAAAAGTGTTACCCATCTTCATGGAATCACCGTGTTGTATCGTTCCTTGTAACGTCGTAGCTGACAAAACATGTCGATACAAAATTCTAAGTGTAGAGCATAACTTCTGATATGTTGATAGATCAATCCATCCCAAATTGATTTGTTGTTGAATGTTTGGATTCCCTACTAATCTGTCATCAGGATCTTTGATCGTATTAGTACCATTATCTTTCGAAATTCCCCTTTTTAGGATATCAGTTGTTATGATTGGGGTGTCAATAGAGAATTTTCACAATGTCATTTTATTTTATGATTGTTGTACTTTGAGCATTGATTTGAGCTCAAAGATGTATTTTCATCCCTTAAGGTTTTAATGTTTCTTTCTATATCTTTTCCAGCTTGCTTTCTAACATGTTGTCATTTTGAAACTTCTTAATCAATTCTACTTGGGAAATTTTTTCATCTTCATACTTCTTAAGTTGCTCCTTAAGATCTTTGTTATGATTTATGATGCAACTATTCTCTTCCTGCTTGTCTAGAAAAGTTTCCTTCAATGTCTTTTGTAGAGTGTTCTTCCTTCTGACTATTTTTAAACTTAATTTTTGTGACTAACGTCTTATTATGGTTCTGTAATCTAAAAATTTCTTCAGAATTGTTGGATAATGATTTATTAATTTTTGCAATCTCTAACTTCTGTGCCGTTTTAGAGTCGTCATTTTGTTGTTGAAGGACTTTTATCTGTTGTCGACACTGGTCGATTTTTTATTCTTGATCTTCTAATTTCTTTTGTATTTGCGCCAGCTCTTCATCCTTGTCATTAGTGATTTTTTTCAAGTGTATTATTTATGCTTCATAATATTTTATTTCTTTCTTTATATCTTGATTTTTTAATCTCTAATTGAAATCACTTTTATTTTCTAATTCCTCGATTTGCGCAGACAATTTTTCTATATGATTTTTCTTGTTGAAAATTTTTTGTTCCTTGAAAATTTCTTGTATCTTATGTAGTTTAATAATTACTTCCGAATTTGTATTCATGTCGCGTAAATATTCATTGTCTCTTTGATAAAACATTAACTTTGTTTTTAATTTCTATATTTGTAGTCACAAACCCACTTCCATGTTTTTTGACATCTTCGATGATAGATAGTCATTTTTATGACTTTGAATTCTTTTGACGAGCCTTCAATTGGATTTGACTTCTTCGATGATTCTTCCTTTGATTTAAAATTTTTCGGTGACAATTTGTCTTCCTTTAACTACTTCTTTTAACTTTAACTTCTTTTCTTCTTAAAACGTTTTTGTCGATTGTGTGTAGATTGGGTGGTTGGGAAGAATGAATGCTGCCCTCACCACCCAAGTTCAAATATTGGGGATTAACTTTTATAAAAAAGAAATATTAAGCCTTGGGACTCACATTTATAATATATTTGATTAAAATACGATTGATCGTTGACTCTATAATTTAATTATTTTTCCCTTATTATAAAACCCATTTTTATTAGTGTAAATAATGGCCAAGGGCTGCATGGCTCTGATACTAAATGAGTTGAACAATAGTTCACTCACACACAATATTAACAAAATATTTGGAATATTAAATATGCCATGAATAAGAACATAATTTGAATATTGAATAGATAATATATTGGTATTTACAATGACAAGGGACCTGTATAAATAGGTCCTCATGGTGACTATTCACCCGAATGAGGTGTCTCTTAATCACCCTAACTACTATTTATTTTATTATTTAATTTTACTTATTATGTTTATAACATCCCGATTCCAACTTAGGCTCCCTACCTCAACACATGAGGCCAAATCTGGACACAAGATTGTCTTGGAGAATGACTTGTGATGTTGTAACTTTAACAAAATGGACTCTGCATGATGAATTTGTCTAATTTTATTTTTAGGAAAGCATGCAAAATTGTGCACAGGGGTGCCACGTAGAATTCCCATAGGATTCCACATGTCCTACATGGAAAATATAATTTGATGGCATGGTAACACCTCACGATGGCACATGGCATGCATATACCGACATGGAAAAACCTAATAATGAAATGTGGTAGTACAAATGCACAGTTGGTAGGTGACATGGAAACACAGTTGTGGACACATGGTATATCATACAATTGATGTGGCACTCACTAGGTATGTTACTGGGATGACATGTTTAAATTTCAGTGTGACACATGGAACTTATATGATCCTGATTGAGAAGTTGAATGGGAATGCAATGCTTACATGGTTTCCACATGGGACAATAAGAGGTTTCCACATGGTAGTTCCAAAAATAATGGGGTGGGAATAGGACAATGCAAATTCTTTGTCGAAGGATTTAGACTTGTAATATCCAATCAATTAACAGGGTGCCTTGTCATTGGACCACTCATATGGATTTTTAACTAGGTTTATCCAACAGATTGAACCTATGACTTCACATTATAAAACCAAGGTTTATTTATGAAAGTAAATACTACAATGGAGAGCCACTATGGGATTAGATCTCAAAGAGGCCTGAGAGAGTTCCAGAATTGTACTCATAGTATCGTTTAGTGTTCCAAAGGGTGTCATTTCGCACCTAGTTAGAACACAGTCAAGTTTATACTCGTTTCTATCAGAATTTCAAGAATAATTCAATGGCGACCTCTCTTTCTATGTTTGAGAAACATAATTGGAGGGTGTATTCAAATTTTGTATTATTTTAGTCATTTTGGAAGCAAGAAGAAAGATGAAGTTCCTCTACCAATCAAGTTAAATCCTTCTTGTAGGACTATATACATTCTTCATGGAAGTTTAGAGATATTAATTATTGTAAAAGAATTTGAAGTGTGTTTTTAATTGATCAGTCACACAATGGAAGTGGAATCAGAGAAGTAGCTCGCATTGGGTGAACTCCATTATCATTCCCCATGTCATGATTATAATTTGATAATCGTATATTTTCTTTGTTTTTAGTTTACTTAACTTGAATTAAACATTTTTAGTAAACTTCATGTTAAATGATTAACTAATTCACATGTAAATTGTTGGGAAAATCAATTTCTTATGAAAACTATCAATTCCAAATATGACTATCAATCTGTTGTGTGTCTTTTTGTTTCAAGTTTATTGTGAAACATATATGCAGGCTATAATTTCCTTCACTAAAATTGGCCATTTAATATGCATTGCACAGTCAAAGTAAATCAATCCATTTTTGCATAGCTCAAACACACTTTTTAAAACTGAAACACACCACACTTGCATTATTGGAACACACATCACTTGCATAATTTAAATGCACCACACTTACAAAAATTAAAACACACTCACTCTTGCATAATTGAAACATACCTAAAAAAATTAAGTCAATCAAGGAAATGAAAAGAAGGTAAACACACCATATGGTTGCAACCACACTAATATAAAAATCTAACATACTTTCATAAATAAGGAACATGAATTTAAAACACATCTACGGAAATGAACAGATCAACATAAAATACATTCTACGCTAAGAAATAAGAAGAAGTTTTTCTAATTACAATTTATGAAAATTAAAGAACTACAATCTACATCAACAAATGAGACCAAAATAAATATAATCTTATTTCATTATAACTTGGAATTATTACTCTAAGAGTCCTCCTCTTGGAATGGAGAAGGAACTCTTATTTACACATGATTTTTCCATAACAAATAATAAATGAAGATCCAGAATATGCTCAACAAATTTATAATAATTTGGATCTTAAAACCAATTCAAAAATAATCCCAAGATATTTATTGGGCCACGAAAAGTGCACAAGGAAAAAGTTGACGTGCAAACAAAGAAGGAAAAGTGAGCACACGACAAGGGAAAAGCAGGTAAAGAAGGAAGTAAATGAAGCAGCATAGAAAGATAAAACATGCACATGGTAGAGAAAGGAAGGTTTAAGATGGAAAGGAAGCGCAGAATAGAGGAAGTTGCAACAGGGTTGGGGCGACAGAGAAGAGCACATATAGAGAGGGTGGAAGCAGCAGGTAGAAGAGTTAATGCTAGAAAGACAGAAGTCAAGGAAGAAGGTGAAAGGAAGAACCAACAGAAGATGGAAGGACAGTTTTACAGCTAGTTATGACTAGTATAGACGAGTTTAAAGACATTTATGCAGCTAGTTAAGGATGTGGTTAATGCATTGTTGGGTAAAAGCATTGATCAAATTATAAGAGAATTCCAATGATTTAATTGTCAACCCGAAGAGAGCATAAACTTGTGCAAAACATATGCAGGGGAAGAGTGTCGTTGAACTTAATCTAATATTCTAAATGACTGAAAGCAAAAATATATGCAATTGAAATTAAATTAAACTTGCAAAAGCAGAAATGACATGAAAGACAAGAAATGACATGAACGAAAACCTAATCTAGAAAAAGTAGGAAATTACAGAAAATAAATCTAATCTATGAAAGCATAAAATTGCATAAACATAAACTAGTATAAAGAAAATCAACATTAACTTGTGAGTTCAAATAAAATCAATACTATCAATTCAAAAGCAAAACATAACTGAAAATCTACACTAACAGTTCATAAGATAGAAACTGAAAAATCTATATTAACATGGAGGAATCAAAGGATGTGCATCAAAGCATCATCTCCATTACATAACCATCAAGAACCTATTCTATGACTAACTCTAAACTATTTTCTACTTCTAAACCACTAGAAAGATCTCTAACAAAAATGAGGAGAGAGCCCTCCTATTTATACATAAATCTAAGATAACTGATCATAATTATAGATCCACTATTCTCTCAACCTATCCCTTAAAATCCTCAACAAAATTACACCTCATCCCTTCAAATCCTCAACAAATCTACAACTCATCCCTCAAAATTATCCAACAAATATTGGATGAGATATTCTCTCCACGTGTCCATGATCTTCTCCTTGAAGTTAGCTCACATCTAGAAGATTAAATTCGAATTTGAAGCTAGGTGGTCACTTTTGAGCTTGTTAAAGTCTTCAAATACACCCGTAAACATCACCAAACTCACCCAACTTTAAAGTATAATGGAAATATGTTTTTTTTCTCAATAATTAACCATAATTTCACTCAAAATATTAAAAAATAAATGATTTAGAAAATAGTAATATAAACTCATATTTATTATGAAAGTGGTGAATATTAATGGTTTTATGGAAGGATAAAGTAGGAATAAGGTGACAAACGGTATGTAAAAGATGAATAAAATGTGGTCATTTTACGGCTCAACATACCCCCCAACTTGACTATTTGCATGTCCTCATGCAACTATGCATTGATTCTTTTTTTATCTTTTTGGCTTTGGAGCTGGGCTTTACATGATGATATGTAATAGTAGATCACATCATGATTTTGAAATGCATGTGTGGCAGCAAATTTTTCGTTTCTTTTTTCTTTTTCTTTTTTTATATATTTTTGTGGTTGGGTCTCATGTGACAACCATAAAAAATGTTGGTTCTTGTGTTAACAACATTTGCTCATTTTATTTTTTATATGTTTTCTTCTTCTTGCTGTAATACATAAAATTTATGCATTAGAAATGATAAATCATCAATGTATATTAGAAATCCTTTTCTTCATATTATGAATCATGCCAGCATAGTTTGGGAAATACATGTTGATTAAGGGTAAATGAGATGACGGATATGTAAAATGGTAATGAATAGTCCCCTCCAACTTGAGATCTATTAGGTATATGAAAATGTGTAAGGTAATGTAACATGGTGAGGGATTTTTTCAAATTCATTCATTTTCTAGCATTTAAGGAATTAAATGATTAAATATTAGAAAACAACATACCTCCACTTACCCAAAAAGTTGATGAATTTATACAATAGGAATGTGGTTGTTGTTGCTGAAATATCAAAATGTGAAGTGGAGGATCTGAACTACTCGTTAGTTGGATGAAGATATGAAAGTTGAAAGTAGAACTGTAGTAGTCTCATATGACTGGAAGTATGCTGCTGTAATACTGCTGATAGGGTCATGCAAAGTATATAGTCTTCACCTGCTACAAAACCCAATGGTACAATTCTTACCATGCGAATAAATGTGTCGATGTCAAACATGGAAAGAATTCATTGGATTGTGGACCATTGATGAATGTCATAAACCAATGCGAGGAAATCTCAGCATTGATGTCAATGAGTGCCAAGGTACCTAAGTACGTCATGCAAAGTGCGAATAAATGAGATGATGTTGAGCCACTTGCAATATCTAATGATCAAGGGACATTGATGTATTCCCATGATTGCGAGCGAGAGAACTTGCCATTAAGGCATGCAAGCCTCAAGGTACTAAAAATGAACTCTAGTCTCTATCCCATATAAGGTGCTGAGGTCGATGGGGCAAGACCTGTTGAAAGGTGGACCTTAGGGAATCCCACATCAGTCAACACAAGTTATACATAATGAGTGGTAGGACTATATATGAAAAATATGAGGTCCAAACAGTTTTTATGGAAGGGATAACAAAGCAGTATAGTCATGAAAAGGAAACTGAATGGTTTTATTCAAAAGGAAAAAGATAAACTGAAAATGAGGGAAAATGTGTGTGATTCAGAAATGTGGACATGCTAGAAGTTATAATGTATAAGGAAGAAAAAGTAGAACATAGATGACGAATAATCTTTGAAGGAGAAGGATAAGTAATCATGACATGGTGCAATTCGTTTTTGAAAGGCTTCTTTGTGGCAGCAAATATCATGACATACATAGTAGAAATTTAGCTTCTTCAAGCTTTCAATGGAACATTTTTTTCTGAAAAGTTTCTGCGATTCTAGAAATCAATTCTGCACGCCATTCGTTCGTCTTCAAATCTGCAAAAAAAATTAGTATTTCTCTGCAACAAACTTGTTAGAGCATTGAAAATATATGAAATTATGTGCTGAACAAAAAGTTAAGGAGAATAAATAAAAATGATCTTATAGCTGAAAATAGCAAGTTCTTTGTCAAAACCTGTTTCTGAGTGATTTGGAAAGACAAGTTAGCACAGTAATCATAAAATTTTGAGAAGATTAAAATTTAACATTTTATGATTTTATTTATTACCTAATACTTTTTATTTATTTATATGTTTTTAGTTTTGATTTAATTTAATTTAATTTTTTATATTTTTATCATTTTTCTTTTATTGTTATTTTTGAAGTTGTTTATCTGTATATATATATTTTAAATTTATTTATTTATAGAAAAGAACAAATATATATATAGATATATGTTAAAATTTATTTTTTATTTAATTTTGTTTGAGAACAAAATATATTTTGTAAATATTTTTATTTTGATTATATATATATATATATATATATATATATATATATATAAACTAATTTAATTTATAACTTCTATTTATTTTTATGTTTTTTTCTTCCTTTAAAAAAAAAAGTATTATTGATTTAATTATATTGTTTAGTATTTTTTATTTATTTTTATTTTTGTATTTATTTTTAATGTTTATATTTTTAGGTATATATGTTTTTTTAATTGTTTTGCAGTAACAAAATTTGGAACATTAATCGGAATTTTACATCTGCATACAAAAAGGAATGCGTCCCTACATAACGATTGAGCAAATAGAGAGAGAGGGTTGACCCTTTCAGTGGTCTACCCCTCTAAAAGGAGGCTAACTTAATGATCTAAACAGAGAGGAGTGTGCAAAACGATTTCTTTATAGTGAGTTTAGCTTTTTGAAACAAACACTACCTCCCTCAAACGAAAGATGTGCTAGGTCCTGTGCAAAAATAAAAACCAGCGTAGATCCAAATCCTAGGCTTTTATTTATTTCATTTTTTACAACATAATTCTAAGGCCAAATTTTTACATTATTAACAAAAGATATGTTCCTATCATATCTAATGTGATTTTAGGGAAATTATTATAAGTATGAAAAGAATATTTTTAAATTTATATTTCAAAAGTTTTCTTCTATCTTTCTATTATGTTTATGCAAAATTATTAACTTTCTTTTTTGCTAATTTTTGTACAAATATAATATGTAAGTTATTAATAAAGCTCTTTAATCTCTTTAAAACACTTGATACTTTATTAACTTGATATATTTGCAAAATTACTTTATCTCATATCTTTTGAAATTCTTTTCCATAAATAAAGTAAAGTTACCTTATAATAAATAAAGTAAAGTTACCTTATAATAAAAGATCATATAAAGCTTTAAAATTGTTTTATAATATTCTATGAATGAATCTTTTGTAACTATTAACACATAATAATAATATGTGTATAACTCTTAACACATAATAATAATATGTGTATGAATATTATAATAACATGATTCACCTAAAAATAAGCACATCTCTCAAAAAAGATATTTTATAGTTTTATTTTCAAAATTATAAAAATATTTTATAGTTTTATTTTCAAAATTAAATGGAGAAGGGATTTTATAATGGTACATTGAGACTTAAGAAACCATTTTTATTAAAATCATTAATTTTTATTAAAATCATTATGAGAAAGCTTCTCATAAAATATATAAGAAAAGAATATGTAGTTTTATATTCATTATGAGAAAGCTTCACATAAAAGATATAGTTTTATTAAAATTATTATGAGAAAGCTTCTCACGAACTGTTGCAGTAATTTGAAGGAGGAGCGAGCTATTGTTCCAGATGATGCTCATGGAAGGTCTACACTTTACCAAACAAAATCTGAATTATCATTGAAATGCCTGCAAGGTCTGTCAATAGCGGATATTACTAGTTGGTAAGCGAAGACCGACTCAGTTGCATCTTTTTTGTTATTGATTTGTGAGATACATTTTGGTGAAAACTTTTACCGTTTGTAGTCTTAATAATAATATAATTGTCTCAGTGCCTCTTCCCACGTACGCATACATTGGATTAGGGTTGCGCTTCTCTTGAATTGGGATCTTCATTCAATTATTCAAGGTGGAAGATATTGGCCAAATTGATCCGGATTTTCCGTTGCATCCAAATCGCTGGTTGGTTGCACAAACGCCAATTCACTAGTGTATTCGTTGAGTGGCATTTATATTCAGGATTGATAGTAACCAAAACCGCGTTAAAGGATAAGTCTGGTGGGCGTTAGTTATTGGATTAAATCAAACTGAAATCTTGATGACTTGGCTGTTGAAATCACCAATATCTCTGGAGCAGAGCTGGGCCAAATAGGTAGGCACGATATTTTTCTCACCTTGCTAAGCGCAAGGTTTTGTTTTTTGAACTATTAGTTGGGTAGGTTTTTTATGATATTGGAACAAAGACCAACAAATTTATTAAACCATGGTGTTAAGGTATTTATGAGGGAGAGTGTTTTCATCCTCCTTTATCACGTGGAGAAAGCAAACAGAGGCAATGGTTCTGTAGACGTCTTTGACGAGGATTCTGGGCAATAGTCTGGTAATGGCTTGTACCAGCATCTCGTGATCATTGCTCTAATGTCAAAACCCAAGACTTTTACAACCAGATATGGGTGATTCTATGCCATGCTCCACGAAAAATGAGCATCACTAAATTTTCTAATGTTTTACTTTATTTTTTTTACAGGATTGTTTTATAAAAAGGGCGGAATGAACAGATCGAAAAGTGGGCTGAATAACAGATCGAAAGATGGGCTGAAAAATGATTTGAAGAACAAATCTAAAGATGGGCCGAAAAATGGATCGTTTGATCTGTTATTTGGATGTTTATTATTTTATTATATATGGAGATTAAAATTTGCAGGTTTTGTCTAAAAATTTATTGTGTAATTTTATTCTTATGCATTTTTATTCAATGTTTATCTTCACTTAAACAAAACATTTCATTTACTTTGGTTTTTTGAAAAGTTTTTATTTCTATTTTGTAGATTTTTTTATATAAGTATAAAAATGTTTAATGTATAATGTTAAAGGTATGGTTAAAACTAGAAAACTAATATTAGATATATTATTGGGTATATTAAAACTAGAAAACTAATATTAAAGAATAGATTAAAACAAAGAAACATTATATACTTTTAATTTCTTTATATATTCCTTTTAAATTTTGTTTTAAATTTTAGTTCAAAGTATTTCTAGATATAAACTAAGTTTTTGTTCCTAACAAAAGATGAAGTTTTTATTTTATTTAGATTTATTTACTTCTTATTTACTTATTTATTTATTTAAATAAAAAACTAAAACAAACAAAAAAAACTATATAGATTTTGACTATTCTTTTATTTGTTTATAGATTGTAAAAAAAAAACTAATTCATAATTTGTTTTTTTATTTTTATCATGACTTAGAAAATTTATTAAATAAAAAAGTAAAATGAAAAAAAAAGCTATAAAAATTTTAAATTAAAAGATTAAAATTATTCTTAATTTCTAACAAAATTAAAAAAAATAGTAATTAGGACTATTTAGAAATAAAATTTTAACAAATAAAAACATTAAAGTAAATTAAAACAAATATAATTTTAAACTAAAAAAAAAACAACTAAAACCTACCTAGTCTAATTGAAAATTAAAAATTATTTACATAAAATGAAATTTCCAATGTAACCATAGTATCTAACAGAACTAAACAGAAATTCAGATCTAATTTTACAAAATGAAATCTAAGATCTATAAAAACATGCAAAACTAAATGTTGAAGATGTAAATTAAAAAGACAAAAACAAAACTGATTTAAACTAGTATTTACGTGCAGGATATTCTTCATGACTTTGATCACCTAAGATCCTTTCTTCATCCTTCTCGACTTTCTTCTCACATAATTGCTCCTCATATGCTGTGCATAATTCTTCGGCTGTCGATTCTTATTTTTCTTCATGAGTAGTAAATCTTTTAACTACTATTAAAATGTCCTCTTCTTGAGAAGAGGAGATCCCATCTTTTGCTAGGATCTGCTTGAGCTGCTCTAGGATTATGCTAATCCTAAAATTATTTTATTGGAATAAAATCAAGTACTAGGAAACGAGTACATGACAAGCACAAAAAACAGTAGAAAATGAGTGCAAAATCATAAATAGAAAGGTGCACAAAAATCTGTACAAAACAAAGAATGAACAGATACAAAATTAGAAGCAAGTTAGTATGAAATAAATGCGCCCAAAAAATTAAAAGTAATCCAACTCTATATTACAAAAACTGTAAATGAAAACTTGCATGAAAACAAACTCACATTTTCAGAAAAATAAAAGAGCAATTTTGCACGAAAAGTGAATAATTTGCAGAAAAATAAGCACGCTTGCAGAAACAACAAGGCTTTGGGGTGACCCACTAAAGTGGATGTGTCTCAATGTTACACCACAGAAATTCCGTGGTGAATTCATCCTTGCGTCTTAACATTCCCCCTCCCCCTTTCTATCTAATAAAAAATGAACTATCTACCTATCTAAACTCTAATCCTTTTTAGCACCTCCTCGTCAATGACGCCAAAATGTTTGGTAAAAACATTGATCAAATTATAAGAGAATTTCAACGATTTAATTATCAACCCAGAGAGAGCATAAACTTTTGAGGCACACACAAAATATATGCAGGGCCAGAGTGTCACTGAACTTAATATAATATTCTGAATGAATGAAAGTGAAAATATATGCAACTGAAATTAAATTAAACTTGCAAAAGAAGAAATGACATGAACGGAAACCTAACCTAGAAAAGAAGAAAATTGCAGAGAATAAATCTAATGTATGAAAGCATAAAATTGCATAAACGTAAACTGGTATAAAGCAAATCAACATTAACTTGTGAGCTCACATAAAATCAATACTATCGATTCATAAACAAAACATAACTGAAAATCTACACTAACAGTTCATAAGAAAGAAACTAAAAATCTATATTAACATGGAGGAATCAAATTATGTGCGTCAAAGCATCATCTCCATTACATAACCATCAAGAACCTATTCTATGACTAACTCTGAATTCTTCTCTACTTCTAAACCACTAGAGAGATCTCTAACCAAAATGAGGAGAGAGCCATCATATTTATACATAAATCGAAGATAACTGATCATAATTACAGATCCACTATTCTCTCAACCAATCCCTTAAAATCCTCAACAAATCTACAACTCATCCCTCAAAATTCTCCAACAAATATTGAATGAGATATTCTCTCCACATGTCCATGATCTTCTCCTTGAAGTTAGCTCACATGTAGAAGATTAAATTCGAATTTGAAGCTAGGTGGTCACTTTTGAGCTTGTTAAAGTATTCAAATACACCTGTAACATCACCAAACTCACCCAACTTTAAAGTATAATGGAAATATGTTATTCTTCTCAATAATTAACCATAAATTCACTCAAAATACTCAAAAAAATATGATTTGGAAAATAGTAATATAAACCCATATTTATTATGAAAGTGGTGAATATTAATGGTTTTATGGAAGGATAAAGTAGGAATAAGGTTACAAACGGTATGCAAAAGATGAATAAAATGTGGTCCTTTTATGGTTCAACATGCATTATAGGACTTTCGCGGCTAGGTATGGGTTGACACTCAATGTAACAGAGATATTTTGTAGCTACTCGAGTCTGTAATAACTGAGTAGTACTCAGTCGACCCTGCATGGTCTTGTGAATGATATAAATAGAAGGAACCCGCTCTGTATGAGGGTTCAGTTGGTTGTCAGTCAGTCAGTTCAGTTCGTTCAGTCAATTTTTGGCTAGATTCTGTTAGATGATATCATATTAGATTCAATGAGACTCAGTAGTTGAATCAGAGGAGATTCTACTAGAAGTAGAAAGATGTTGAGCCGCGAATCTTGTAGCTATGTGTGTAGACTACTAGTAAAGTAGAAGAGTTAATCTAGGATGTGTGTGGATTAGTAGGAGTAGATAGAAGGAATACACCAGAGAGCATGAGAGTAAGAATATTGAGTCAGAAAGACATATCTTAAGAACAGTCTGCAAGTTGCAGGCTGCAAGGTGCTACCTATATTTCTCATGCTAGATGAAGAGCACCTTGGTGGTTTTTCCCAGATGGGTTTCCATGTTATTTCTCGTGTCATATGAATGAGTGTTGTTGAATGGTGAATGTTTATGTGAATGTTTGCTTATCTTACATTATTACAGTTACAATTTTTATTGAATATATGTCACAGCATGAATGAATGACTGTTTAAAATTATTTCTGCACTATTGCCAATATGAGTTCATGGTTAATCTGCTAAGTATAATATAAGTCGCCCACTCTCTGTTAAGTACAAGGAATTGGCTGCATCACATAGTTGCGCCAGTTGTAATGTTTAAGGACAAGGTTATGTCATGCGGGTGACTTGTGGAATTTGGTTGTGCCGCTATCGCATAGAGAAAGACTCCATCCCATCATCTTTGTCGAGCTCCTTGGCTGCACGCCAGGGGACTATCATCCCTTGCCAACTGTAGAAACATGGTTTTGGAAGTTACCCATTAAGATATCTCGGGTGAGACTTCGCTTGCCTTGCGGGTGTTTCTGACTGAGCTTGCTCTTTTGGGACAGTGTCTTGTGGTGTCTTGCTGGTATTTTGTTATGGTTGAACCGTGGGTCGAGATAAGAAAGAGAAATAGGCCAACAAATGGTTCATTTTTTGGGACCATTGACCATTTGAGTCAAGGGAAATGTTGTGGCTCCTGACGAAGAATGAGATAGAGGACTGGATGGAGTCTAAGACACTAGCATTTGCACAAGAAGAGAGCACAGGATCTCAGTTGAGCACATAAAACTGGGTGGATGAATACATATATTCAGATATTCATGAGATATTCTTTGTAGAGTTTCCCGTTGTACTACATGAGTGGCTTTCAAGATTAGCAAGAAGGAAGAAAACATTCTAGAGAAGAGAAGTAATTGAGTGGTGTGATCAATTTGTGCGTGAAGTAACTAGTTTAAGTAACACCATCTCTAGAGTTGTTGATTTTTAGGTTGACAGTATTTTCCAAGGATATATTACTGAGTTTGTAGTAGAGGCTATAATCTCATATAGTGAGGATGAAATAAATTTTTCCAAGGACCCCGAAGAAGATATTTGTTGTCTATTAGTACATGGATCAAAATGTTTTTTTATGAGAAGGGTATCTTGCAGTTGAGTAGTTGAGTCGCATACCTCGGAGGAAGGCTATGTCGCAGAAAAACTATCAAGAAAATGAGAAATGATGAGTTGAGATGTTCCTAGGAAGTACAAAACGTGAACTAGGAGATGGATTCCGAAGGAGGGGAAGGAGATCCAGATCAAGGAAGAGAAGAAATACAAAGGAAGGTCGACAAGATCCTAGTCTCTTCAAAGAGAGTGAGCATGAATTTGATTCACAGGTAGACGAAGGGTCTCGCAACGAAGAGGAGGACTATAGCCCGATATCAGAGGAGTAGAAGACTCTGAAGAGATTGACGAGACACCAAGGTTTGGACACAACTACATCACACAAGGAGTATTGCTAGAGGTAATATCTAGAGTCTCATCTCCTAAAAGAGTTCTTAATACTGATAGTGCCAGCACAATGACTAGCACGCAAGAGCAGACACCCTTGTTTAATCAGTCATCAAATAACCCCAATGCCAACTCAATGGCTGTGGTGGATATTTGGTTACTCACATTCAATAGTAATGGAGCATAAGATCCAGAGCAACATTGGTTCATTTGTGAATATGTTTGGATGGTTTGCTTAGTTCAGAATGCGAACTTAAAGAAAGCGTAGATGATCACGACTCTAAGGGGTCGTTCACTTGATTGGTTTATGAAGTTTGCGTCGTACCGCCAGGAACAACATAGAAAAACCTTGAAGAGATACGAGCCGCAATGATATCTGAGTTCAGAAAACCTAAATCTGAGTCACAGTGTATCACTAAGATCAAGGAGATCAAATAAGCATTGGTAGATTCGGTATGGGGCTTTGACCAATGGTTTAAGAATTTGATGGTGAAGGTAATTTTTTAGATGTTGAATGTTCAGCATAAGGAGTGGTTTATTGTTGTTCTATTACCACACATCCGAGGTCCATTTATGCAACAAAATATCAAGTCACAGATGAAAGCACTAGAGCTGGCAATGAAGCTGAAATCCTCGTCAATCAGTGATGGTGCCGCAGGGATGGTGTAGATTCAGTCACAATTAGCTAATCTGATGATACAGCTTCAAGAAATCAAGAAGGGTAAGGAAGCTCATGAAGATTTATGGTGCACAAAATGTAGAACATACGAACACACCAAGGATAATTGTATGACCTTCATGAATTATGTCTCATTTGGTGTGCCAAACCCGTTGAGTGCTCATGGACTACCTTAGTGTCGCATATGCCAGACTAGATAACACCAGGACGAAGACTGTCTATACTTGCAACATATTGTAAGCACTCCTGCAAATCTGTTCTGTAAATTTTGCAAGTCAGTAGGGCATGAAGAGAATGATTTCAGAGCATACTAGCTCCTAAAGGAAAAGATAGTTAACACACACTTAATGAAGAATGAGGAGCAGACTTAGGAACCAATGCAAGCATCATATCAACCTGTGCATTTCCCACCCATTCAGTATCAAAGCCAGTACCGGCCTCAGTATGCGCCGCAATAACCATATGCACAGCAAAATCACTATCAGCTGCAATATCAACACAATCAATACCCATCGCAGCAACCACACCCTCAAGGAAGGGGTGGCAGAAAATTCAGGCAGAGGAGGAGGAGGAGCATTTGGTAGAGGAAGAGGTCAGGTTACATGCTATAACTGTGGACAACCAGGTCATTATGTCAAATATTTCCAGGAACCTATGAAGACATGTTCATACTGTAAGGGACATGACCATAATATGGAGCAATGTCCTTAGTTGATCACAAAGTGGTAGGCTAGGATCATCACAGGTCCTAACCTTGCACAGAATCTGAACCCAAACCTAAATCCTAACTTGAACATTCAGATGATTGTTGTTGGGCCTAGAGATCCAAACGTTGCTGTCGTAACATGAGGAGGTGTTGTGACTGGGGCTGATCAAGAAACCTCGCCGAAACAACTACAGCCATAGGTACGACCCATGACACAGAAGAAGGAGCCATTCAACATCCAAAAATATAAGAAAATATTCATGGATGTGTGACATGAGTTTGTGGATCCAGAATAACCGTCGACATCAGGAGAAGTCAATGAGATGACTGAATGATATCAACAAATATCTCAGAACAAGACTCCAAAAGAGGTTAGTAAACTCAAGTCATTTTTGTCAAGTTTCTTAATGTTAATTCAAGACAAAGATGCTATTGCAGAACTACAAGCACTGTTAGAAGAAACACCAGTCGAGCCACATCTTGGAAAGAAAGTTAACCAAGTTAGAGAGAAATTCAAAGCTAGATGTGAGTTAAGAATGGATACCCAGATAGGGGATTATGACATGGATTATATCATTTTAGACTTGGGCTATGATGTCAATATCTTGACCTAAAAAACTTGGGAAAGTATGGTCAACCCGTGCCTTGACTGGTCTCCTATCCAGCCGTGACTTGCAAATCAGGCGAAGATCCTTCCAATTGGTAGATTGAGTGAATTTCTTGTCGACATTGAAGGGTTGAGCACGTTTACGGACTTTGAAGTCATTAACATTTTTTATGACATGAACCCATATCCCATGCTACTGGGGATAGATTGGGCCATATATAATCGAACCATTATGAATTTCAAGAAAAGGATCCTCTCATTCGAGGATAATGAGATGAGAGTAGTGTTTCCCATTCATCCATTGGAAGGACAACAATATGTTTATCCTATATACAATGAGGGACATGGTGACTATCTTGACTAGATATAGAACATCACTGCCATGCAAGAAGACTATATTAATATGACAATGGATGGAAACCTAAGTTAGAAGAGTGCTAGTTCCTGTACATCTGACTCAGGCGAGGCGCTCGATAACTTGTAGAACATGTTACATGAGGTCTCTATGAGAAGGTGTGCTAGAGTTACAAGGTCTATGCATTGGGTTGAGAATGAGCTGTGAGAGCTTCCCAACTATGAGGGTTTACCTAATCGTGTGACCTTATTAACTGAGTTCTAAGGACTTGTAACAGAGTCTCAGCGCTTGTCTGCGTTAGACCAGGTATTGAAGGCTACACCTGTTAGATGCTGGGGTGCACATAAAAAGTTCATAACACAATGACCACAATGCAAAAGGTTGATGGAAGTTAGATTCGAAAAAGAATTCACCACTGTGAGCCACAAATATATAGGACTGTCAAGTCTTGTTGAGCACATCAATCGGTGTCGCACCATATTTGCAGAATACCCACGACAAGAATGGGTTCACCATTTCATTCACACATTGGAAATGACACCTAGGAGGTGGTATGCATCTATGGAGTTGTGGCAAGGAATCCAAGATTCTGAAGGATTTTCTAATCAGTTTAGACAAACATTTGAATTTACTGATGACCAACCTACAGTCGATGATGCACTTCAAACGATAAAGGAGAAGGTATTTAATGAAATTCCTATTGAATAGGCCAATTCTCACTAGTAAAGTGTGAGCATTCAACAATGGATGCCTTGCTACAATATAGCTAGAGATATAGATGATGATTCAACTAACATAAACATATCGAAATCAGAGGGCACATGTGTAATGGAAGGAAGTGGCATTTCCAGTGACCAGTTACTTAAGCCACTGAAAATCAAGAAAGTAAACATTGGGTTGCCAGAGAACCCAAATTTCACCAATATAGGAGATTATTGGGATTAAGAGATAGTCACAAAGATCATAGACTTGCTGCATGAGTATCAGGACTTGTTCCCTACTAATTTCTCAGAGATGAAGGGAATAGTCAATGACCTAGGAGAGAGGAAAATACCCCTGCAACCAGATGCTAAACCCTGTAAATAGTGCCCTTATAGACTGAATCCAATATATAAAGAGAAGGTAAAAGTAGAATTGGATCACATGCTGGACGCAGGAATCATTGAACTTGTTGAATAATCAGAGTGGATTAGCCCTATAGTGATCTAGGATAAGAAAACAATAGGCGAAGTGAGGATTTGTGTCGATCTGAGGAAGCTGAATGACGCATGCTTACACGATCCATTCCAAACACCATTTATAGATGAAGTACTTGAAAGTGTTGGAGGGAAAGAGATGTTTTCATTCATCGATGGCTTCTCTGGCTATCATCAAGTGAGAATCGCGAAGGAGGATCGCCACAAAATGACCTTTGTCACAGAATGACGATGCTGCCAGTATACGGTAATACCATTTGAAGTCTACTTTGATGATTGGGATATGTTTGGTCTAGTAAGAGACCATATCGAGAGTCTACGCATGATGTTTTCCTGCTGTCGCTAGTATCATATTGCGCTCAATTCCAAGAAATGTATTTTCTACTCACCGTTTGGTGGCCTGTTGGGTCATGTCGTATGTCGTGATGGTATTTTGGTAGACCCATCAAAATTTATGATTATCCTTGACTTACCGCCACCTACATGAGTCATGCAACTTAGATAAGTGCTAGGACATATAGGTTACTATAGGAAGTTCATCAGAGGGTATGAAGAGATCACTGCACCTATGGAGAAACCGCTGAAGAAAGAGACAGAGTTTCAATGGATGCCAGCTTACCAGGAAAGCTTGGAAAAATTAAAGATCAAGATGGCCACTGCGCCAATACTTGTGTTCCCAGACTGGAGAAAGGAATTCCATGTTCATGTCAACGCGTCGTCCGTCGTGCTTGGCATATTTTTGACACAGCCAAGAGAGGGTGTGCTTGACCACCCTATTGCTTTTGTTAGCAAAAAACTGTCAACGACAGAAAATAACTACATGACAAGAGAAAGAGAAGTCCTTTCTATGGTCTATGCGCTTCAGAAGTTCTGACACTACTTATTGGGTGGACATTTCTAGATGTAAACTGATCATTCAGTGCTGAAATACCTAGTCAAAAAGTGAGTGTTGGGGGGAGGGGAGATTTGTAAATGTCTTCTCCTGTTTCAAGAATTTGATTTTGAGGTTGTTGTCAAACCTAGTAAACTGAATGTTGGGACAAACCACCTGTCAAGGATAGAAAGTGGTGAAGATCCAACCGACCTGGAAGATAATTTGCCCGACGTGCAACTATTTGCAGTCACTATGATGGAAGATCAGAACAAGGAATTTAATGCTATCATCCACATTTTGAGTACAGGCTATGTGCCTCTAGGATTCTCCATTAATCAGAAGAAACACTTGGTAGTCAGAGTTACGGAATTCACATTGATTGCTTGACACCTCTATAAGTTGGGCATGGATGAAATACTCCGCCGCTGTATTTTTTATTATGAGAGACCTTGGGTTATGATTGAAGAACATGTTAGTGTCACAGGTGGACACTACGCAGGAAAGGAAACTTTTCATAAGATATTGCAGGAAGGATTATGGTGGCCAACCATACACATGGATACTAAAAGCTTATGCATGCGCTGTGATATTTACTAGAAAATAGGAAAACCATCACGCTGCGATGAGATGCCGCTTGCACCACAAATAACACTGCAATCCTTTGACAAATGGGCTATTGATTTTTTTGGATAGATTAGTGCACCTAGGAAAAAGAATGGCACACGCTACATTATCATTGCGATGGACTACTTAAACTGATGGGCTGAAGCTGCGCTTGTTAAATATTGCACTGCTACAAATGCGATGAAGTTTTTATTTGAAAATGTAGTCACCAAATTTGGCTGTCTGAAAATTCTACTCAGCGATGAAGGTACGCATTTTTCTAACAAAATGATTGCTAATATTACTGCAAAATTTCAGATCTAGCATAAGAAGATGGCACCCTATCATCCTTAGGCAAATGGAATGGTCAAAGGTTTCAACAAGATTCTAGAGAATGCATTGACCAAGGTATGCAATGTACACCGAGATGACTGGGATCAGAAAGTACCAGCTGTGCTATGGGCGTATCGCACAACTTGGAAGTGACTGACAGGGCACACCCCATTCAAACTAATATATGGGATGGAAGTCATTGTACCAATGGAGTACATTGTGCCGATCCTACGGATTGTTGCACTAATGGAGATGATTGACGAAAATGCTGTCAAATAAAGGTTGTCACATCTTTTTCAGATGGAAGAGGAACGCTTCGTCGCAGGATTTCATCAGATTGTCGAGGAGAAGATATAGGAGGTGTGGCATGATCGCCATATCAGGGTCAAACCATTCAAAGTTGGAGGACTTGTGTTTCTGTATGACAACAATTTTTTCAAAAACCTAGGAAAGTTAAAGACACACAGTGGCTAGGTCCATATGCGATTGTGTACATCACTGATGCGGGTGCAGTAAAACTATAGAGACTAGATGCAAATTATATCGTAGGTATGGTGAATGGTAGTCGCTTGAAACCATACTACGATGGTCACAACATCCCTGGTTAAAATCACACTGCAAGTGAAAAAAAATCAAAGAAACAAAGAAACATAAACTATTATGTTGCCTGTCTGTGGAAGAACCAGTTGAAAGCGCAAGGAAAAGTGAAAATGACAGTCTGGCCGACATAAAAGCGTGAATATCTAGAAAATATTGAGGCAATTATGATAGCTAAGATTCATTAATTCAACGAGATACAAGGAGAATGATGGCATGCTTTTTGTTCCCATCATCCATCCTCAACACAACTGCCATAATTGTGTTGACAGGTACATCAAAGCACTCTAGCTGCCGAGTTAATGAAGGAATGCGTCAGCCGAGAATCCCATGTGATCGATTAGACCTCGACCTCCCATTGCATGATGACTGTAGGATGCATAGATGATTATAAATACAAGGATTTTCCATGAAGCATTCTTTTACACACACACACAGAGCATGAGAAAAGCCAAAGCTAAGCGTTTACAGAGCCGAAGCCTGTCACAAAGTAAGCCGACACCCATGGTAATAGAGATATCTAGTGCAAGTGAGCTATTCTACATGACTACCAATATGGGGTGTCCAATTGAAGAAGAGATCACATCACCCAAAGTACAACAACCAAAATGAGAACCAGAACTCGACCCGATGGCCCGAGCAAGAAACAAGCTTGCTCCCACGGCTGCTCCGACCCCTATTCCACCCCCTGGTTCAGGCCTTGTGCTGAACCCAATCCAAAACACACCAACTGCAGTTGTATAACCTATAAGAGAGCCAATATAGTTTGGGAAGAGAGCAGCTGGAGAGTCTTCCTAGCTAGAAATGACAAGGAAATGCAAGGCTAAGGCCGTTGCAGACAACATCTGGAAAGAGTGCATGGAGGAGGACGTGCTGGAGGAAGAGTTGATGGAGGAGGAATCCCAACCCCACAAATACCCATAAGCTAAGGAGGAATAAGATATATTCATGCATTATGTCCGGTTGAGGAGAGCCGAGGCAGAGCTAGTGATGCTCCTCGCAAAAGCGCACATGTTTTTGTAGCACCTCGGATCCTTGAGCATGTACCCTTGTTAATGGACATAATGCCTAAGCTCTCCAAGTTGGTATTCGATTATTATGACACTTTCCTGTAGCTAGGTTTAGAATGAAAGAAATACATGGTCATGATTCAGACCGAGTCGACTAGGCCCGAGGTTCTCAAGCCAATGAAGTGGGCTACTGGCGCCAACCAAGCAGGCTTGAGGAACTTGTTTTTCATGCCCCATTTTGGCCATATCCTATAGACCAAGACATATGCAAAACAACTCCTGGTCTATTTCCATTGCATGTGCTTATGGATCAATCGACCATACCCGGTCAATTTCGAGCTCATTTCGTCAATCACAGGACTACCTAAGAAAGGACACGACCCTATGCCATATTTGATCCAGAACATGGATACCAATAAGATGAACTAGAATTAAAATCTACAATGCGCAGGTAGGGTATTCTCGATCCCCCCTATTGAAGACATTGGTGTGCAGTTCACCACAAGGATCCTAACGTGCAATATGTGGCACAAGTTGAGGCAAAATGAATGCATGGCTAGAGCAGTAGAGCTTGCTGAGCAATGCTCACAAGGTGTAACTTTGAATTGGTCGCAGTTCTTGCTGAATGAACTCATTGATGATGTAGCGCATGCATAGGAGGATCCCAAATACAAATTTCACTACTCTTGGCTTCTCATCCTGATTTCGTTTGCATTGTGGGCCAACCCACTAGACTACGAACCAATGGATGTCCCACTACCTTGCATTGGCACAAAGTACTAGATCCTGTGGGAGGATAAGAAAAATAAGATCTGCTAGGAGGGTAATAACATCAAGATTTTTCTACATTCCAAGGCACTGCGCAATGTTGTTAGGCCATCCCACCAAGTCCATGCTGCGACGGTGCACAGGTACGTGACCTTCATCAAATTCCAGGTGGGTGCACATAATATGATCCTGGAACCAAAGAACGACCCAACCAAGCAACCACACCAGGCAGGGTTCATGATCACTGATGATGATGTGGACGCAATTGTCAAAGAGTGGCATGAAGAATGGCATGGCCCAGTGACCGAGCCGCTACTTGAAGAACAAAACCAAGAAGACCCACCAGCTAACTAAGGTGGAATTGATAGCACGAGCAATGATGCTGGAATTGGCCAAGGAAATAATGGAGGCGATGATCAACACAATCAGTTGCAAGAAGGAAATGATGATAACAGCGGTGATGATGGCTCTGTTACCATCTAAGTTTTACTTAGTGGTTTTTTATCAAGTGAGCCTGGTGAACTGGACAGGGTTAACTTGTTTGGACTTCAAAAGACCTTTGGAAGTACTTCTGGGAAGTGCTTGTTTTATCATATTACATGTTCATAACCCATGGGGGAAATGTAGTAAATGTTCTAGCATGATAGTGTCTATAAAATACTCGGTCTCTTAGACTATATTAGTCAATCCGATCAGCCCAGGGTGTTTTTTCCCTTGGTTATTATTGGTTGTTGAACAAACGACTGATAATTTCTGAGTTTTTCACTCCATACCTCCAAAGTTGGGGTGGTCGGCTTGGCATTTATGCCTATTGAGGTTCTTAGAGTCTTGTTGGCCTAATTTTCTGACCTAGGCCAACAAGGAGATTAAGCCCACACAATCAACTTAAAGCAGCGTCTGGTGTGTTTGGAGAAGAAAAATATCGCAGGTTATGGTCCTGCTACCAGCTGAATTTTTCTCTTAAGGAGAAACTAAAATTCAGCAAAAATCTATCCTAATGTTATTTCTGTCTAGATAGACCCTAAAAATTATTTTCAACTACCTAAGGTATCCTACAATTTATTTCTTAAGCAAATTCTTTGATTTTTGAAGAGTTTTCTGAATGTAAAGACTATTTAAAAACTTATTCTAAGAATTACAGAAATTTAGCAACTGTTAAATGTAACTATACTATGATAATAATAACTATACTATCTTAACTATCCTATCTATCCTAACTCAGCTGAGAACGATTTTAAATGTTATATTAATTATTAATTAATGTAAAATCAACAGAAATATAAAGGGTAGGATCTAAATAGAAATATTTAAGCCATACACACTAAATCATTCTGCTACAAAATAACTTATCAGAAAAACTGAGATAAACAATTACTTCAAATTTTCTGAAGTGTCTAATTAATTAATAACTAATAACCAACACTAGATATTTGAATAAAAGATAATGATCAGTATGAAATCAATGTAAAAATACAAATGATATCTAACAGACATAAATATATATCCTTATATCTTGAATTTACAGTAGAAACACTAGTAAATTCAGTCACAACGACATATTAATTCAAATATAATATTGGGCTGACAAAGTGAAATACTGATTAATAATCACAAGCATAACCAAGTACATTGTATTAATATTAAAATAGAAGATCATATACTGAAATATAAAGAGTATCCAAAACAATACTGGTCACGATATCAACTTGGAGATTTCCAGTCACATCCCAGATCCAAAGATAAAACTTCAGCCAAGAACAAAACTAGCATCAAAATAGTATTTCAAGTATTTTTACTTCAGTCACTCCATCCTCTTTACAATAAGTTTTTTAGAGTTTTTATAACAAAGGCTAATAACTGCCTTTCCTCATTCTATGCAACTAAAGCTAAAAATAAACCATCAAGTCCATTAACTATCGAACATCTAGGACTTAATGCTTTTAATTATCATCTTCTTCAATAGTCCACCTGCCATCTGAATCATCGATTCTGTAACTGCTTTCTTCTCTTCAAATGTCAATTTGTCCACGCAA
>LPNX010952895.1:188430-326745 GCA_001517045.1 Pseudotsuga menziesii | reverse complement strand
GATTTTGGAACAACTTCATCATTTGCTGGCAAAATATAAATGAGGAGAACATCATCAAAATCGAGGATCCATTTAATTATGACACCTGAAACATTTTCTAGCTTAAGGGGATTGGATAATTCATGGTTGGTTCGAAATTCTAGTCTCTAATGAACAGCCACGTCTTCCAACTGAAATCCAGGATATTAGACACGTCCTGAAACTATGCAGGATAGTGATGACATGCCCACCTGTTTTAAACAAACAAAAGCATCTTATTAAAAACTATTTATAACAGGAGAAATAAAAGAAACTATAATTTAAATGTGTGCCTGTAAAATCTGCGATTTTATAGGCATGCAGAAAAGGTTGTCATTACCTGTAAATCATGTAACCGAAAATGGAAATAATCATTAAGCTCTCTTTTGTAATCAACCACTTCGCCGATCGAGGTCGGAAAAAATATGACCTAAAATATGGGCAGGAAAGCTCCCGATCAGAAGTCGAAAAGACATAGACATCGACAGATGAGTGCTTTGCACAACCGCAATGGCGGAAGATAAAAGACTACGGTCATGCGACTAAAAGACCATCCTACATCGGTGGGCGGCGCGCTTTACGTTTCGGGTGATTAGTTGCTTTGGGAGCCGCAACGACGGAACGTAAATAACATCACGCCCCGCCATGTAAGGTCTGAATCAGAAGAGAAAACACCTAAAATATCAGAAAGGTTGTTCTTTCTGCGGCTGCAATGGGGGAATATAAAACCCAAAGATTGATGAAATAATAAGGTGGATCTTGAAAGGTCAATACAATAATCGGGGGGGGGGGCTTTGTAGTTTGCCGTCCGCAACTGCAGAGAAAGTAGTAACAAAATGTTCCGATGTGAAAATCAAAAGTTAGCTGAAAATGTGTCGGGGACAAATATCGGGACTGAAGCTTATTACTTCTCCGCAATGGCAGGAGCGCAAGATAAGAATCTTCTGATTCATTCATTTCAATGAAAGAAACGTTGGGAAGTGCTGAAGTCATTTCAATAAAATAAAATTTGGGACCATTAACTTAGAAACTGGATTTTCTTGGTATGTTGAAGGTGTGTGGCACTTATGGTTATTCCAATGAAAGAAACATTGGTCTTCTGGTCATTGCAAAACATTGGGACCATTAGCTAAAAATATTCCGATTCAAACACTTAAATGTACTCAAAGACAAAAACAAAAGTGGATCATTTCAGGCATTAGAAACAGTCTTTTTGAAGAGTCATTAAATCAAATTAAAGAAGAAAATCAAACCCATCTAAGCAAAAAGGAAGGTCCCGAAATTGTTGAATTTTGGGAAAATGTTGCAGCTGCAACATATAGTTTTTAAGATTTTACAAAATCCCATCCATTAATATCCTAAGTTGAATTTGATAGGATACTAAGCTAAAAAACTATAACATATTAATATTTAAAAATGATACTCATTTATTCACTAGTTGTTTATATACAATGTTACAAAGTCATGGTAATATATTTAAGTTACATATGGGGTGTGAACTCTTAGTTTTAATAGAAATTTTAATTTAATAATTCTCCTTTAGTTTTAGGACTTTAAGAACTTATAATATCTTGTCAATAACCATTTTAAAACAAATTCAAACTATGTTTTTTGTTGATCCTCAATTAGCATACCATCCCTTTAAGTTTCTTAACTCAACATATATAATCAGATAGATTAATAAATAAAATTGATTATATAAAAATTTATGAAACTTACAGCTCCTAATTATCAAGTTTATAAAAATGTTTTCATCAGCTTCTAATATGTTACTTAACTCTTCTACAAATGAGAGTACCTTCAGAATCGAAGATTCTGAAGGCACTCTTTATAATTTTTAATAGGTAAATCATAAAAGAGAGCTGATCCCCCTTCATCCAAATGGAAAAATGAAGGGGTTTTTGCACTAAGAAACCAGGAAGGAAACCCAGGGATCCTCCCACTATTCATGTCATAGGGAATTTATCTTCCCTGATAACAGGAAAAACCCCTGTGACTAAATATGATGACCCTGGCAATCCCACTGTTACTGTACAGATAGGACAGACACAGATACCCAACGTGCTAGTGGATCTAGGAGCAGCGATCAATGTTATAACAATGGAGACTGTAAAGAATCTTGGGCTCACTAATCTTAGACCGACCCCTACTATTTTAGAATTGGCAGACAGATCCACCATTAGACCCGAAGGGATTCTAGACGACCTTGTCATCTCAGTAGATTCATGGGAGTACCCTGCTAACTTTTTGGTATTAAAACCAAAATCGCAGCTTGGGGGACACCCATTGATCCTGGGGAGGCCTTGGTTGGCCACAGCTGATGCTTGCATCGGCTGTCGATTGGGGTCCATGACTATATCTGATGGTACGGATACTAAAAACCTCACCCTTTATCCTCCAGCTCGGCCAAGTCTAGAGGCTGAAGCTTCCCTTTGGATAGAGCAGGAGGAGGAGGAGGATGTTCAGCCACTATTAACTATAGGAAGGGCCTTAACTTTTAAAAATGAAATAGAAGATGATACTAATAGTCATTTCATTAGTGAACCCACTTTAGTGAATAGAGAGGTCTATCAAATTATGAACACTACCCTGGGCAAGGAAGAACAAGAAAATATTACGGAAGAAGCCTTAGTTGGTGACACAAACATAATCCCAGTTTTGAAAAATTCAGAAAGTATTCGTATTGAGGTAGAGCCTCGACAAACTTTGAATATTAATCCTAGTCTCTCCTTAGAGGAACAGAAATGCCTGGTCAGCCTCTTGAAAGAACACAAGGGGGCGTTTGCCTGGGAGTATACAGATATGAGGGGTATTCCCTCTAATCTGTGCACCCATCATATTTATATCAAAAGTGACTCCCGGCCGGTGTGTCAAACCCAACGATGCATGAACCCCAACCTGAGGGATATAGTGAAGGAAGAGATCCAGAAACTTTTGGAAGCAGAATTTATATATCCTATTTCAGATAGTTAGTGGGTTTCTCCACTCGTAATTGTGCCCAAGAAAAATGACAAATGGAGGGTTTGTATTGATTATAGGGAACTAAACAAAGCCACTCAAAAGGATCATTTTCCTTTGCCCTTGATTGACCAAGTACTTGATACCCTGTTAGGGAAGAAGTTCTTCTCCTTCCTAGATGGCTTCAGTGGGTACAACCAAATTCAGATTGCTCTTGAGGATCAGGATAAAACCACCTTCACTTGTCCCTGGGGAACGTTTGCCTACAGAGTGCTCTCCTTTGGTTTATGTAACGCACCAGAAACGTTTCAAAGAGCTGTAATTGGCATATTCTCTGAATTAGTCAATGATAGTATGGAAATATTCATGGATGATTTTACTCCCTATGGCAGTGTTGAGGAAGCACTGGAAAATTTAAAGAAGGTTTTAATTCGCTGTGAACAGACTCAGCTCTCATTAAGCACTGAAAAGTGCCATATGATGATGAGTGAGGGGGTGGTATTAGGACATTTTATCTTTGCCAATGGCTTTCAGGTAGACCCTGCAAAAATCAAGGTGATAAAGAATATACCTACCCCTTCAACTCAGAAAGAGGTGCGAAGTTTTCTGGGACATGTTGGATATTATCGAAGGTTTATAGAAAATTTCTCCAAACTGGCTTCTCCTTTGTTCTCTCTGTTAATGAAGGATGCACAGTTTGTGTGGAATACAGCATGCCAGAAAGCATTTGATGAGCTTAAAGAGAAGCTGTCCACAGCTCCCATCTTACGGGGACCTAACTGGACCCAGCCCTTCCATATTTGTTCAGATGCCTCTGACACTGCCATTGGGGCAGTATTAGGATAGCAGGATGGTCAAGTACCTTATGCCATCTACTATGTTAGTAAAAACCTGGCCCCTGGTGAAGTTAATTATACTGTTATTGAAAAAGAATTCCTAGCTATTGTTTACTCTATCAATAAATTTTGACATTATATCACTGGGTATCCTACGTTTGTGCACACTGACCACTCTGCCATTAAATATTTAATGAACAAACCTGTTACCAATGCCAGAGTGACCAGATGGCTTTTGTTATTGCAGGAATTTGATATCACCATTATAGATAAACTTGGAAAATAAAATTTCGTTGCTGATTTTTTATCCCATCTTACTAACAGTGATGATAGTTTTCCTGTTGAGGACTCTTTTCCAGATGAACATCTATTCGCACTTTCAGCTCACTCTCCCTGGTATGCAGACGTCGCTAATTATTTGGTTGCAAGGAAGCTCCCACCACATATGTCTAAACAAGAAAAAAAGAAAAATCATTCAGCAGAGCACCAGGTATTGTTGGCTAAATGGTCATCTCTTTTACACAGGACCGGATCTTGAGATTAGGAGATGTGTAAGAGAAGACGATATATTTCCCATACTGAAGGCCTATCATGATGAGCCTTGTGGGGGGCACTTTGCAGACAAAAGAATAGGGCATAAAGCACTGCGGATGGGATACTATTGGCCGACACTGTTCAGGGACGCTAAAAGGTATGTTCAATCCTGTGACAGCTGCCAATGGATGGGCCAGCCTAATAAAACAGATCAGATGCCTCTACAACCTCAAGTAGTAGTTGAACCTTTTGATAGATGGGCACTGGATTTTGTTGGCCCTATCAGTCCTCCTTCCAGACAGAAAGTTTACATTCTAGTTTGTACTGATTATATGACCAAATGGGTGGAGGCTGTAGCTTTGGCTAAGGCTAACAACCAGATGGTGATGGATTTTCTGTACAGTGAAATTTTTACCCGCTTTTTGGTACCAAAGGAAGTGGTTACCGATGGGGGACCACAATTTATGTCACGCCAATTCGAATCCTTGCTCCGGAAGTATCATGTGCAGCATAGGGTGGCTTCACCTTACCACCCCCAAGACAATGGTCAGGTGGAGAGTACCAATAAAGTTATCGAAGCCATCCTGACCAAAACAGTTAAGAGTCATCGAAAGGATTGGGATGACAGGCTTCCAGAAGCACTGTGGGCATATCGCACGACTTGGCGCAGCACTACAGGTTTTTCTCCATACGATTTAGTGTATGGAAAGAGGGCCATCTTTCCAATTGAGTTTGAGATTAAAACCCTGAAGATAGCCACTGAAATGAATCTGGATGTAACAGAATCCCAGAGGAGAAGATTGAATCAATTAATTGAATTGGATGAGAATCGGTTAGCTACAGTGGACCAGACTTTGTTGCTTCAGCAACAGAGATCCAATTGGCATGACCGATTTATTAAAAAGAAAGTCTTCAGCGAGGGAGATTGGGCGTTACTCTATGACTCCAGATTCAAAAGGGATTTTAAAGGTAAATTACGTACAAGGTGGCTCGGTACATACTTGGTTGACAGGGTCTTTGACAACGGCACTGTCTGTCTGGTGACCATTGATGATAACCGCATACCATTACTTGCTAATGGCCACAGACTGCAACTATATCGTCAGCCTATTTCGAAAGACGCATTCATTTCACAAATCGCCGCCAATCCAGAGTATCAGCTGACACCAGGGCAGGAACTTCTCTCTGCCTCTGCCGACCCTTGAACTGTAAATCGTGCTTTGAATCACTGTACATAAATAATTTTTTCCTACTGTCACGTATAATTATTTGTTTTCCTTTTGCATTTGATCTTTTCGTTTGTTGTTGTTTTTCAAGAATTTGCAGGGTAGTGCCAGGTGAATGACCAGATTGGTCCTGTCGAACGAGAGTCATATTCCTATGCTTCCCTACGCTACATTTCCCCTTTTCCTCAAAATAAATTTGCCGGCGGCTGCAACATATTTCCCGGCAGCTGCAACATATTTCCCAGCGGCTGTAACATATTTCCCGACAGCTGCAACATATTTCTCGATGGCTGCGACATCTTTTCCAGCAGCCATGACCTTTTCCCGATGACTAGAAAATCCTTTTTCTCGGCAGCCGTAACCCATTTCCCGGCGGCTGCGACATCTTTTCCAGCAGCCGTGACCTTTTCCCGATGACCAGAAAATCCTTTTTCCCGGTAGCCGTAACCCATTTGCTGGTGGCTACACCATATTTGCCGATGGCTGTGACATATTTTTCGAGGGCTGACAAACTTTTCCCTGGCAGCCGTGATTTTTCCTACTACCGCCAATCTTTTTCCCGACGTCGTGAACCATTCTCGGTGGTTGCAACATCTTCTTCGCCAGCCGCAATATCATTCTTGGCAACTGCAATTCCACTCTATTTGGCGGCCATTTTTTAGCATTAAACACCGTTTTCTTACAACCTGCAGTGGTAAATCCTGTGTTCACGCAAGAAATTGCTTCCACTACCAGATATGGCTCTGATTTATTCCACTCGTGCTGGCAAACTCGGCATAATTCTGACTTCGGTGACGCGATGGTTTCTGTTTCACTCGCGGAATGCATTATGGCATTATCCATGTCATTATGATCAAATTAATAACTGCGCACGAGTTCAGCTTTGCAGCATCAGCATTCGCACGTTCCACCATTCTCCGCAGGCTATCTGACGCACCATCTCATGAGGTATGGCTTTGATTTTCACATGATTAAGTATTGATATGATTAACGATCTCAGTCGTACCTTTGTACGTACCACCATTATGGCTTAATTAACCTTTCCCTCGTGCGACGTAAAAACTAATAACCGCCACCTTCCCCAATTTGGCATAAAAATTTTGAACCTCCCTCTGTGCTGAACTTTCCAAATTTGCCATTTTTCTCAACATCTCTGCTCAGCGCCTTGTGCATCCTCTGCACTGCAACCTCCATTCTCGGAATTTGTAACTCTGTAGGTAGGATTATGGGGATCCCAACTCGCCATGAACCTTGGATACATAGGAGCTTAGGCAAAATCCTGCCGTTCTGTCCATCTTTCAAGCCGTCGGCTGGCTCGAGTTCTTTGAGTGACTGGATGGATTTAACCGGGAAGCAGCCCTACAATTTTCCTTAAAATTCATAGATACTCACTCTAAGGTGTGGGGGCTGCGTATAGAAGTCTACGAAGCCATTATATCCGAGGTTACTGCTATCCTGCAGGTGGGAAAGGCATGGTTCGGACGACGAGTTCCCACAACGAGCGCACGGGAAGCATTTTTATGAGAGGGGGAGCAAGTTCAGTCATCCAGACGAGGGATTGCACTATCTTCATTGTCGCGGCCATGGGATCAGGTTGCTATATTCCTCAAAAAGTACATCACTTGTGAAGGTAGGTACCAAACTGTTTATAATTCCGTCCTCCCTTTACTTTCTCATCTCCGCCATGGCATCTTATTGAACATTCCATACTATTTGCTCCATGAATTGCGTCATATGGTGGCATTTGTCCAAGCCGCTAAGCACCCATTTTCCTCCCTGACCCACCATGGTATCATCAAATTAATAATCTCAAGAACCCTTGCTCAACATAATATCACTTGGGAACAATTCACAGTTCGAGCTTAGGAACTAGCTCCCTTGTTGGGTGTCCAGATAGAACAGGAATAGGTTCAACCACAGCAGGAGGACCGGAGTTCCTCCAATATAGTTGGGAGGGGGGGATGAAACTATATCAGAAGAAGCGCAACCAGAGGCACAGGCAGAGCAATTGGAGGAGAGTATACATAAAAACCTTGTGGAGAACATAGACAATAGGACAGCTTTGCCAGCAGAAGGTGAAACTGGAGCACCACTAAGTGCTGCGACAGTTGAACCTGAAGATGACAGAGCTGGGGAAATTAAAGAAAATATCGAGCCAGTAACTATTGAATCCTCATCTAAATGGGAAGGAGGAACCTTAATTGTGGAAGAACAGCCTGAGGAGCAAGAAAATATTCCTTCGACCTCGGCTGTGAAACTCGACATCCCAGCTCCACAAAATAAAACACCACAGAGGAGAAAGAAAAGATCAATTTACGAACTGAACATAAGTTCACCTATCAGAAGAAAAAGAACTAAAATAGCTGCAACAGCAGAGGCAGCCAGAAAAAGATGGGCAACCCTAGAAGCACAGGTTGAGTTCCCAATCCTTACACCAAGGCCAAAGGATGTTCCACAAAGGCTAGTTGAGGAAGAACCTACCATTGAAGGAATTTTAGAATAAAACACATTATTCAAGGAGGAAGTCCAAGTACTTCGAAGGGAAGTGGAGACATGGAAGGAAACCTGCAGAAAACAAGGTGAGAAGAAAATGTATACATTGGTGGAGGCTGCAGACCAGTTGGAGGGATTGAACTCTATCGATCCTGGCAAGGAAGATGAGTGTGTGATCTGCCCTACCTATGGGGAAATATTCAAAGAGGCAGGCCACAAGATTATAATGCGCACCTGCACAGTACCACAGTCAGCACCCACAACAGAGGAAAATGCAGAAAAAGAAGATGCTTCCACACAAGAACCAGCATCTTTAAACATCCTTGTTGAAGTTTCCACTAATTCTGTGGTGGAGGAGAAAAAGGATGAAATCATGCATGATGTTGGGGACAAATATTTCACTATAACCCTAGAATGCTCCCAGGACATAGAGATTGTAGAAGCCAAGCTACAAGCGTAGGGCATTGATAAACTTGAACAGGGGGCTGCAACACAAGAACCAGCAAACCTGAATGTACTTGTCCAGTCGGCTGAACAAGTGGGAGAAGAACCTAGGATGGAGGACACTCTCGAATTAAATGAAGAGCTTTGCACTGTGACCCCAGAATGTTCCCATGATGCAGAGCTCATAAAAGAAAAATTGCAATAGCAGGAGGATGACGAGGTAAGCAAGGATGTTGTTACACAAGAACCAACATCCTTGGGAGTCGCAGCAGGGATTCCTAAAATTAAATTAGAAGATAACCCCGGGATGGATGTCATACCCGATACACAGTGGAGCGAGGATGAACAAGCCTCGGGTGACACTGAGATCCTCGAGGAAGAGTTGCACGAAGGGGAAGATATTCAATCTCAGAGGCAGGAGAACAAAGAAGACACTGTTACACAATAACCAGTGTCTCTAAGAGCAATGAATGTATCTGCTGAAGACAACCCAGGGGATGTTGCTGTTACACAAGAACCAGTAACACAAGAATTAATGTAGGTTGACCAGGAGGAAGACACTGTCACACAAGAACCAGTGTCTCAAAAAGCCATGGATGCAGTTGTTGATGTTGCTGTTACACAAGAACCAACAACACAAGAAATGCAAGTTGACCAGGAGGAAGACACTGTCACACAAGAACCAGTGTCTCTGAAGGCAATGAATGCAACTGCTGAGGAGAATCCAGGGGATGTTGCTGCTACACAAGAACCAACAACTCTTGAACCAAATTCAGAAATGTAGGTTGAGGAAGAAGGATACACTGTCACACAAGAACCAGTGTCCTCACAAACCGTGAATGCAGCTGCTGAGGAGAATCCAGGGGATGTTGCTGTTACACAAGAACCAACAAATCTCATAGAAAATTTGGATATGTTGGAGGACACTACCCCACAAGATCCAGTGCTTCTACCTGTTGAGGCCTGGAAATTCGCAGGCAGCAACAGTAAGGGATTCTCCCCAATCAACGTTCCCAACTAGCCCGTTGATTGTTTGGTATAGGGAATCCGTCCGGTTTTGCGGTCTGGCTACCGTAGGTTAAACACAAACAAAGGCTTTACCGGTTGCGGTCCGATCCACCGGAATTTGTATTTTAACTTAATAATGATATGCAAGAAGTAAACTAAACATGCAGGGTGGTGAAGGATGCAGGGAGCGGTCACAATGTGATGCGCAGGTTCTTACCTCCCGTCTTAGACTCGCCGGCATATAAATCACACATGTAGCTATGCAATGACCTAACTATCTATCTATCCCTATCTACCTATCCCCGCAGAGCCAAATTATATTTAATATATATGACTAATGCCGATATGCACACATGATAAAAGCAATTACAGATAGCTGACATTTCCTTTTACAAGCATGAACAATGAAAGATATTTCCACAATCAGATAGCTAATTGTTTCATGATAAGCATGCATTACTTAGGGTGTTTCTTTCATAAAATAAATCGGAAATCATTTAAACAAGACATAGGTCATAAAGTTAGAACGATCTCACGATTCATGGACATAATGATGAAAAAACAAAGTAGTTCATCTTTCCACTATCCATGGCAAAAAATTTGAAATTCCACCGATCTTCTTTCAACAGGCAAACTATAATTCTATTGCAAAATGAAGTAGTTCTTCTTACAATATGTCATCACCAATCTTACTGGGGAAAAAATCCTCATTCCTCTCTACCCTTCCTACTTTTATACAAAAAAGGTAAAAATTGGTTGGGCTGCCCAAAGTGGCCTTTGGGCTTCCCAACCCTTTGTTTTCCCAACGCTTCATTTTTTCCAAAAAGGATTTTACAAATTATTAAATTAATACAAAATTGACCGGTCCTCTATGAGTAGGGTCCCGCTTGGTTTTCAAGGAATTTTTTCCACGCTGTTGCTTCAGCAGCGAGGCCTTCAAAAGCGCATGGCCCTAGGAACACGATGTTAATTTCAAACTTGTCAAATTGGTTCCTGATGGCCTCGATCCTTGCTGGGCTCAACTAAAGCTGGTCTTCTAGAATCTGTATGCTAATAGCTACGTGGCCCACTTCGTTCTTCAGTACTATGGCATCAATGGATTTAATCTGCTGCGTCCTGGCCTCTGCATCTTGATGCCTTTTCTGCAATATGTCCACAAAGGTCTCATGATCCGGGAACTCTTCAAACCTAAGCTCAGCCTCTGTCTGGCAGCGGTTGTATGCATTAAGGAACCTTTTAAAATATTCTGAGCATGCTACCTGTGTCCTTCGGACAGCCTTCTTAAAGTCTTCAGCAGTGCTGATGCCAAACTCTACTAGGCTGTGATCTTTCCTGAGGGTTTGATGATCTTTGGCTGGTAGTTCTCCTGGAACCTCGGCATCATCTTCTGGTCTTGCCATTCTGGCATTCAAGACCTCAAGAACATCTTGGGACCTATCTACAAAATAGGAGGAAGTTTCTATGATCTCCTCTATCCTGTTGTCCATCTGAAGAACTTTGCATCTTTCTTCTTCCAAAGCAGTCTGTAGCTGCAGCATTTTAGCCTTTTACGCTAGGATATATTCTTTAAATGGCTGCAAATCGACTTGTTGTTCCTTTGATGTCTCCAATTCAGCAGTCAGAGAATCCAGCTGCTCTTTCAGTTCTTGGATGTATGCAGTATTGGACTCATAGATGATATTTTGCTGCGCCTCTAGGTCTTCCACTTTTTCCCTTAACTGTTCCTTCTCATTTTTCAGATCTTGGACTTCCTGTTGTACATTTTCTAGAGACTCTTGTTCTATTTACTTGGCTTGCGCCTCTACCTGGAGGGCATCGATTTCACCCTTTGTGGATTCCAATTCCCTTTGCACGTGTTCATACTTCCTCTTCAGTCTGCTACCCTCTCCTCTTTCTTTTTTCAGCGTATCCTTAAGCTGAGCAGAGGTCTTCTTAGCTGACTCTAGTTCGATCATTACCTTGTTTATGTTATCTGCGGAGGCATCGATTAGTGCAGCACCGGATCTTACCATGAGCATAGGATATTTGTCTATCCCTAGCATGACTGTTGTATCTGTGACCATCTTCCCTGATAGATCTTTCGCTTCCACCTTCTTTTCCGTCCTTCTCATTATTCTTTTGGTGGCCCTGTCATAATAGATAGTACTGAAGTTGGGAACTTCCTCTCCTTTTTTTTGAGTGAAAGGTATTAGCTGGAGCGTAGGGGTCACCAGAGTGCTAGCAGCAGGTACTTGAAGGATTTGTACCTCGGGGTTTGCCTCCTCCTGGGTCTGTTCTGTTGAATTTTCAGCAATTGATTGTTGTGGCAGCTCTGTTTTTTCAGCCTCCTGCTTTTGGAGCTCTTCTTCTAGCTTTTTTTTTGCTTCCTTAGATGCTAATATGGCTGCCTCTTCTGTTTCTTTGGTTGCCTCTTGTGCCTTTTCAGCTGCTTCTTGGGCAGCTTTTCTTTTTTCTTCTTCTCCTTTCTGCAGCCTCATTTTCCAGCCTCTAAGCTTCCTCCCTTATCCTTTTGGCTCCTTCTTCAGCTTTGGCTTGCTCTGCCCCTTTTCCACCTTTGGTGGGGTTCTTTGGTTTGAATCTTCTGCTGAGTGCCGTCATGTTTGGGGCATTCCTGAAGACAGATTCTTCACTATCGAAATGATGGGTGTACTCGAAAAACACCTTGTGCTTCTTACAGTGCTCAGCTACTTTACCATCAGTGTCATTTCTCCGGAAAGGCATTTCCCCAAAATGGAACTTCCCTAGTTCCTCTATGAATTCGGCAGCTTGTTTCACATTGGTGAATTTACAGCTACCCATCTTGAATGGTAAAGGGGGATATGCAGTCTTCTTGTGCTAGAACAAGAAATTACCAATTCCGTCAATGAACACCTACCTGACCGCCTCTTTATGGATTATATAATCCGTTGCGTAGTTTGGCAGTAGATAAGGTGTCTTCGACCCTCCATACATTCTAAGATACATACCATTGTTTGTCAAGAAGTAATCTCCATGTTCCTCTATCACCTGCATAGCATCTTCCGACATGCAATTACATTCCTTCCCGAAGATAAGCGTGTATAGCAGCATAATGAAATGATCACATACCTCTCTGTAGTGACTGTGGTACTGATGAGCCCACAATGGTTTGTAAGCTACATATACAGGCATTCTCTCCTTGTCCCAGGCACACTTGAGGCCGAGGAAATGCTAGTTACATAGTATGCAGTCTATCAAAATTGAACTCATATAGAATTCAGATTTTTTATGGGCTTCTCCTCCTCCCAAGGCTGCAGCTACGCAAGAAGAGATACTACTTGATGCTAGGCTGGCCCAATTGAAGACTGTTCCTTCTGTCGCCACATGGAATATAAGGGGCATCCACTCAAATTTGAAAAGTCTGCCATTGGCTCTACCAAAGATCCTATTTAGCATCAGGGCTATAAATCTATAAGGGGCTCTTAAACTCGTTGTATCATAATCCTTGATTGTTCTGTGTCGATAGAGCTTTCCCGGCAAGAGAATTCTCTTCAGGGTCTCCACCAAATCCATCCTGAGGTTATCTAGCCAATCATTAGATAGAAAGACTTGAGGTTCTGGCAGGTGGTAAGCCAACGCCACATATCCAGGGCTAAATGCAGCATAGCCCTGACCTTCGACATTTCCTATAAGCATTGTGTTGTTGTTTGTATGGGGAAGAATCCATCTCATTACATCAGAGCATGGGAACAACTCTGGTCTGGTAGCCACCTTCATGATGGCGGATTTTTCTATGTTGGCATAAATGGGTTCTTCTTCGAGACCCATGTCTGGGACTTCCCTGCGGGAAATCAGTCTGTATATCTCACCCCATTTATACTCAGGCTCAACACCAGAGACACATTGGGTGTCTTCATATATATATTCTGTCTATGTGATGACCTCTATTGCCGATTGTTCTTCGACCATAGGGGCCTTCTTTTTCTGCCTTTTGGACATTGTATGTTCTTCCTACCATGTATAAAATTATGACATTAAGCAATTCGAATTTGTGAACATTGTGCAACAGTTTATTCTTTCTCAAGTGTATCATGACTGTAATGAAATTAAGACATAAGCCCTTCAGGCTAAAGAATTGAACTAGCATGCAATACTGTGCAATGTGCTATTATCCTATGTTAATGTGCAAGCAAGAAAAGAAGCCAACACATGTATGCACAACCCAGCCATGTCCTGACTATCAGAACTACCAGCATGAAATAGACTCAGTCCACTACTGCAATATAATGAGCAATGTCCCTCTGCTGTACGATACAAAAACTTGATCAATCATAATTGGGTTGGCATTAAATCTACATTATTTCACAGCATGCCATTTTTTTCATGATAACAACTCATAAAGCACAAGTATGAATCTTAAACGCAAGGTGCAAATGTATCTTTCCCAAAATCAAAAATTTCGACGACATGGCTTTATCAAGGATAAAAACTGCAATAGGCTATGTTGCTCGCGAGAAGATAGTTACATCAGTGCGGCTATATACTACAGGCATCAACAACAATTTCTTGGTATACGATGCTCTCATCGGAACCGCTGTACACACTACCTTCAAAATGTAAGCACTATAGTGACACAGCCCTCATAACCACCTAAAGTTTCAGAAAGCCAAAAACGACGAACTGCGCGGGACGGCGAGGGAAGAGGTTGGGGTTCGAAACCAGATAAACGGGAAAATCACCGGCAGAGGAAACATTCGACCACAAGAAAACCACCGTAAAACTTATTTGGACCTCATCATCGTAAGGGGCGCGCTAGGTGCAGGCGACATAACGGCCGCCTGCACCGCGCCTTCATACACTGCGTGCGGGGCGGAAAAACAGGCCAATGGTCAACAATGATTAAAATGCGATTTTTAAAGAAAACGCCCCCCTTCCCAAAACGCAAACAGTTAACCTAACGGCAAATCTCAATACGCGGGTGCAAAACACCGGGCGGGCAAGGAAAAAGACTACGGCAAACCAAAACAGCAGTGGACCCTTGTTCGTATGTAAAACGGGGCTTTCCTAAAACATCTAACCGCAGCATAAAAATCTTGAAAGGAACAAAGCATGGCAAGAATGGCCTACCTGGTAACGACGTGAACCTGATGGGGTGAGGACGGTTGAGCTTCCAACTGACACCTGGACGTAAACACTAGCACGATAGTCCACGGGGGTAGGGGAATCGACAGCGCAGAGAGGAAAATGACAGCTCGGGCCCAAACAACAATAGAAAAATCCAAATCCCATCCCCGTATATATATAAAAAAGTCGCACGTGTGACATGACATATCGGGTGGGAAACGGATCTGAGTCGAGCAGCGAGAACCCTAGACCTTCCGCAACAGCGGGAAGTTACCATCCTCAACTCATCCGCAGCGTGTGAAAAATAATGATGATCGGGCACTGGTGGGGACTGAGATCGGAAGCCAAGAACCCAGACTCCTCGGCAACGACAGACCTTCGACTCGGGAGCCCAACATCTTGAAACCCTCCGTAACGGCAGACCTTTAGAATACGACACCATCCGCAACGGAGGAGGGAGCGATAGAAAAGTGCTCCGATACAAAGCCGGAAGAAAACAAAAACCCACGTCGGAGCGAAAAAGAAAGTCAGAGCCCGAGATGGTCCGCAACGTCGGAGGGCAGAATCAAAGATCCACCCGCAACGGCCGTCGAGGGAATACTTATCCCTTTCGATGTAGAAAACCCAAGGCGCTCACAACGGTGAAGAATCAAAAAGTATCCGCAACAGTCAGAGAACCGAAATCACCCGCATAGGCGGGAGACGAAATTGGATCAACTCCCGATTCAGCAAGGCTTTGTAGGTATCCAAAAAGCAATGATGAGCTTGATTATATATGGGATCATTCTAAGCATTAAAGGAGAAAAACAGATCTATTGATAGCAATTCAAAGTGCTGTAAAACATTCCAAAAATCCATAGGCCAAAACTGAGAAGGAAAACCAACTAAATCAAAGTAGAGGAGGGTCCTAAAATTTTTAGAATTTTGGGAAAATGTTGCAGCTGCAACAATTGGCGACTATCTGGTGAACCCCAGATCTCTGAATTAACTCTTTTCCCAGCTCAAGCCTGTCTGACTAAAATTGAAATCTTCTAGATGTCTGCATTCCTAAGCCAGCCCAAATTATGCATTAAGTTACTCAAATGAAGCCCATTCTTTCGGGAGAAGGTAACATTAGCAGTGTTTTAGGTCTGAATAACTCTTTTGAGGCCAAGTATGTGAGTTTTATTTTTCCTGTCCTTAGGTAGTTTCCATCTTGGACACCACAAGATCGTAACAGATAGTAAGCAGTATAATCCTTTTGTTCCTCATTCCCATGCCAATCTGCACTTTTGTGCTATTTATATTTTATTCCTTTGATATGAGTCCTCCTGCAGGCCTTTCTTATTGAATTTTAATTCAAGATCCTCTATCCCATAGTGTCCTTTTGTGTGAACAAGATACTTCATATCTTAATTCACGAACAGAAAGGATCTTGTGGCCATTTTAGTATTTCATGCTTGTCAAGCTTTATTTTGGTATGTCTTATTCCTTTCAGGAGTTTTGACTCTTGATAGCTTTTATCTTTTCTGACACTATGGCATGGGATCATTTATATATGATATACTGTCTTACTCTGCTTCCTTTTCGTGGATCTTATGCTGTCACCCCCTTGCATATTAAAATGTGAGGTGGACGGAGCCTCGAAATAGTATTCCAGACCTCTTTTACTTCTGAGTTATTTATAGGGGTTAAGTGAGACTTCAATGAATGCATGCCAGTTAGGAATATAGTTACTAGAAGACATTCTATACTTTAAAGCACAGTCTTTCACTCAAGATTTTAGTTAATAAAGAAACCTGATGTTTCCATTGCAACCAAAAGTTTGCCTCTTTATTCAAAATCAAAAGAAAAGATAGCAAATTACTGAAATAAAACATCAGCCTAAGCAAACAACCAAAAGAGAGAAAATCATCAAAGCATTAAAGCGAGAAAACAACATCTAGTATTAGGAAAACAAAAACAATTTATTTATGTACAAAAAGAAGAACAAAAGAAAAAACGAAAAATTTTGCCCATTCCTGAAATTTTAGAACTAGGGGACTAAGGAAAGGGCTAGGTTTAGACATGAGTTATCTAACCATTGTCCAATTGTGCTATTATTGAAATGGAACCCATATCTAAAATTCTGCAGTCATCACTTTCACCCTGAGGGAGTTGAAGAAGGTCAGGATGAGTGCCTGTCATAGGACTGGCCCTTTTTGAGGTATGATGCTCTAGCTTAAGCTCAGTGAGATAGTTTCCCAGGATAGAATCAGCAAACTCATTGCCTTCTCCTAACTTAGTGACAGTATACTTCATATATGGTTCTCTCAGAATTTTTATATGACTTGGGGTACCCTTGAGAGGCAACCACAGATGAGACCAATCTGAAGCAAAATATCCTTTCAGCCTGGTAGTCCAATCTCGGTTGAGAATGAGCCCATATCCCCTTGGTATATCAGCCACCATAATGTCAATAAATTGACATATTTTGTTGTTTGCATCCAAACGAATGAGGACATTCTTCATTTCACCCACCACCTTGACTCCTGTGCGATCTAATTGCGTTACTTCACGCGGTGTGGACTCTAGCTGTCCATTAATCCTTTTACAAATCTCAAGGGGCATCACATTTACTACTGCTCCAGAGTCTACTAAGCAATTATGCACATTGTAATTCAGCATCTCTAGAGTCAAGATAAAAGGAGGGGTGCCAAGGTTTTCTTTCCAACCTAGTTCTTGGTCTTCTTCTCCTAGTTGGTTTTGAATAGGTATATCCTTTGCTAGCTCTTGAGTTTCATCAGAGTTTTCCCCACTGACCCCTATCTTTTCCTCTACAGGATCGACAGTCTCAGTGGTTGGTCCTGTCCTCTGGTTGAGGGTATTGTTCTGATGCGCTTTGCCCTCGTCCAGTTTCTTAACATTCTCTTGCAAACTGTTAACCTTAGAAATCATTGTATTGTCTTGGCTTGTGAAAACTTTGTCCTTTCTAGTTATGGATGTGCATTCAGATTTAGGAGTGTCATCTTCAATGTTAAACAGTGAAATACCATTCCATGAGAACATAGTATCATCCTCTGGTTTGCTTATGATCTGTTTCTCCTTTTCTTCTTCTCCACTGTCCCTAGTCAATTCTGGGTCCAACAACTTATTCATCACCAATGTCATTGAATGTAACCATTGAGGACACTTCTTCTCAGAATGAGGTTGTTGATGAAAGGTACAGAAATTATCCCCTCCTATTTCTGTTATGTTTATTGATGCCAAATTAGGATGTGGGGCTTTCCATTGGTTGTCATTTTCCCTTTTTGGATAGTGTGGCTTATTGGTTTTCTGAATGTCCTTCTCTTTTTCTAGATCTACAATTCGGTTGGACATTTTCTGAAGCACTTTCATCATCTCATGATAATCATGTGGTTGATCTTCTCTAGATTTAAACAGCAGTGAGCTTCTTCTTACAGTGGTCTTCTATTCACATGAATCAGGGTAATCCTCTATACTCTCACTTTCTGCCTCTACTCTTTAGGCCTCCTCATAAGTTTCCACCAATGTAGGCTTGACTTTCATTTTGGCAAACATGGCTAGCTCAGGACCTAGGGCTGAGGTATAATACTCAATTAAAACTTTGTCTGAAAGTCTGTCCACAGCAGAATTTTTTTTTAAGTACAATGAAAATCTCTGAGTGAAACTATGTACCTTTTCATTCTTCTCTTTTCTTAACAAACCAAGCCCTTTCATCAACGAGGTATGTGTCTTCTGAGTTGTGTATCTACTTCTGAAAACCCTTTCAAAGGTGTCCCAATCCGGAATGGAGTTTGCAGGTAGACCAAAGTACCAAGATGCTGCTGCTCCTTTCAGAGTGTGTGGAAAAAGTCTACAAACCACATCTTCATACTCCCCAGCCTTTATCCCTTTTAATGCTAGGTAGAAGCTTTGAAGGTGATCATCTACAGTGATATTTTCCACAGGGTCAAACTTGGGCAAGAGCTTGTCAAAGGCTTGAGGAAGGTTATGCAAAGGAGGAGTTAGGTTCAGAGGTGACCTAGCTCTCCATGCCGGCACAGGATTGGGTTGATTACCAGCCATAAGCAAAGGTAAACGAATGTGATGCTGGGAAAAACAGTCCTTCAAGGATAGCACCAGAAACTGCGAACGCTTGGGTTAGGTCGAAAGCTTCAAACATCTGCTGGTAGGATAGTCTCGGGAAAATACGTTCCACGGACAGCCTTTACTGGTGGCCCTCCTTCTAGCACCAAAACTGTTGAGGCCTGGAAATTCGCAGGCGGCAACAGTAAGGGATTCTCCCCAATCAACGTTCCCAACTAGCCCGTTGATTGTTTGGTATAGGGAATCCGTCCGGTTTTGCGGTCTGGCTACCGTAGGTCAAACACAAACAAAGGCTTTACCGGTTGCGGCTCGGTCCACCAGAATTTGTATTTTAACTTAAGAATGATATGCAAGAAGTAAACTGAACATGCAGGGTGGTGAAGGATGCAGGGAGCAGTCACAATGTGATGCGCAGGTTCTTACCTCCCGTCTTAGACTCGCCGACATCTAAATCACACATGCAGCTATGAAATGACCTAACTATCTATCTATCCCTATCTACCTATCCCCGGGGAGCCAAATTATATTTAATATATACGACTAATGCCGATGTGCACACATGATAAAAGCAATTACAGATAGTTGACATTTACTTTTACAAGCATGAACAATGAAAGATATTTCCACAATCAGATAGCTAATTGTTTCATGATAAGCATGCATTACTCAGGGTGGTTCTTTCATAAAATAAATCAGAAATCATTTAAACAAGACATAGGTCATAAAGTTAGAACGATTTCACGATTCATGGACATAATGCTGAAAAAACAAAGTAGTTCATCTTTCCACTATCCATGGCAAAACATTTGAAATTCCACCAATCTTCTTTCAACAGGAAAACTGTAATTCTATTGCAAAATGAAGTAGTTCTTCTTACAATATGTCATCACCAGTCTTACTTGGGAAAAAAGCCCCGTTCCTCTCTACCCTTCCTACTTTTAAACAAAAAAGGTAAAAATTGGTTGGGCTGCCCAAAGTGGCCTTTGGGCTTCCCAACCATTTGTTTTCCCAACGCTTCATTTTTTCCAAAAAAGGATTTTACAAATTATTAAATTAATACAAAATTGATCGGTCCTATATGAGGAGGGTCGCGCTTGGTTTTCAAGGAATTTTTTCCACGCTACTGCTTCAACAGCGAGGCTTTGAAAAGCGCATGGCTCTAGGAACTCGATGTTAATTTCAAACTTGTCAACTTGGTTCTTGATGCCCTCGATCCTTGTGGGGCTCCACTGAAGTTGGTCTTCTAGAATCTGTATGCTAACGGCTGCGTGGCCCACTTCGTTCTTCAGTACTATGGCATCAATGGATTTAATCTGCTGCGTCCTGGCCTCTGCATCTTGATGCCTTTTCTGCAATATGTCCACAAAGGTCTCATGATCCGGGAACTCTTCAAACCTAAGCTCGTCCTCTCTCTGGCAGCGGTTGTATGCATTAAGGAACCTTTTAAAATATTCTGAGCATGCTACCTGTGTCCTTCAGACAACCTTCTTAAAGTCTTCAACAGTGCTGATGGCAAACTCTACTAGGCTGTGATCTTTCCTGAGGGTTTGATGATCTTTGGCTGGTAGTTCTCCTGGAACCTCAGCATCATCTTCTGGTCTTACCATTCTGGCGTTCAAGAACTCAAGAACATCTTGGGACCTGTCTACAAAATAGGAGGAAGTTTCTATAATCTCCTCTATCCTGCTGTCCATCTGAAGAACTTTGCATCTTTCTTCTTCCAAAGCAGTCTGCAGCTGCAGCATTTTAGCCTTTTGCGCTAGGATATATTCTTTAAATGGATGCAGATTGACTTGCTGTTCCTTTGCTATCTCCAGTTCAGCAGTCAGAGAAGCCAGCTGCTCTTTCAGTTCTTGGGTGTATGCAGTATTGGACTCATAGATGATATTCTGTTGCGCCTCTAGGTCTTCCACTTTTTCCCTCAACTGTTCCTTCTCATTTTTTAGATCTTGGACTTCTTGTTGTACATTTTCTAGAGCCTCTTGTGATGTTTCCTTGGCTTGCGCCTCTACCTGGAGGGCATGGATTTCACCCTTTGTGGATTCCATTTCCCTTAGCACGTGTTCATACTTCCTCTGAAGTCTGCTACCCTCTCCTCTTTCTTTTTTCAGCGTATCCTTAAGCTGAGCAGAGGTCTTCTTAGCTAACTCTAGTTCGATCATTACCTTGTTTATGTTATCTATGGAGGCATCAATTAGTGCATCCCCAGCTCTTATTGTGAGCATAGGATCTTTGTCTGTCCCTAGCATGACTGCTGTATCTATGACCATCTTCCCTGATAGATCTTTCGCTTCCACCTTCTTTTCTGTCCTCCTCATTATTGTTTTGGTGGCCCTGTCATAATAGACAGTGCTAAAGTCGGGAACTTCCTCTCCTTTTTTCTGAGTGAAAGGTATTAGTTGGAGCGTAGGGGTCACCAGAGTGCTAGCAACAGGTACTTGAAGGATTTGTACCTCGGGGTTTGCCTCCTCCTGGGTCTGTTCTGTTGAAGTTTCAGCAATTGATTGTTGTGGCAGCTCTGTTTTTTCAGCCTCCTGCTTTTGTAGCTCTTCTTCTAGCTTTCTTTTTGCTTCCTCAGCTGCCAATCTAGCTGCCTCTTCTGTTTCTTTGGCTTCCTCTTGTGCCTTTTCAGCTGCTTCTTGGGCATCTTTTCTTTTTTCTTCTTCTCCTTTCTGCAGCCATTCTGCAGCCTAATTTTCCAGCCTCTGAGCTTCCTCCCTTATCCTTTTGGCTCCTTCTTCAGCTCTGGATTGTTTAGCTTTGGCTTGCTCTGCCCCTTTTCCACCTTTGGTGGGGTTCTTTGGTTTGAATCTTCTACTGAGTGCCGTCATGTTTGGGGCATTCCTGAAGACAGATTCTTCACTATCGAAATGATGGGTGTACTCGAAAAACACCTTGTGCTTCTTACAGTGCTCAGCTAATTTACCATGAGTGTCATTTCTCCGGAAAGGAATTTCCCCAAAATGGAAATTCCCTAGTTCCTCTATGAATTCGGCAGCTTGTTTCACATTGGTGAATTTACAGCTACCCAGCTTGAATGGTAAAGGGGGATATGCAGTCTTCTAGTGCAGGAACAATAAATTACCAATTCCATCAATGAACACCTGCCTGACCGCCTCTTTATGGATTATATAATCCGTTGCGTACTTTGGCAGCAGATAAGGTGTCTTCGACCCTCCATGCATTCTAAGATACATACCATTGTCTGTCAAGAAGTAATCTCCATGTTCCTCTATCACCTGCATAGCATCTTCCGACATGCAATTACATTCCTTCCGGAAGACAAGCGTGTATAGCGACATAATGAAATGCTCACAGACCTCTCTGCAGTGACTGTGGTACTGATGAGCCCACAATGGTTTGTAAGCTACATATACAGGCATTCTCTCACTGTCCCAGGCACACTTGAGGCTGACGAAAGGCTGGTTACATAGTATGCAGTCTATCAAAATTGAACTCATATAGAATTCAGATTTTTTACGGGCTTCTCCTCCTCTCAAGGCTGCAGCTATGCAAGAAGAGATACTACTTGAAACTAGGCTGTCCCAGTTGAAGACTATTCCTTCTGTCGCCACATGGAATATAAGGGGTATCCACTCAAATTTGAAAAGTCTGCCATTGGCTCTACAAAAGATCCTATTTAGTATCAGGGCTATAAATCTGTAAGGGGCTCTTAAACTCGCTGTATCATAATCCTCGGTTGTTTTCTGTCGATAGAGCTTTCCCGGCAAGAGCATTCTCTTCAGGGTCTCCACCAAATCCATCCTGAGGTTATATAGCCAATCATTAGATAGAAAGACTTGAGGTTCTGGCAGGTGGTAAGCCAATGCCACATATCCAGGGCTAAATGCAGCATATCCCTGACCTTCGACATTTCCTATAAGCATTGTGTTGTTGTTTATATGGGGCAGAATCCATCTCATTACATCAGAGCATGGGAATAGCTCAGGTCTGGTAGCCACCTTCATGATGGCAGATTTTTCTATGTTGGCATAAATGGGTTCTTCTTCGAGACCCATGTCTGGGACTTCCCTGTGGGAAATCAGTCTGTATATCTCACCCCATTTATACTCAGGCTCAACACCACAGACACATTGGGTGTCTTCATATATATATTCTGTCTGTGTGACGACCTCTATTGCCGATTGTTCTTCGACCATAGGGGCCTTCTTTTTCTGCCTTTTGGACATTGTATGTTCTTCCTGCCATGTATAACATTATGACATTAAGCAATTTGAATTTGCAAACATTGTGTAGTAGTTTATTCTTTCTCAAGTGTATCATGACTGTAATGAAATTAAGACATAAGCCCTTCAGGCTGAATAATTGAACTAGCATGCAATACTGTGCAATGTGCTACTATCCTATGTTAATGTGCAAGCAAGAAAAGAAACCAACACATGTATGCACAACCCAGCCATGTCCTAACTATCAGAACTACCAGCACGAAATAGACTCAGTCCACTACTGCAATATAATGAGCAATGTCCCTCTGCTGTATGATACGAAAACTTGATCAATCATAATTGGGCTGGCATTAAATCTACATTATTTCACATAATTCCATTTTTTTCATGATAACAACTCATAAAGCACAAGTATGAATCTTAAACGCAAGGTGCAAATGTATCTTTGCCAAAATCAAAAATTTCGATGACATGGCTTTATCAAGGATAAAAACTGCAATAGCCTATGCTGCTCACGGGAAGATAGTTACATCAGTGTGGCTATATACTGTGGGCATCAACAACAATTTCTTGGTATACGACGCTCTCATCGGAACCGCTGTACACACTACTTTCAAAATGTAAACACTACAGGGACACAGCCCTCATAACCACCTAGGGTTTCAGACAGCCAAAAACGACGAACTACGCGGGACGACGAGGGCAGAGGTTGGGGTTCGAAACCGGGTAAATGGGAAAATCACCGGCGGAGGAAACATTCGACCACAAGAAAACCACCGTAAAACTTCTTTGGACCTCATCATCGTAAGGGGGATGCTAGGTGCAGGTGGCATAACGGCTGCCTGCACCGCACCTTCATACACTGCGCGTAGGGCAGAAAAATAGGCCGATGGTCAACAATGATTAAAATGCGATTTTTAAAGAAAACCCCCCCTTCCCAAAATGTAAACAGTTAACCTAACGAAAAATCTCAATACGCAGGTGCAAAACGCCGAGCGGGCAAGGAAAAAGACTATGGCAAACCAAAATAGCGGTGGACCCTTGTTCATATGTAAAACGGGGCTTTCCTAAAACATCTAACCGCAACATAAAAATCTTAAAAGGAACAAAGCATGACAAGAATGGCCTACCTGGTAATGACGTGAAGCTGACGGGGCGAGGACGGTTGAGCTTCCAACTGACACCTGGACGCAAACACCGGCACGATAGTCCATGGGGGTAGGGGAATCGACAGCGCAGAAAGGAAAACGACAGCTCGGGCCCAAACAACAATAGAAAAATCCAAATCCTGTCCCCGTATATATAAAAAAAATTCACACGTGTGACATGACATATCGGGCGGGAAACGGATCTGAGTCGGGCGGCGAGAACCCCAGACCTTCCGCAACGGCGGGAAGTTACCATCCTCAACTCATCTGCAGCACATGAAAAATAATGATGATTGGGCACCGGCGGGGACCGAGATCGGAAGCCAAGAACCCAGACTCCTCCGTAATGGCAGACCTTCGACTCGGGAGCCCAACATCTTGAAACCCTCCGTAACAGCGGACCTTCAGAATACGACACCGTCCGCAACGGAGGAGGGAGCGATAGAAAAGCACTCTGATACAAAGCCGGAAGAAAACCAAAACCCACGTCGGAGCGAAAAAGAAAGTCAGAACCCGAGATGGTCCGCAACGTCGGAGGGAAGAATCGAAGATCCACCCGCAACGGTGGTCAGGGGAATACTTATCCCTTCTGATGTAGAAAACCCAAGGTGCTCACAACGGTGAAGAATCAAAAAGTATCCGCAACAGTCAGCGAACCAGAAATCACCCGCAACGGCGGGAGACGAAATTGGATCAACTCCCGATTCAGCAAGGCTTTGAAGGTATCCAAAAAGCAATGATGAGCTTGATTATAGATGGGATCATTCTAAGCATTAAAGGAGAAAAACAGATCTATTGATAGCAATTCAAAGTGCTGTAAAACATTCCAAAAATCCATAGGCCAAAACCGAGAAGGAAAACCAACTAAATCAAAGTAGAGGAGGGTCCTAAAATTTTTAGAATTTTGGGAAAATGTTGTAGCTGCAACACTACCTCTTAGAAATTTCATTAATTTGGACTCAGAGCAAGAAGGGCATTATAAAAAGGAAATTTTAAACCTCACAACAGAAGGCTCAGCCCTGAAGTTGGAAGTGACCAAATGGAAAATCCAGTTGGAGGAGCACCAGACAAGTATGATTGCTTTGAGTGAGCATAGAAAAATGATTAAAGCACTGGAAGAGAGGTGGGATGAAGAACGTATGGCCCATAGAATTAGGGAAGAAAAGCTACAGAGCAAGTTGAAAGAATTGAAAAAGTTTCAATCTATGCAGCGAGAAAAAGAACAGATGTACACACTCTCTCAAGAACTCATGGGCACCAGGAAACCCTCTTCCTCTTATCCAGTGTTCCTATTTGAGAAATTTGTCTGGTTTAAATTGAAGGCTGTACAGGAGGGGAGATCGTTCGAAATCACAAACTCAGCAAAGTTCTTGGAAATATTCTTTGGAAGCAATTTTGAGGACCAGAACCTGTTGTGTGAATTATACCTGCATGAAATGGCTTGCCCCCTGGACCGCCACTCAAACCCTATTCCATTCGCAGGGGATGTTCAGCTCAGATCCTTTGCCTCTTTTGTGAGTAATCACGTTCAGTGGGAAAGGTCTTTTCAGACCTTTTCCCATAATGAAGGCCACACTAACTTATGGATTCGAAGTGAACCCCAGAATCCTGGCATTCTTTTGGCATGGTACAGAAGTTTTCTTTCAAGACCTCCCCAGGCACAGCATATCATGAGACTGCAAGAAGAAGTGATCTCCACCTACACTAATTATATTTCCAGACATCAGCAGGTAGCATTGGAAGGGAGTAAACAGAGATGGCAGGTTGCCTCCTCTGCACTTAGAAGCTGGGATCCTTACTGTTTCAAAAATTTCAAGCAGGCACTCTCCAGAGTCAAGGGTTATGTGGGAAGCATGAGGGAGTGTGGAGTTGATTGGTTGGGTTTGAAATTCAAATTTCCCCTCATTTGGTGGCCAGCAAAACCATATAATATAGATTTTTCTTTGACAAGGGCAGAGGAGCAGCGGTGCTGGAAGTATTGGGTTACTCATAGAGGCTTTTTAAAGGAAGATCAGGTACCTAAGTTTCCCTACAACTTCTCCTCCCTCCATGAACACAGCTCAGTACAGGACTTAGACTCCGAATGATGCAGGTTGTTGCATGAGTACATGCAACAGGATAGTTGGGGGGAGATGTTGAGCCTAGGAATTACCCCTTTTTGACCATATTCAATCACCTTTTCTTCCCCTATCTTACATCATTTAGCATGCTAATCAGACCTGCTGTCCTTACTTTCATCCCCAAACTACCAAGGTATGACTGATCATCACTTTATCCTATTAATGCTTATGATTGTGATAATTAAAGCTGTGTATCTCTCAAATGTGCTAACATGTTATGATTTATGAAGGCAGTTTGAGATAAGTGGACTGCAGGTGGATGAGGGCTGAACAAATATCAAAGAAAGGGATATTTGCTGCTTAAAAGGACCCTCAGCCCCCGGTCATCAATGAAGGCACATGGTTTTAATGTAATATCCTAGACCGAGTTGTGACAGTGTAGCTGTAACAGAACACGCTACATTGCTGCTCAAATATAATCGTGATCTGAAGAGATCGCTACTCCTGGGCAAGTCAATAGCCTTCCCACATTTTCCATGTCATTATCATACCACGTTTTGTAACAGCCAGTATATTTAGGGCGCCTAAAGATCAGAGATCTTCATGGATGCCCTTTAATAGGATCAAAGGTTAAGATTTGCATGTATAAATAGGAGAAGCTGTTTCGACCCAGGGGGTTGGCAGATAGATAATCCATTCATTGTATTGACAGCAAAAGCAACCTGTAATCATTATTTATTTTAATACAAGGAGTTACCTCTGATTTAAGGGAGGTGTACGTTGTTCATCCAGCGTCTCTGTGTGAAGGTTGGGACTGCCTTCCGCAGAGATTGCTGAGTTAAAGTAGAATTTCTGAATTCATGGTTGTGTAATGCTTTGTTGATCATATTTCCTTTGTACACAGCAGTAGTAGTGTGGATTTACAGTATAGTTGGGATCCCATTTTCTTAAAGATTGGTAATTGGCGTAGAGTGATAGTTGATTGAATAGATAACTTCCTTTATGCAATTTGAGTGGTAGTTGTACGTAGCTTGGTTCATCCTGTAGTTTCAGTTGTTATCCTATGAATCCATGCAATTTATCTTTCCTGTTATGATTGTTGATTTTCATTCCTGCAAGTCAGTTCCTTTGAATAGCTAAACTTAATCCGTTGTAATTGAATTTCTAGATTAATATTCAATTTATGTTTATGATTTTCAAGAGTAAGTAGATTGAATGGGCAGTTTAATTGTTCTAAGTTGTGAATAGGATTTCCTTTTTATCTGCAATTGCTGTTTTCATTTTAGATCAGAATTACAGGTAATTGAATTTGTAGTATTTAGAAGATGAATAGGATTGCACAGATTCTTGGGATGAACATAGTTGTCAGAGGATAAGAGTGTTCAATTACATTGATTTGGTGTTTAACGCATATACTGTGCATTTATCCTTTGAAATAAAAGACTTTCTCAGGTTGACAATAAATCTCGTATGCTCTGTGTGTGTTGATAATAATCTATCTGCATATAGGGTGCTCGACATTAGACACGTCCTGAAACTATGTAGGATAGTGATGACATGCCCACCTGTTTCAAACAAACAAAAGCATCTTATCAAAAACTATTTATAACAAGACAAATAAAAGAAACTATAATTTAAATGTGTGCCTGTAAAATATGCGATTTTACAGGCATGCACAAAAGGATGTCATTACCTGTAAATCATGTAACCGAAAATGGAAATAATCATTAAGCTCTCTTTTGCAAATCAACCACTTTGCCGATCGGGGTCGGAAAAAATATGACCTAAAATATAGGCAGGAAAGCTCCCAATCGAAAGTGGGAAAGACATAGACATCGGCAGATGAGTGCTTTGCACAGCCGCAACGGCGGAAGATAAAAGACTACGGTCATGCGACTAAAAGACCAGCCCGCATTGGTGGGCGGTGCACTTTACGTTTTAGGTGATTAGTTGCTTTGGGAGCCACAACGATGGAACGTAAAGAACATCACGCCCCACCATATAAGGTCTAAATCGGAAGAGAAAACAACTAAAGTATTGGAAATGTTTTTCTTTCTGCGGCCGCAACGGCGGAAGATAAAACCCAAAGATCGACGAAACAACAAGGCGGATCTTAAAAGGTAAATACAATAATCGGGGGGGCTTTGTAGTTTTCCGTCCGCAACTGTGGAGAAAGTAGTAACAAAATTTTCCGATGTGAAAATCAAAAGTTAGCCGAAAATGCGTCGAAGACAAATATCGGGACTGAAGCTTATTACTTCTCCGCAACGGTGGGAGCGCAAGCTAAGAATCTTCCGATTCAGTCATTTCAATGAAAGAAACGTTGGGAAGTGCTGAAGTCATTTCAATAAAATAAAAGTTGGGACCATTAACTTAGAAACTGGATTTGCTTGGTATGTTAAAGGTGTGTGGCACTTATGGTCATTCCAATGAAAGAAACATTGGTCTTCTGGTCATTCCAAAACATTGGGACTATTAGCTAAAAATATTCCGATTCAAACACTTAAATGTACTCAAAGACAAAAACAAAAGTGGATCATTTCAGGAATTAGAAACAATCTTTTTGAAGAGTCATTAAATCAAATTAAAGAAGAAAATCAAACCCATCTAAGCAAAAAGGAAGGTCACGAAATTGTTGAATTTTGGGAAAATGTTGCAGCTGCAACATATAGTTTTTAAGATTTTACAAAATCCCATCCATTAATATCCTAAATTGAATTTGATAGGATACTAAGCTAAAAAACTATAACATATTAATATTTCCAAATGATACTCATTTATTCACTAGCTGTTTATATACAATTTTACGAAGTCATGGTAGGATATTTAAGTTACATATGGGGTGTGAACTCTTAGGTTTAATAAGAATTTTAATTTAATAATTCTCCTTTAGTTCTAGGACTTTAAGAACTTATAATATATTGTCAATAACCATTTTAAAACAAATTCAAACTGTGTTTTTTGTTGATCCTCAATTAGCATACCATCCCTTTAAGTTTCTTAACTCAACATATATAATCAGATAGATTAATAAATAAAATTGATTATATAAAAATTTATGAAACTTACAGCTGCTAATTATCAAGTTTATAAAAATGTTTTCATCAGCTACTAATATGTTACTTAACTCTTCTACAAATGAGAGTACTTTCAGAATCGAAGATTCTGAAGGCACTCTTTATAATTTTTAATAGGTAAATCATAAAAGAGAGTTGATCCCCCTTCATCCAAATGGAAAAATGAAGGGGTTGTTGATAACTGCCAACAAGTCTATGTGTCAATGTATAAACATGCTAGACATCATTTTCGAGTCATATGAACATGTCTAAGTCCCCCTAGGTGTTTTTCAATTTTTCAATTTTTTAGTTTTTTCAGTGTTTTTTATTAAAATTTATTTTTTCCAAAACTTAGGCTATTTTTTAATATTTTAATTGGAAAAATTGATTTTGTAATAAAAGTGGGCCAAATAGTCAGTTTCAGTCATGTAGGTGCTCATTCTCAAGCTAATATCACCATGTAAACCCATGGACCCACTGTTTCCTAAGTTTTGAGTGATTTTCCATCACTCAGGTCAGAAAGCCCCAAAAATTAGTTATTGATTATTTTAATTAATAAATTGATGAATAATGGAGCAAATCCAAAATCATAAATGAGTGGATTCTTAGCCGATTTGATTGAAATCAGTCAGATCTGAAGTAGATTGACTGGATCTGACAAATCCTTGACTGAAGGAGGTGATCAAATCAGATCCAGAGTTGATATTCAGTTGTCTTCATGGGGAATTGTGCCCTCTCTCTCTCCTCGACACGTGTGGACTCCCCTGGATGCTCTGTGGACTGATCTGTCGGTGTATGGGTTGATGTGTCAGCTCAATCAAGCCCCCGGTTGACAAGTAGGCTCAGTTCAGCTTCATTTCTGCATTGATGAACTCTCCATTAGTTGATTTAACCTGATTTCATGAGGAATTGCGTCCCCCCTGGGATAGATGGCCTGTGTTTTGTATATATCTTGCTTGAGGCTCCCTCTTCCAAGCTAGTTAGAGCTGTCCTGAAGGGCTTTCCATTGTAACTATGTATTGATCTTTAGTTGTTGAAATAAAGAGAAGCTTTGGAGGCTCAATTGTGGAGTACCTTTCATGTGTGGATTGTCATTGTCATGTTGCATTCGAGGTGAAACTACTATTTTTTCATTTTTTTTGCACTTAACTATTGTCTTCCTGAATGGTTATTGAGATAATAGGGATAGATCATTGTAAGTAAGCTTACTTGCTTCTATTTGCTGCACATGTTTGAATGAGTTAATACCTGTATGTTAAATAATATTATTTGCATGCTGTATCATTTCCTTCTCATATGTATCTTCAGATTTGATAGTTCTGTTTGCAGGAGTTGTTTTGTAGCTTACACGTTTGCCATGACTGGAAGATCTATGGTTCAGGTTTGATTCCATTTATTTCTAGAAGATATTTCTACCATCATTCCCCTCAGTGCTTCACTACCAAGTTTTCTCTGCAGATCTGCTTCAACAACAAGCACCTTTCTTCCCCTTTCTCTCCTTTAGAAATCTTAAATTTTCCTCAAACTGGTTACTTTAAAGGTTTCTTATTACTCTGATATATCTAATTAATAAAAAAACACATAGATATATTTAGCAATAACCCCTCCTAATTCTAGATATTATTTTTGTTTTGCACATAAAGTTCAATTTTAAGAGATCTAGCTAAAATTACCTTATTTTCGCAAGCAATTTAGTGAAAATTCGTAGCTTGTTGTTAAGGTAGTTTCATTTGCTGTATGATAAAATTTAAATATTCTGCAATATCAGTGCATATTTAATTGGCTACACAAACAGCAAGCCAATATCCCAAGGAAAGCTTGCTTTCCTTGGTTCCTTTTTCACCTGTTTATCTAGTTTTAACTTCATTTTTTTTGAGATAAGGTAGGTTGATCCAAAGGTAATATTAAAGTTATTTTGGGCATATTTTATTCTAACATGCTCTCTGTTTTTTATCAGGTGTAACAGAAAGTAAAGGAAGCTTCTGTTCGAAAGTGTCTTCAAGAGCGTTCAAATCCCCCCAGGGGTCTCTCGTTTGACTAAAACCTTTAATTTTCTCACTTTGTAAGCTCTTGATTTCATTCCATATAAGGATCATGAGGAATTATATCATTTCTCCGATATTTTACCCTCTGTTAGTAAAATTATTTTTTGAATAGGCTCTTTCGAGCCCATTCCCCATCCCCCCCTGGGGGGATTTGCGTCGGTGTCCTTTTTGTTGCTCTTTGCTCATTTCTTTTTGAAATGGTATTGATATAATATGAAGGCTAGTATAATTTATTCCATTACTAATTTCATATTCCATATTTTACATTTCAAAGTAATCATAATACTTACCCCACGATTTCTCGATTGACCCGAAAGGGGAAAGAGATTCGTGGCAGGACTAATTAAGAAACTATAATTGTGTATCTGTTTGCTTTTTTCTATCATTTATTTATCAGAAATTATAAAATTAACCCCTCCTCGATTCCTTGATTGAGATCCACTTGGATCAAAAGAGGTTCTTGGAGGGTTTTCTTTTAAACAAGAACACCCAGTTTAAAACTTACTAAAATTGACAAGACTCCAGTGTGTATGCTCTGAACTTGGATGCGGTTCATCTGATCAGTCAAGCTGTATCAAAAACACTTGGGTGACTAGTATAATTAGGACTCACTCTCCCCAACTGACAAACCATCAGGTGAAAATCCAACACCTAGATCAAACCTTTACGGTGGCAAAATACCCAAAGGAAGTGGGAACTTCTGAAAAAGTGACCTCGGGGCACCGATCTCTGTCACACCCTAATGGGTGCATTACGAACAATAGCCCCAGAGACTCCATTTCATCCCACATATTCCTTGCGGGTAGCCGTGGAGGTTTAGTTTTGGACATACTCCAAGTACTCTCGGGTATATCTGGAGTCCCCCCTTAGCCTAATTTTAATCAACTCACACTTCAAATTTAACTTAAAATGTACCAAGAGGCAATCGCAAAACTTTCACTCCAAGAACATGCAAGTATATTGATCTTATTGTTTGACTCCATTCTAAGGAACTGGTTATTTTCTTGCTTTATATAAATATTGTGTCTCAGCATTGTGCTTTCATGTGTTCATTTTTGTATCTTGCCATCTTTGATTATCTATAGTTAAATATCAAACTCCTAAATAACTCATTCAGTTTAACATCACCATACTAAGCAATTATCCTTAGTATCTTAATAGGGTCTACCCCGCTTGGCTTCGTTAGGAGTTGAGCCTAAACGGAGGAGTCAAGAACAAGGTGACAGCCTTGACTCGAGACTTGCCCCCAAGGACACACCGAGTGGCTTGAAGATTTCTGCCACGTGACCTAGGTGTGCGAAAGGTGGCAACACTTTATGGCGTCGTTTCCGAGGATAAATATTTTTATTCCTGAGTACAACTTAGCTTAACTTTTTTCTAAACAACTAAAAAAATAAAAACTTTTGATTGATCTAGTCTTTAAAAAACATAAAAATTAAAACTCGATCCATCTGGTGACTCCACTGTCTAACATCCCTTCAAGAATTTCTACCCAAAGAAACCGCTGATAGTTATTCAATCCTCTCCCTGATCACGAAAGGTTTATTAGCGAAAGATTGAATAGGTAGACTTCTCGTAGAAACCTTGAAGATTTAGGAGACCAATCCCTCTTAGATATCCATCACATATTTGTAGAGAGTCATACCTTCCAATCTCAAGAAGTGACGGAATTTTACAAACCCCTTGACTTTTCTTAGATAGCAGGTGCTCCTCATGACATTTCGAATGATGCTATCAAGAAGCTCCCCATATTTGAGGGAAATAATGCCACCACTGCCAAGACTCACCTCCAAAAGTTTGAAAAGCACCTGGTCAGTTACTGCAATAGTGCTGCCTCTGACCATGAAGATGTCAAAATGAATCTCTTTGCTTTATCCTTAGAGGGTGATGTTGCAGAATGGTATGGAGACCTTGGTGATGATTCATATAAAACCCTTAATGAATTCCTATAAGGTTTTAAGAAGAAATGGGGGGAAAAGAAAGAACCAAGACATTTGCTTGCTACCCTTCATAATATAAAGAAGATGGAAAATGAGACCATTGATGAATTTAATACTAAGTTCAGACGTGTGGTTGCAGAACTCCCTATAGAAATCAAGCCAAGGGATGCCTCCATCCTGATATCTTACATCGAAGCTTTCACTGGTGATTTGAGGTACCAATTAAGGGACAAAGATCCGACCGATCTAAAAATTGCTCAGGATCTGGCCAAGAAGATAGAAAAGAATATGCAATCTTCAGGCAAATCCAACATTCCAGGTTACACTAGGGGAAACACTTCATACAACAAAGAGAAGGGAAAGGACATTGAATTAGAGGAAAAGGAAACCTCTAAAGACCCCATGGAAAAGGTAACTAGCCTGTTTGAAAAAATGATGACTAGTCAGAACCAACTCATGCCAAACCAATCTGTGCAATTGAATAATATTCAGAATAGAATAATTACACTGGAAATAAATAATGGACCTAGGAATTTTCAGCCAAAACAGAATCAGGTGTATCAGAAGAAGGCTCCTCAACATGAACCTAGGATTCCAAACCAGTTTGACTCAACTAACCTGGTAGATGAAGTCATCCCATGGTGTAGACCTTGTGATCAATTCCACCCTGAAAGCACTTGCTATATAGAAAACCAAGTTATAGAACATGGAATGGCGGAGGTTAGTAATCAGGAAACAACATCGGGCGAGTCTGATCATGTGTACATGGTAGGCCAAACCTATCCTCTATCAAACCAGCATTGGCAGCAGGCCACAGATTATGGTTTCGAGAAGGATCTCCTTTCTAAATTTTATGGTGTAATGCCTTCTCCGGAAGCAATTAAGGAAATGAAAGACGCCAGGTTCAAGGGAGCTATGTATCAAAGAAGAGAAAAGCAATCATCGTCTAAACAGTACAAGCAAAAGGTAACCACTCCTCCCCTCCCAAATCCTCCTATTGTCCCTGAGTCAAATATTGATATGGGAGAATGGATAAGTAGTGCTAAGATTCATGTTTATGTAACTGATGTCCTTAAAATTTCTGGTCAAAAGGAAAAATTGTTGAAAGCCTTAGATGATAGTCAAAGTGAAGCTCATAATCTTATTGAAGAGGATCCTCTTCCTAATAACAATGCTATATTTGAAGCTAAACTTATTGAACCTATAGATATGCCCATAGTCCTCAACAGTGTTGATCCGAGGAGAGAATACCACCCACCTTTTTATGGCTCCCTCTTAGTTGATAGACTTCTCATTCATAACTGTATGTTAGATTCAGGTGCTTCGTCAAATGTCATGACAAGAAAAGTAATGGAGCAGCTAAATCTAAGGGTCACCCGACCCTACCACAATTTTTGTGCCATGGATGCAAGAGAAGTTGAAGTGGTAGGGATAATCTTAAATTTACAGGTCAAGTTAGCCAAGTATCCTGATATCGACATGTCAATGGATGTGGTGGTGATAGATGTTCCAGATAATTGGGGTATGTTGCTATCCAGAAAATGGGCCGCAAATCTTGGTGGGCACATTCAAATGGATTTGACATATGCTACTATACCTACATCAGAGAACACTAGGGTGATTCTCCACAAAGAAAATATGAGGAAACGACATGTAGAAAGCCCTAAGAAGCCCGAAAATGAATTTGTTCATTTCACTGATCATTTTGGAAACTATGCTATTTTGTCAAATATCATGGCCCCTATTAAGGAAAACATTAAAAATGAAAAGATCGATGAAGTTTGGCAAATGTACTTTGACGGGGCTTATTCCAAAACCAGAAAGGGTGTGGTCATCGTGATCATCTCTCCTTCAGATAAAATCTACAATTTTGCATTCAGGTTAGAGTTTGAAGCATCAAATAATGTAGCCGAGTATGAGGCATTGATCCTAGGGTTAGAAACTGCTAAAGATATGGGGATAAAGATGTTGAACATAAAGGGTGATTCAGATCTAGTTGTCGTCCAGATTAAGATTCAATATCAATGCAAAAATGACAGACTAAGAAAGTATAGAAATGCCACATGGGACACTATGGAATGGTTTGATGCACTCAACATTCAAAAGGTCCATAGGGAAATGAATGGGTTAGCAGATAGATTGGCGATAGCAGCATCCACCCTCCAGTCATTGGATGAAATGATTAATGGGAATGGAAAGATGGAAATTAATTTCAGACCTTCAATACTGGATAATATAGACCATTGGTAGGTGTTTAAAGATGATGAGCAACTCTTGAGATTCATCCACAATCTACAAGAGTTCGAAGGTTGTAAGATCAGTTATCAGGAGGAAGGTAAAGAGTATCAGGAGTGCGAGGATAATGAAAGGAATCACATCCAAAGTAGACTTATAGATTTCGAGAATCTTTTAGATCGACGGGATCATCATAGAAAACAAAAAGAATAAATAAAAATTGGGAATTATATGGAAATAAACATAGGAACTGACAAGGATCCCAAGTTAATAAAAATTGGAAAGGGTACTTCAGAAAAGGAAAGGAACAATTTGATCAACCTAATCAAATAGTATAGAGAAGTGTTGGCCTTTGCCCATTACCCATTACCCGACATGGAAACATTGCTTCAAAGAGTAACAGGATCAGGAATGATGTCTATGTTGGATGGTTTTTCCGGTTGTAACCAGGTGTTGGTAAATAAAGAGGATCAACACAAGACTACATTCACCACACCTTGGGGTACCTATAAATTTCTAAGAATGCCTTTTGGCTTATTGAATGCAGGTGCCACCTTCCAAAGAGCCATGGATTTTTCCTTTAAAGAACTTATAGGAAAAATAATCAAAATAAATCAGGATGACTTAACTTTTTTTTCAAAAGAAAGATCTGACCACATAAGTCATCTTAGGCAGGTTTTTACAAGATGTCGGAAATATGGTATTTCCTTGAATCCTGCCAAGTCAATCTTTGGAGTTGATGAAGGCAAGTTGTTGGGGCACATCATTTCTAAAGATGGTGTCAAGGTTGATCCTGAGAGAGTTGAAGCTATTAAGAAAGTCCCCTTGCCTCATAATCTAAAATCTCTCCAGTCCTTTAATGGTCAAATCAATTTCATAAGAAGATTCATCCCAAACTTAGCAGAATTAATGAAACCTCTACAGAAGCTATTAAAGAAAGATGCTAAGTTTGAGTGGACAGATGAAGGGAAAGTTGCATTCAAGTCCATCAAAAATGCCATATCCATGTCCTCGGTCTTGTCTAGTCCAGATTATTCCAAAGAATTCCAAATATTTTCCTTTTCCTCAGAAGACACCATTGCCGGTATTTTACTTCAAAAGAATAAGGAGGGACAAGAGCAACCCATAGACTTTATGAGTAGAGCCTTACAAAATTCAGAATTGAAGTATACCACAATGGAGAAACAGGCCTATGCTCTTGTCAAGTCCCTTAAACATTTCAGAACTTATATAGGTTACTCAAAGATCATTGGATATGTACCCTATGCAGCTGTCAAAGATATCATGTCTCAGCAGGATTGTCTAGGAGTCAGGGGTAAGTGGGTTTCAAAGATTCAAGAATATGATTTGGAGATAAAACCTACTAAATTAATTAAGGGGCAAGGTCTTACAAAGATGTTGACCCAGGGAAATGAGAAGGCTTTAGGAATAATCTGCCAGAGCAGCAATTTAGAGCAAAGCGTATCAGATGAGCTTCATATATTGGAACAACACCCCTGGTACATTGACATCATATTTTTCCTCCGCAACCTTACATGCCCCGATCACTTACTTGGCCCTAAAAGAAGGGAATTAAGGTTAAAGGCAACTAAGTATTGTTTGACCAAAGATGGTTTGGGTTGGAGAAACCTCGATGGTTTGATACTTAGATGTGTCGATGAACCTGAGTCCAAGAAAGTCATGGTTGAGTTCCATTCAGGATTTTGTGGTGGACATTTTGTAGCAAAAACAACCGCCCACAAAATCCTTAGAGCAGGCTACTATTGGCCAAACCTATTTTCAGATGTGCAAAAGGCTGTTAGAGTTTGCCCCCAGTGTCAGTTATTCACCGGAAAGAAACAAATGAAAGCCTTTCCTCTAAATCCAATAGTAGTCCAAGCCCCTTTTCAGCAATGGGGGCTTGACTTCATCAGTAAGGTCAAGGATAACTCGAGAAATGGTTACTCTTGTATTCTTACCATCACAGATTATTTTACCAAGTGGGTAGAGGCGATACCCACCAAAAAGGAAACCGATGCTATAGTCATGGATTTCTTAGAAGATAAGATCATCACAAGATTCGGTGTGCCAGCTAGAATAATCATAGATAATGGCCCATGCTTTGTTTCTTCTGAGATTTCATCTTTCTGTTTCAAGTATGACATTATCCTATCTCACTCATCCAATTACTATCCCCAAGGAAATGGTCTAGCAGAATCAAGTAACAAGAACTTAATGACCATAATCAAAAAAATTGTGGGTGACAATAAGAAGGCTTGGGATAGCAAAATCAAATTAGCATTATGGGCCGACAAGATCACTAAGAAAAGTTCAACCGGGAGGATCCCTTTCAAACTTGTCTATGGCCTTGATGTCACCTTACCAGTCCATCTAAAGCTTCCAGTTTATCAGCTCCTCCAGACATTCGGCTCAGATCAAGAGGCCATCCAAAATAGAATAAACCAGTTGATCGAGCTAGATGAGAGTAGAAGAAACTCTCTTGACCATAGTATCAGAAATTCAGACAAGGTCAAGAGAGCCTTTGATAAGTCTACCCGGCCATGTTCCTTCAAAGTAGGTGACACGGTTCTACGTTGGGACAAACGACGGGAAAAACCTGGGAAACATGGGAAGCTCGACAGCTTGTGGTTGGGACCGTACATCATCGATGAAATAGCAGGAATGAACTCCTTCTATCTAAATGACTTGGAAGGAGAAAGATTGAGCTTTCCAGTGAATGGTTTCCTCCTCAAGTTGTTTTTCACCGAGACAGTTTGATGCCTTTCTTGGCATCGGTGGTTTCAGGGCCAATTTCTAAACCTTGCCCTGCATGTATTTCTAAATTGCATATATCATATTGTTGTATCATAGATATTGTTGTATTATAGTTATTTTGTACCATGTTGAAAATTTTTCTTTGTATATTAGTTTTTGTAAAATATTCCTTTTGCACATTATAGATTAATTATGTACATTAGTTTCCTCTTATAGCTAATTTTTTCTTATATATACATGTTACTGACAAACTCTAATTGCCTTGCAGGAACCAGAGATTCTAGAGTTCTCACATCCTCTCCTTTGAACAGAAGATCAGTCAGAGAATGTGTCCCAAATGGAGCCAGAATGTTACCACCTAAGTTGTACTTAGTGGTTTTTTATCAAGTGAGCCTTCTGAACCGGACAGGGTTTACTTGTTCGGACTTCAAAAGACCTTTGGAAGTACTTCTGGGAAGTGCTTGTTATATCATATCACATGTTCATACCCCATGGGGGAATTGTAATAAATGTTCTAGCATGATAGTGTCTGTAAAAGACTCAGTCTCTTAGACTTTATTTTTCAATCTGATCAGCCCAGGGTGTTTTTTCCCTTGGTTATTATTGGTTGTTGAACAAATGACTGATAATTTCTGAGTTTTTCACTCCATACCTCCAAAGTTGGGGTGGTCGGCTTGGCATTTAGGCCTATTGAGGTTATTAGAGTCTATGTGTCAATGTATAGACATGCTAGACATCATTTTCGAGTCATATGAACATGTCTAAGTCCCCGTAGGTGTTTTTCAATTTTTCAATTTTTTAGTTTTTCAGTGTTTTTTATTAAAATTTAATTTTTCCAAAACTTAGGATATTTTTTAATAGTTTAATTGGAAAAATTGATTTTGTAATAAAAGTGGGCCAAATAGTCGGTTTCAGTCATGTAGGTGCTCATTTTCAAGATAAGAGCACCATGTAAACCCATCGACCCACTGTTTCCTAAGTTTTGAGTGATTTTCCATCACTCAGGTCAGAAAGCCCCAAAAATCAATTATTGATTATTTTAATTAATAAATTGATGAATAATGGAGTAAATCCAAAATCATAAATGAGTGGATTCTCAGTCGATTTGATTGAAATCAGTTAGATCTGAAGCAGATTGATTGGATCTGACAAATCCTTGACTGAAGGAGGTGATCAAATCAGATCCAGAGTTGATATTCAACTATCTTCATGGGGAATTGTGCCCTCTCTCTCTCCTCCACACGTGTGGACTCCCATGGATGCTCTGTGGACTGATGTGTAAGTGTATGGGTTGATGTGTTAGCTCAATCAAGCCCCCAGTTGACAAGTAGGCTCAGTTCAGCTTCATTTCTGCATTGATGAACTCTCCATCAGTTGATTTCACCTGATTCCATGAGGAATTACGCCCCCCTCGACTGGATGGCCTGTGTTTTGTATATATCCTGCTTGAGGCTCCCTCTTCCAAGCTAGTTAGAGATGTACTGAAGGGCTTGCCATTGTAACTATGTATTGATCTTCAGTTGTTGAAATAAATAGAAGCTTTGGAGGCTCAATTGTGGAGTACCTTTCATGTGTGGATTGTCATTGTCATGCTGCATTCAAGGTGAAACTGCTATTTTTTCAATTTTTTTGCACTTAACTATTGTCTGCCTGAATGGTTCTCTTCGCTGCATATGTTTGAATGAGTTAATACTTGTATGCTAAATAAGATTATTTGCATGTTGTATCATCCCCTTCTCATATGTATCTTCAGATTTGATAGTTCTGTTTGCAGGAGTTGTTTTGTAGCTTACAGGTTTGCCGTGACTGGAATATCTATGGTTCAGGTTTGATTCCATTGATTTCCAGCATATATTTCTATGATCGTGCCCCTCGATGCTTCACTATGAAGTTTTCTCTACAGATCTGCTTCAACAACAAGCACCTTTCTTCCCCTTTCTCTCCTTTAAAAATCTTAAATTTTCCTCAAACTGGTTACTTTAAAGGTTTCTTATTACTCTGATATATCTCATTAATAAAAACACACATATATCTAGTTATTAATATCCCCTTCTAAGTCTAGATCTTAGTTTTGTTTTGCACATAAAGTTCAATTTTAAGAGATCTAGCTAAAATTACCTTATTTTCGCAAGCAATTTAGTGAAAATTCGTAGCTTGCTGTTAAGTTAGTTTCATTTGTTGTACGATAAAATTTCAATATTCTGCAATATAAGTGAATATTTCATTGTATACACAAACAGCAAGCCAATATCCCAAGGAAAGCTTTCTTTCCTTGGTTCCTTTTTCACCTGTTTAGCTAGTTTTAACTTCATTTTTTTTTAGATAAGGTAGGATGATCCAAAGGTACTCTTAAAGTGATTTTGGGAATATTTTATTCTAACATGATTGATTTTTTTTATCATTTGTAACCGAAATTAAAGGAATCTTCTGTTCAGAAGTGTCTTCAGAAGTGTTCAAATCCCCCCAGGGGTCTTCCGTTTGACTAAAACCTTTAATTTTCGCACTTTGTAAGCTCTTGATTTAATTCCATATAAGGATCAAGAGGAATTATATCATTTCTCTGATATTGTAACCACTTTTAGTAAAATTATTTTTTGAATAGGCTCTTTCGAGCCCATTCCCCATCCCCCCTGGGGGGATTTGCGTCGGTGTCCTTTTTGTTGCTCTTTGCTCATTTATTTTCAAACTGGTATTGATATAATCTGCAAGGTAGTATAATTTATTCCATTATTAATTTCATATTCCATATTTTACATTTCAAAGTAATCATAATACTTACCCCACGATTTCCCGATTGACCCGAAAGGGGAAAGAGATTCGTGGTAGGACTAATTAAGAAACTAGAATTGTGTATCTGTTTGCTTTTTTCTATCATTTATTTATCATAAATTATAAAATTAACCCCTCCTCTATTCCCCGATTGAGATCCACTTAGATCGAAAGAGGTTCCTGGAGGGTTTTCTTTTAAACAAGAACACCCAGTTTAAAACTTACTAAAATTGACAAGACTCCAGTGTGTATGCTTTGCACTTGGCTGTGGTTCATCTGATCAGTCAAGTTGTATCAAAAGCACTTGGGTGACTAGTATAATTAGGACTCACTCTCCCCAACTGACAAACCATCAGGTGAAAATCCAACACCTAGATCAAACCTTTACGGTGGCAAAATACCCAAAGGAAGCGGGAACTTCTGAAAAGTGACCTCGGGGCGCCGATATCTATCACGGACTAACGGGTTCGTTACGAACAATAGCCCCAGAGACTCCATTTCAGCCCACATATTCCTTGCGGGTAGCCGTGGAGGTTTAGTTTTGGACATACTCCAAGTACTCTCGGGTATATCTGGAGTCCCCCCTTAGCCTAATTTTAATCAACTCACACTTCAAATTTAACTTAAAACGTACCAAGAGGCAATCACAAAACATTCACTCCAAGCACATGCAAGTACATTGATCTTATTGTTTGACTCCATTCTAAGGCACTGGTTATTTTCTTGCTTTATATAAATATTATGTCTCAGCATTGTGCTTTCGTGTGTTCATTTTTGTATCTTGCCATCTTTGATTATCTATAGTTAAATCTCAAAATCCTAAATAACTCATTCAGTTTAACATCACCATACTGAGCAATTATCCTTAGTAACTTAATAGGGTCTACCCCCCTTGGCTTTGTTAGGAGTTGAGCCTAAACGGAGGAGTCAAGAACAAGGTGACAGCCTTGAATCGAGACTTTCCCCAAAGGACACACTGAGTGGCTTGAAGATTTCTGCCACGTGACCCAGGTGTGTGAAAGGTGGCAACAGGCTCTCATTGAAGCGATGAAGAACATACACCTACTGAAGAGGACAACTGAAACCACTAGAAACAACAACAACAACAACATAATACACCTCACAAAAAGAGGAAAGCTAGCAAAACGACTAACACAGATACCTTGATAGAGGATGATATTCATGCGCTATCAAAAGCTATAGCTGAGGTTGCCAAGAAAATCCTTGAGGTTGTAAATACACATCAGGTGAATGTGGCTGGTCAAGTTATAGGGCACCTCAATAATATCATAGAGGCCATTAACAATGTCAAGCCACCGTCGAGGCCAAAACTTAGGGGGTGGATCCCAATGTTCTACTAGTAACACCACAATTAGTGCCACCGATCAAAGTACAAATCGAGGAGCTCGCAATGGAAAAAGGGATGACGATGAGTTCCTTTCATGATGTTGTCAAATATTTTGACACACTGTAGATCAAATTCTCCAAGATCTCATTGGGAGAAGTATATGAGCTACAACAGGAAGCCGCGATGAAAATATGGCTTCGGGATAATGTTGTTGTGTATCAAGCAACGAAACAACAAAGGAAGTCCAAGAAGCGCAAGCCCCTCCTGAAAGAGAAAGAGAAATAAATTGAGGTGCGTGAGTACATCCACATTGCACTATATGAATCCATTAAGGGAGCAGGTGCATATTTCCCACCATAAGTGGGCCAGGAAGATGAAGATTCAGCTGCTAAGGTTTCCAGGCTTTCACAGATTATAGTGGAGTTGAAGAATAAGGTTGAGGATATTTAGGCTAGGAAGGTACTGAGAACACCTCCTGAGGTGCTCAAAGATTGAATCAGATCAGCATTGTGGAAATTGAACCCAAGAGATAGAACAATTACACTCACAAAATTGCTAATCAAACATGCAAAATTAACACCAAAGGAGATTGAAATGAGAGCATAACACTAATATGTATTGAATAAGTGTACAATATCCATACTTGTGAAGTAATAGGCTACTTCAATATATAATTACATGAGATATTTGAATGCATAAGGATTCCATTCGAAAAGGTCAAAAAGTAGGCTTACTAAATCTAGTCAAATCCCCCATAGGTGCATAAAGTAGTTTCCAAATCCACCAAGATGCTCAAAAATTGGCTAAGTAAAGTAGGAAAGATAATGAGGGATGGAAAGAAAACTCATACATAATTTTATTAGGATAAAAGGAGGGAGGATGATGTGGGCAAAAAACAAGTCAACTACACCTAGTCTAGCTTTTCCTTTTGCCTTAATTCTTAATAAAACGGGAAGCTTTTCAGAAAAAGTAGATATGCACTTTCAAGGATCTAAAATAAATAATACATGCTAAAATGAGTTTCCATGAAGTTTCCTAAGTGCTCCATGACTCAGTTTTGGCATGTGTTGAATTCTAGGACATGTAGAAGGCAGCTAGCATAGAGTGGAATCTAGGAGGCTAGGTAATAAGACAAAAATGATTTAATTAATCTCTAAGGTAGGTAACTATGGTTTGATTATTCTAACACCCCCCCTTAAGCCTAAATTTATGAGTAAATATAAAAAAACTATAGGGCCTAGTAACAAGGCTTAGTCACCCTTTACATACTGCTTATCCATACAACCAAGGAAAGAGGAAAAAACCCAGTGGGAAAATACTCCCTTAAACATGGACAGGAAAACAAAATTTGCAAATATTCTCATCAATCATGCTTCACATCATGATCAGAAATCCCTAGCAGTGATTTGAGATTTTAAAATGTCTTCTCACAAAAAACTTTGGTGAAGATGTCTGCTACTTGTTCTGAAGATGCACAGAAGAGTAGATGAATGGTACCATCATGCACAAGTTGTTTGATGTAGTGCATGTGGATATCAATGTGATTGGTTCACTGTCTTTGAACTAGATCATTGCATATTTGAATGGTTCTCTGATTATCACAGTAGATAATAGTTGAAAACTCTGATTCGAAGCCACATTCTCCAAGTATTCCCCACAACCACAAACATTGAGTTGCTGCATTTACAACTCCTCTATACTCTGCTTTTGTAGATGAGAGTGCTATGTCACTCTACTTCTTGCTTGAACAAATGATTGGTCCTTCTGCAAGCATGAACACATATCTTGATGTTGACTTTTGACCTGTGTTGTCACCTGCCCAATCACTGTCAGTAAACCCAATCAAATCAAGATCAGATTTTTCTTTGTAGAAGATGCCATGAGTTCTTGTTCCTTGAACAAAGTTTAGGATCCTTTTGGCTTCCATCCAGTGGATCTCATGAGGCTGATTCATGTATCTTGAAGCCACACTAACTGCGTAAGATAGATCAGGTCAAGTGTGTGTAAGATCAAGCAAACACCCAATCAACTGCCTATATAGTGTTTTATCTACCATAGGAGAAGAACCTACTTCTTCAAGCTTAACTCCTAAAAGGAAGGGAGTCCTGCTTGGCTTGCAATATTTAATGTTGAACTTGTTCATAAAATCTAAGGCATACTTGGACTGGTGTACTTTGATTCCATTTTGGGATTGAGCAATTTTGAGACCCAAGAATTGGCTCAACAATCCCAAATCTGTCATAGAAAATGCATGGTTCATTGCATCCTTCAAGGAGGCAATCTCTTTTTTGAACTTCCTGTAATCAGAAGGTCATCCACATACAAGACAATAATCATCAAATAAACATGAATCAGCTTCAAATAGACATTAGGATCAGAATTGCATCGAACAAAACTCAATGACAACATAAAGCCATCAATCTTCGCATACCAAGCCTTGGGTGCTTGCTTGAGCCCATACAATGATTTCTTTAACCAACACACTAAAGATGGATTAGAAACAAACCCTTTAGGTTGCTGCATGTAAATCTCTTCAGTGAGATCTCCATTTAGGAAATCACACTTCGGATCCATGTGATGTACCTCCCACTTCTTCGAAGCTGCAATGGCTAAAGCTAGCCTTATGGAGTCCATATTTTCCACCGGTGTAAAGGTTTCATTGTAGTATATACCATGTACTTGTGAGTATCCCTTGGCTACCAATCTTGCCTTATATTTCAAAGGTGAACCATCCGCAGCAAAATTGTCTTGAAAACCCACTTACATTGAACTAGCTTCCTCCCCGGGGGAATATCAACCAGTTCCCAAGTGTTGTTCTTCTGAATCGAGATGAATTCTTCTTTCATGGATGTTTTCAATCTTGGATCATGTGCTGCATATTCATATGTATTTGGATCTGATTGAACCATCAGATATCACTTCTGAGCAAATAAAGGATCTTTCATACAAAGGGCACTCTCAAACTAAGATCTAGTCCTCCTAGTGTCACTAGGATTTCCAACCATTTCCCCAACTGCATGAATGGTATTTGCTGACCATTTTTGTCTTGTAGGAATGCCAATATATGCAATAAAATCATCATTATCAGACATATCAGAATCAGCAAACTCATTAGTCTCTCCACTTACAATCAATGGATCTGGTGGTGAAGAAGACTCTCCAACTTCAACTGCTACTAAAGGCTCTTCTTGGAACTGAACACTTCTTTCAATGAAGGATTTGTTAGTGCTCAATTTGATCAACTTGTACCCTTTTTAATCTTTATAATAGCCAACAAATAGGCACTCTTGGATTTGGGGCTACAAATCCTTTCTCTTTTCAGTTGGAATTCTAGCCCAAGCCTTTGAGCCAAAAATCCTGAAATGGGTCACATCTGGCTTGTGACCACTCCAAGATTCGAAAGAAGTCATACCATTAAGTTTCTTATGAGGAACCATATTCTGGATGTAGGATGCATATTTTATAGCCTCGGCCCAAATCTTTGGTGGCAAAGTCTTAGCCTCCATCATGCAGGTTGCCATCTCCTTTAGTGACCTATTCTTTCTCTCAGCAACACCATTTTGTTTTGGTGTGTAAGGAATCGAATGCTGCATCTGAATACCTACATCTTTACAATACTGAATGAACTCAGAATTTCCATAATCACCACCATTGTCAGATCTGAGGATCTTGCGTTTCCTCCCAGACTGGTTTTCAACCAAGGCTTTAAAGACTTTGAAGAGGTCAAAAACTTCAGACTTATGCTTTAGGAAGTAAAGCCAATAATACCTAGAAAAGTCATCTATGAAGGTCAGTGCATATTTGGCTTGACTCATGGACATATGAGGAAATGGAACAGGAATGTCATTGTGGATCAACTCAAGAGGTGCAGAGGTTCTCTCATGATTAGCTCTCTCAAATTTGTGCTCTAGGTGTTTTCCTAGGATACAACCTTGACAGAATCCCTTGGAAAACTTGATCTTTGGTAACCTATGACCATATATTTTTCACTCAAATAAAAAATATACTTGTAGTTAAGATGGCCAAATATTTCATGCCAAAGATTTCTTTCCTGATTAGCATGAATCAAAAGAGCGGAGGGGTTTGAGTAGGGTATAAAATGGGAAAACATGTATACCTTTGAAGTGTGATCAACAACACCTTTTGCTATGACTTTACCATTCGACATCTCAGTGATTTCAACATCATCATGGGATAAGATGACCTTATTTGGAGACCCAGTGTGAGTCATCTGATACACTGACAAGAGATTAGAGGTAAGACCTAGAACATACAACACATTATTGAACTTACCATGGTTAAGATCAATCCTTCCTTTCCCCAAACTGCTAGTGAGAGATTCATCTCCCAAAACTATTGGCGGACCTTTTGACATGTCAAGAGAGGAGAATGCATCTTTTGTCAAAACCATATGTCTAGAAGATCCAAAGTCTATGATGAAGCTAGGTGAGCTTGGTGCTAGCAACCAAGGCATGTACTCTCTCTCTGTCCTCTAAATTTGATCCTCCTTCCCTCTTCTTTGAGAAATCAGGAAGGGAGATGTTATTCTTCTCCAGGAGTTGGGTCAGCATGTCAATTTACTTCTTCATACAAGAGCTCTTAGGATGATATCCCTTACTGTAGTATGCGCACTTGCTCATTTCTCCTTTGTTCTTCTTCTTCTGGAAGTTCTTCTTGGAACCTTAGGGCTCCTCTTGAGACTTGTTCTTGTCTCTCTTTTGCTCAGGTGGATTTTTAGTTTTTTTATTTCTTTTTGAATCCACCCTTGAATCTCCAGAATCAAAGCTTGGTCTTTGGAAGGTATGATGGTTCCCATCATCGCCAACTTATCTTGTTTCTGTGTGAGGGATTCGATGAACTCTAGAAGCTTAGGAATTTTCTAGGCTTTAGCTGTCAACTTAGTGGAATGGAAGGTCAAAACAAACACTAAATAGTCATGGCCAAGCTTCGTTAGTATGGCCAAAACTAGTTTCTGTTCCTTCTTTTCAATCCCACACTATTTTAGCTGCAAAACAAGGGCTTTAAACTTCGAAAAATACAGTTGCAAGGATTCGAAGCTACTGGGATTGAAGGAGATCAACTCATTCTCGATTTGATTTCCTCTCATCTCATCTATCTTACCAAAAATATCTACAATCTTCTCCCACACTTCATTAGGTGATTTCAATCCATCAAGATGGAAGAGGAGGTCTCTGTTAACCTTTCATATGCTTAGCTAAGACATCAGTACTTCATTTCATTTTCATAACAAAAGCATATAAACAGGATCACTGAATGATAGACAAGCACAACCATACAAAAGGAACACAAAGATTTATCCTGGGAAAACCCTAAAGGGAAAAACCCAGCAAAAGCTTCCTCAATATAGATGCCCCAAAAATATAAAAGATAAAATATAAAACCAGCAAGGAGATCAAAGCCTGATCCTCCTCCTTCTCCAGCTACTTCTCTTCTCCACTAATGCACTACACAAGTGAGAGTGTGTGTTGCAAATGAGGAGAACTACACCTCTATTTATATTCATCCGTTCACTTAAGTTAACTCATCTGCCATGTAGGCTTGAGTTAATCATGTAGGCTCGAGTTACACATGTAGGCTCAAGTAACCACACTGGGATGGTAATGACCCACCTTTACAATTAGAGGGGACTGCCTCAGGACTCTTATTAGTTCTTCTGATTAGGAGCATTGGGGTACAAAGTAATACAAGTGGTTCTCCCGGTAGGACCATCGGGGACCAAAAAGAAATACATATAGAATATTCTTCGAAGTTACAATATTTCAACACTCCCCCTTAATGAGAAGGGTATTCTATAACAACATCAACAACAACAATAATAGGAGAGAGATTGAGGACATCATCAACATCATCAAGGCGATACATCTATAAATCATTGGAAGCTTTTCAACATCATTTAGTCTTCATCTTCAATATTTAGTCTTCAGCATCCTCAGTACTTTGACCGCTTCAATTAGCAACATCTTCAGCATCTTGAATCTTCAATCAGCAGCAACATCTTCAGCACTTTGACCTTTCGATTAGCAACATCATCTTCAACACTTTGACCTTTCGATCAGCAACATCTTCTTCAGCACTTTGTCCTTTCGATCAGCAACATCATCATCATCATACTCTGATCTTTCGATCATAAACATCATCATGAAAACATCAACATCATCATCAAAATATCATCATCATACTCTGATCTTTCAATCAGAATCATCATTATTATCAGCCTCTGATCTTTCGATCAGAAACATCATCAACCGAACATCATCATACTCTAACATCAACTCATCATCATATTCTGATCTTTCAATTAGTACGTCATCATCATCATACTTTGATAATATGACATCATCATCATTGGGATCTCATCATCATCACATTCTGATCTTTTGATCAGAAACATCATCATCATCATTGCATTCTGATCTTTCGATCAGAAAACATCATCATCATCAGCGACATCATAATCATAAGCAACTTCTGATCTTCCAATCAGAAAACATCATCATCATCATATTCTGATCTTTCGATCAGAGAACATCATCATCAACAAATTCTGATATTTCGGTCAGAGAAACATCATCATCATCATATTATGATATTTCGATCAGAGAACATCATCATCATCAGCAACAACATCATCATCATATTCTAATCTTTCAATCAGAGAACATCATCATCATCAGCAACAACATCATCATCATATTCTAATCTTTCAATCAGAGAACATCATCATCATCAGCAACTTCTGATCTTTCGATCAGAGAAACATCATCATCATCATTATATTCTGATCCTTCGATCAGAGAACATCATCATCATCAGCAACAACATCATCATCATATTATGATCTTTTAATCAGAGAACATCATCATCATCAGCAACTTCCGATGTTTTGATCAGAGAACATCATCATCATCAGCAACATCTGATCTTTTGATCAGAAACATCATCATCATCATCACACTCTAATCTTTGGGAGCTTCAGATTCATGTTTATTGAATTGTCATCACTTGTTCTTCGAAACAAGTCTCATCCTTGTTTTCTTGTAGGAGGTTGTTCAGGACCTTTCCTACAATTCAAATGCACCAATTGCATGGTTAGAACTATTTCATAAAACATATGCATAACGACAAATTCTTATGCATCATTGTTGTATAGGAATAAACACCTTATAACCAAAGGTCTGGGGTTACCAACATACTCAAGAAACTTGTAGGAATTCGACTCTAGAGTGCAGTAAAGGAAATAGGAGGATAGAAAAGACTCACCCAATACACGACGGTTGATCCTAGCTTGTCCTCTTCCACTCTGCTTCTCCTCCAAAGTCTTCAGGGATGCTTCTCTGACACCTGTCAAGATTCAATCCTCCAAATACAAGATGATACATATATATAAACAGGTTAGATAAATCATATACAGAGTGCTGAATCATAAGTATTTATCAAACCACAATATATGAGAGACATTCAAGACACATATGGAAGAAGGATTCTCTTTATTAACAATAATGAAAGAGTTCAGATTACAACCCAACGCCTAAGACAAGGACTCCTCTGCAACCAAAGGATTCTGAGTTCCACTGCTCCAAAGACATCTGTATAAACTCCACCAGCATAACTTTTCTCTCCAAGTGTATGTGATTAACACCCTCCCCAAGGCCTGTATTTATACTTGGTAAAATAAGGTAGTTTCGAAGGTTGAGGAGGTTGAGACAGTTAAGGTGATTAAGGTTAAGTGCTTAACTAATCTCAAGTAATCACGAGTTTTTATTTTTAATGTCAAAGGAATATGTACGCGGGTATCAATACTAGCAACTCGCATATGGCACGCGAGTTGCTCTAAGGGTAACACATGTACAAATTTGTACGTGAGATGCAACAACCGATACTCGCGTACAAAACGTGAGTTGCATATATAAAGAGTCGCGTACATGACTTGACATATCTAAAGGTAAAAATAACCACCTGGATGGATGATAAATGTAGTTCATAATAAGCCCATCTATAATGTTTTAGGTGACCTTCAATCCATAAATGTCCTTTTCTGTGCCAACATGAGGGATGTCGACACTCGGATGGAGAAGTGCCATTCAGGTGGATAAAAGATGCCCCCTAATATGTGAGGTCAGAGGGAAGTGATGGCTGAAATACATTATAATCTTTATCTTTGGAGAACTCAGAAATCCAATGGAGCAGAGAGAGTACCTGAAAAAAATACATAGTAATTTCATATACAAATTTACATCTGAGGATGCTATGTTCAATTTACTGGAACACTAGCTCCGTTACAATTTTTGAGTACATCATATGATACAGGTATGAAACCACATATATTAAAAAGGTGGATCGAAGCCACAATATACAATAATGATGAGTCTTCAAAGATCTGGAAGCTGTGTATATGAATAGAACATAATATTGCGCAACTTAGTCCATAGGTGAGGAGCTAAGGTCTTCATAAAGGATCCCAAAGAACCAGTACAATCCAAGCCATGTGAATAAGGGTAAGCTGAAGTCGAACATGGAAAGGATTCAACAGTTTGTCAATCAATAGGTGATAATCGACAACTGAAGAAAAGGAATCCACCAATGATAAAATTGAATCCTAAGGTACGATCATAAAAAATCTAGGTATTCGTCATCATGAAGTACTGAAACGGAACCATGCTGTGATAAGGAAGGCAACAAATCCTCCAACGGATCACAAGAGTGACTAGGAACTGGGAAAAACAAGGGAGACACAATAGATAATAGATATAACAATGATGGTATCAGGCTATAGATCAGACATTGGGTAAGATACTTGAACAATGAGCACAACATAGAGATGAACCAAGGCAGTGTATGACTTATAGATAGAAAAAATAGACCTATATGTCATGTAGGAGACATGATCAGATTCCCCAGGTATAACGAACAAGAGGAGGAGTAAGAAACTCAAAGTAATAGCTGAACATAAAAGTAATCACTAAGACATGGATATCAGAAAAAACAAAGAGTGCTATGTTCAAGGAGGACATGCTGCCATTACTGAAAACAAGAGAAAACTTCTTCCTTACCTTCCCTATTAAATTTTAACGAGTCCAGGAAAGTTAACTCGGATCCCTCTTCATTTTTTAACAAGCTTGAAGAGACGGGAAAATAATGCTTGATAGTGTCACTGATTCATGGATTTAATGAGCCCGAACTAGTACATGCTCAGTTGGTGTTTTCACATTTAGAGAGTCTGAAAACTCCAAAGAAGACTCCAGGGGGGTCCTTTTTCATCCAATTTAGTCTCCTGAGGCCGAAAAAGCATAAAAAATACCACAGAACAACTCTCTTAACTTCCAGAGAAGAAAATGTGAACCTTTTTCATACTTAGTTAGGGAGGTCCGAAAAAGGTTAAATTACCACCTACCCAATGCTCCTTCCAAAACAACATAAAATAGCTTGAGTTTTATGAGTGTGAAGGAAAGCAAGATCACTCGAAAAGATCCATTTGGTTACGAGAAATGGGGCTTACAACAATAAACTCGTTGCTTTGTTCTTAAGTGTTTAACGAGCATGACAAAGACACAAAGTACACTCGGAATCTTTTTCATGTTTAGGTCTAGAGCACGAAAATGAGAAAACTAAGCTCAAACCGGGTGTTCCTTTTCTGTAAATTTAGTCCCTCAGGTCCGGAAAAGTGATAAACCTATACCTGAGAATACTCTTCTCAATTCAAAAAGAAAATAGAGCGATCCTTTCTCATATTATTCTGCATGGTCCGAGAAAGAGATAACCTACCACCAATGCGGATGCCCGTTCACATATTCTTAACGAGCTTGAACGGATGAGTTAACTCGGTAGTGAAGTCTGTTTTGAAGGAGTCAGACCTGGGACTAAAGAAACTCCATAAGGTCGGGGAGTCCTATAAAGGGATAGCTTGTAAAAAGAGATTCAAAAGAAGCTCTATTTTGTGTGTAAAATAGCTAAAAGGATACCCCTATACCTGAAACAATTGCGGCATGAGCACCAAAGGACAACATAGGCGTAGAAGAAGGATACTCATGAAAAAGGGTCCTATCCATGGAAGAACAATGGTAAAAATAGGGAACTAATGGCTTAGAATACCATAGTCCATGGCAAAAGGTTGATTGCTAAGGTTAATGTGGATTGAATAAAGATGCCAAAAATGTATTGGAAATAACAAAACCACCCTATTGGAGCAACAACACTTTGTAATAGTGAAAAACTTGTTCCAAAGCATAAAGAAATATGGTATTAGTTGATTGAATTTTCAAACTATAGAAATACCCACTTAAAGAAATATAATTTCTATAAATAGTTGAAAAATCAAAACAAAACTCACCATTTGAAATTTTGAGCCATAAAAAGCAAGTTTGTCCTTCTACCTTTGCTTGATCATTGTGGACATTTGAACCGATGAAATCGAATTCCGCAAGTTGCAGGTAAGCCTACACCCCGAGCTCTTCATTTTGATCCAAGCAATTATGAATTTTGAGTCTTAATTCCATTATTAAAAGCATCGTAAATATGGCATCGCACGTACGCGGGTTGACGGTGTGAAGACTCACGTACACACGTTCTGTACGTGAGTTTCCTAACTAGACAGTCGCGTACAGTACACGACATGTCTAACTAGACAGTCGCATGTGCTGCATGAAGGATAAAATGCTAAAGATAGTCAAATTTTTTTGAATTTTTATATGGAATTACTGAATCAAATTACTTGTTTTGCTAGGTGAAAAGATGGTTCTGGAATGGAGAGAACGGGAGCATGAAATAATGGACCAAGCATCGGTCCAAAGTGCACCCACTATACATGCATTGCGAACAACTGGGCTACTAAAATTCTTTTGCACATCACCCATGCGAGCCAATGTCCACATACTTGAGTTCATGGTAAATTATTGGGATCATGATTTGGGGATGTTCAACCTAAAAGTTGAAACCTTGGAGATTACTACTGAAGACATATATTTCATAATCGGTCTGTCACGATGACGAGCACCGGTTAACTTAGAGGGCATTGGCAGGGGCAGTGACCCTTTAAGTGTTCAAAATTACATAGATGTGTTTTGCACACCAGGTACTCAAAAGAGAGGGAGTTGTGTCCCTATTGTACATATCCGTGACTTTACTCTACAAGTACTTGCTAGCACCATCGTGAGGATTTCAGGATCCTCTTCTTTACATTTGGCTACACAGAACCAAATGAGGCTGGCAGTTGACTGTTTTCGTGGTGCTCTCTATGATTGGTGTTCGGGAGTTGTCCCTATCATGAAGAGACAACTGTCCGATTGCAAGAGAGGAAGGCAGAAAAACTTTGGTTATGCGAGCATATTAGTGGCCTTCTTCTTTGAGAGAGTCCCAACATTGAGCCTTGCCATACCTCTATCGGTCAGATCTCCACGTCAGCCAAGGCTAAGCAGGTGGGGAGACATCTTCCTCCGTCAAGGAGGAGGAGACACAATACATAGTGTATATGATGATGATTTCTATACATGGTGGGAACGACAACTACCAGCACTGGAGCAGTTTCCATATGCCGGTATGGACTTCCGAGGTGACCCAGACCTTGTCCTCCCTCCAGGAGGAGCACGGGGAGAGCTAGGTAAATAATTTTTTAATTTTTATCATTTTCAAATTTTTATGAATTTTAAAATGATAGATATATACATATGTACAAGTCTTAATCCTATAGATGTGTCAAAATGTAGATATTGGACCAGTCTTCCCTGAAGGGCACCCACACATGTTTGTTCATCCTGTCATAGGCGAAGACCTGGGACTGATCAGGTTTCTAGAGGGGAAGCTGGCCAGGATGACCCAATGAGTACCTACCTTGTGGATAGAGCATATCTCGACTGCCATGCAGGAGTTCATTGTTGGAGGTCCACCGGTCTGGCTACGTTTATTCAGGCAAGTGGTTAGAGCAATGCTTGTATATATAGAGGCTGTGGAGGCTACCGAAGCTGAGGAGGCTGAGGAAGCTAGAGTGTAGAGGGACCATGGGGACCAAGGTGGTCCTAGTGACCAGGGCAGTCCTGCTTAGATCTAGGACATTTTGATGAACTATGATCCACATTTTTGTACATTTTGTATATGACGGGATCTGAGGATCAGACTTGACCTATCTACGGACATATATTTTACATATATATATAGATATATATTGTTGTTGTTGTCGGTTTATTTACAAATATTTTTTATATGTTTGTTTTATATCTTTATAAAATGTGTGTGAGATTCCAATCTAAAATGTAATTAGCATATGCATCAGTCAATGAATTTTGATTTCGTGGAATATGATTGAATGTAATAACCTCAAAATGTCTTTCCAATAAACTAATTTGCATGAACTGACGTAATAAAATAGGATTTCGTACCTGATAAGCTCGATTGAGCTGGGAAACCACCAACTGAGAGTCCAGATAGACCTTAAGCTGTGTGATGCCACGTGACAAAGCATCCCATAGGAGCTCAATTACAACCCTATACTCAACAACATTATTAGAAGCAGGACCTAAACAAACAACTCCCGCTGCAACAAGCTGTCCTAAGGGAGAATAAATAACCCATGCTACCGAAGCTAGGTTACAAGTGTGACGGCTGGTGCCATCAGTGAACCCTATATACCTTTCAGAATACATTTGCAACAACCAGTAGATAATATAAAAAAAAAAACCGACAACCTAATGTACATAAAAATACATACAATAAAAATACAAGAAAAAGTGCTAGGCCTAAGCGTAGTACTTTTTCAAGTAGAGCCCATTTCTAGGCTCAGGTAGCTTGTTCCCATAAAAATCAACTAACTCATATGCACCCTTACTCAATACTTTTGACACGACATCAGGTCCTAACCACATGGCCTTGAATTTTCCTACCCCTAGGGGTTCTTTGTCTTGGTCCCAAAGCAAGACAAGTTCCCCCTCAGAGCAAACCCGAGGTTTGATCGATTTATCATACTGAGTTTTGACCCTATTTTTATGAGCTTGATCAGCAGTCAGTGCATCTCTACACTGTTCATCAAGGTGTTCTAAATGTACCAGATGTTCCTCAAGCTCAGTCGTATCAGGTAACACATGAATGGCTATCTTTAGAGACGGGATTTCACACTCAATCGGAGTAACTGCTTCCACTCCATGAACAAGTTGGAAAGGAGAGAAACTCGTAGCAGTTTTTACGTTGGTTCGGTAGGCCCAAAGAGCATAATATAGCATGATGTGCCAGTTAGAGCGGGGTGCATCAATTGTATGTTTAAGGATAGTTTTTAAAGTTTTTTTGACAGCCTCAACCTGACCGTTCGCTTGCGGATAGTATGAAGATGAATGTTCTTGTCTGAATCTGAGCATGGTAGTCAGTTTCATCATCATGTTATTTTGAAAATGACTGCCATGGTCAGTGATAATCACTTTGAGTATACCAAACCGTGCAATAATCTGATTGAATACAAAGAAAGCTGTTGTTTCCCCGTCGTCTTTGAAAGTAGGCATCGCCTCTTCCCATTTCGTAAAATAGTCAACAACGACAATGATGTATTTATGCCCCCCAGCCGAGGCTGGGTTGCATGTCATGTAATCAATCCCCCATTTCATGAAGGGGCCTACCGAGACAACGAGAAATAACTGAGCAGGATGTGACCACATTTTCCTGGTGTAAAGCTGACACGGATGACAGCGCTTCACTGCTTCCACACAATCTTTAAAGATCATGGGCCATAAATAACCGGCACACAATATCTTCTGGGATATTGCTAACCCAAATAAATGACCCCCACACGCTCCACTATGGGAATCATTCAGGACAATCTCCACTTCCTCATGGGTAAGGCAACGACAGATGACAGAATCTACCCCTCATCGATATAAGGTATCTCCTATAATGAGGTAGTTCTTCACGTGAAGGCATAATTTACGTCATTTGTCCCTTGAGGAAGCTGCAAGGTACTTCAAAGTCTAGAGATATATAAGAATATCTCCATACCAAGGATCAGAGGTGCATATCAAGAAGATGTGCTCATCTGGGAATGAGTCATCTTCAACTACTACATCTTCTTCAGTAGGAAATTCTGCTATAAGTTCAGCAAAAACTAAGGACTTCTTAGACTTAGGGGACTGGAAATCCAATTCAAACTCTTGGAGAATGACTATCCATTTGTTAAATCCCCCCCCAACAATCCGTCGGGATAAAACATATTGCAACGGATTCACATCCGCCACTACTGTGGTGGTCCTTAGTAAAATGTAGTGACGTAACCTATGCACAACATAAACAGCTGCTAAGGCTAATTTCTCAACATGGGAGTATCTAAGTTCAGGTCTGGCCAAAGCACGACTAAGATAATAAATCACATGCTCTACAAGCTTATCATCCTCCTGGACTAGTACTACCCCAATGGTCGACTCTAACGTAGCCAGATATAATATAAAATCCCTAGAATAATCTGGTGGACGTAATAAGGGTGCCGAGAGCAAAGCTTTTTTCAATGCCTCGAAAGCAAGTTGTGCGGTTTCATCCCATATAAACGGGGTGTCCTGTTTGAGCAGGCGCATGAAACCCTTAGTAATCTTGGAATAGTTAACAATAAAACGTCGAAGAAAATTAGACTTTCCTTGCAGGCTTTGAAGTTTCCTGAGAGAATGAGGAGGAGGTAGATTTACAATGGCCTCAACTTTCAAAGGATCCACCTAGATGCCTCTACTAGAGACAATGAATCCGAGCAATCTTCCTGACTCGACACAGAATACACACTTGTGGTGATTCAAGCGGATTTTATAATATCTATATCTTTCAAATATCAACCGTAAACGATATGGATGTTGAATCCTCCTACAAGAATGTGCAGGAAGATCGTCAAGGTATGTTTTGAAAATGGCTTTAATGTCATGGAAAGAAAAGTTCATAGCCTGTTGAAAGGCTGCTCAGCATTTTTCAATCCAAAGGGCATTTTCTTGTACGCAAAGGTACCCCAAGGACAAATGAAAGCAGTTTTATGTTGGTCTTCCGGTTTTATTTAAATTTGATTGTATCGAAAGAAACCATCCATAAATGAAAACACCTCACTTCCCGCACAAGCATCTATGATCTGGTCTATAAATGGCGTGGGATAGTTGTCCTTAGGACAGGCTTTATTGAGGTCTCTAAAGTATGTACAAGCGCGGATAGTCCCTTGCTTCTTATCAATAGGAACATGGTTGGATACTCATTCTGTCAAAGAAATGGATATATAAAACCATCCCTCAACAACTTTTAAACTTTAGCCTTCACAGCCGTCGCTTTGCGCGGGTTAACAGGTCTTAACTTTTGTCGAACCGGCTTAGCATCGGGATATGTTCGGATTTCATGTTCAACAATCGATGGATCTATGCTTGGCATCTCCTCATATGACCAGGAAAAGACATCGTGAAATTCCTTAAAAAGGGCAGTATAGATGGCAATCTCTTTAGGAGAGTAGTTTGCACCTATATATATGCTTTCCATGACATCAGGGTTCACAGAGATGTTAATAGGTATAGTGGTGGAAATATTTTCCATATTCCCCTCAGCAAACATTCCTTCCTTAGGAAAGGGATTGATAGGTATATCAACATCTTCTGACAGTCTCAAGCTAAACTCTTGGTTTTCTATTCTGCTTAGTTCTGGAAGAAAATAGGATCGATGATGAAGATCCTCACAATCTTACCACATCCACTCATGGCTTCCATAATGGCTTCATCAGAAGGTAAAACCATGTCTAAACAATCTATAGAGTGCGAAGAGTTTTTTTCCCATGCAGGCAAATAGAATTCTTCCAGATCTTCCGAGACTGTTAGAGGATCTGGAATGGGATCAACAGTGGCTTGAGTGATAGCTTGATAAGCCACCTCCACTGCCGATAAGGGAACTTCTAGTTCGTGTGGGGATGGGAGAACCCAATGATCAGTCCTATCAACAACCGTAGCTATGGACCTCCCCACACTAGTAGAACCAATATAATTAACCGGGGCTGGAAGATCAAATGTGCCCATCAGTGATGTGTACATTCCATCCCCCAAGCCTTGTGCAGTAGGTTTGACCTGATCAACCAATGGCACAGTGGACTCATTAGACTCTAAATGACCTTTTAGGGTAAAATCAAGTTGGTCAATAGTAATCAACTTTCCCTCATGTGGAAAAACCACTACAGAAAAAATGACCGATGCAATAGCGGACATCGCATAAGTCCAGTTCATTCCCAGAAGCAGATTGTAGTCCAAAGGAGCATCAATCACTTCTACTTCAATAGACACTGCTTTTCCTACCAACTTAATTTCAAAAGCCGGAAGGATACCATGCGGACAGAAGGATCTTCCATCAAAATAAGTAAGCAAAGTGTTTGATGGGACCAACTCTAGGGATCCAAGAGCTTTCGAACAGGTCAACGACATAACACATGTAGAAGCACCCTCATCAACAACTACCCTTCCAATGGTCTTACCACCATGGACGACATCTATTGATAAGGATACATGGTAAGGTAGGAGAATTTTAACATTAGATAAATGAAATTTTTCCATGAGACTCGATGAGTCCATGCTATGTAAAGCTGCTAAGAGGGCATCCTGCTGAGTGGGACAACTCTGTAACACGTCTAAAGCTGACATTGCACATGGGGTTTGAGATAAATCTTCAAACACGGAGTAATTTGAAGCATCCCTAGTGTTAGGGTTATGCAAAGTATTCTTGAAGACACCTTTCGGTATATTCGACATAGTTTCAGTAGGTTTCTCTATCGTGAGAGGGTTAGAAGTTTCACCTACAGCTTTACCCTTCTCAAGAGTCTCTTTCTAATAATTTTTGTTCCTTGTTTGCAACAAAGTCGAAGATCAAACCATGTTGATATAGTTTGGTTCAGGGGCAGTTTCAGTGCGCCCTGCTACGTTAGAAGCTGAAGCAGAGTTCTGTCCTTGGGGAAAATGATCCTTCAGGATAGCCGATTGTTGAGATTTAAGCAGCTTCTGGGCTTGATCCATAAGGGGGAAAAGGTAAGTAAGGTGGTCCTCGTGGCACAACTTACACAGGATCTTGACCTTATTCTTTTCTTTATTTCCCCCATCATCATTGTTCGTGGGATTTTGCTTGTTTTGATTTCCCTCTCCCTTCTTGCCTTTCTTTTTCTTCCCGCCGGGCTGCTGATTGCCCTTCTGAGAGGTTTGTGCAAAAAAATTTGCACTCTGATGGGAGGGGGAAGCCTTTCCTGCCTCCACCGTAGACTGCTTGACAGACAATTGATGAATTTGCTTAGCCAAATATTCTGCGGTGGGAAAGTTAACGGACCCAACCACACCATTGGCATGGGGTCCATGCTTACACTTCTCCGCATCGTGTGTAGGCCTCGGTGCCTCAAGGATAATCTCATACAAGATCCCAGATTGTTAATAAATCAAATCCAGTTGTTGGGCCTTGAGAATGGCTTCTTCTTCATTCATCATGCCTGAGGTGGATACGTCCTTAGATATGTAGGGCAACAAGGATTTAAGGAACCACTATAGAAGTAACTCAGGAGGAATAGTGGCTTTTATAAGGCTCTTCTACCTCCTCCACTCATGGATGTGATCCAAGATGTGGGTAGCCTTGTTCTGCCTAAAAGTAGACAACAAGTCCGTTTCAAAATCATATCGGACCGAAAGCTGAAAGTGGCTAAGAAATGCACTAGCCAACTCCCAGAAACTACTAAAAGCAGCAGAAGGCAGTTCAATATACCATTTTGCTGCGGTACCTATTAAGGTTCTCTGGAACAGCCTCAACCTAACTGAATCTTCATTCAATGAATTTGAAGAACACCATAAATGGAATGTGGTGGCATGAGCCCCAGGATCTTCACCAACTTTGACTTCGAACTTAGGGATGTCCGATGGCAATTTAGTGGGAACAGGTGGCCACAAGGGGTCATGCCTCACCGGGTCATTCATCAATTTTGAAAAATATGGCAAGTTTAAGGTTGCCAGGAACAAAATTTTGGGTCGAACCAGGGTACTAAATGTGATAGCCTGGGGATTAGAGGGACCTGCCCCCAAATGCCCATGGGTAAAAGTGGGGTTGCCCCTTGTCACCGATTACAAAGTGGGTAGATTAATCTGAAATGGATTCCATCCGTAAGCCATAGGATTTTGTGTGGGAGGTGCTCTATAATAAGTTCGTGTCGTCCGCATAGAAACAGGGGTCTGAAAGACAGGAGCCGGTATCCCTCCGTTGAACAACGAAAGGGAGAGCTCGTAAACGGAACCGAAATTGGAGTTTGGAAATTTTTCCCATAAGGGGTATGGTTCCCAAACTACACTCCTACATAGGAAGGTGATGGGCCTACGTATGGAGAGGACGGGGGAATGTGCCCCCCATTCCAAGGGAATCCTTGGACAAACGCTGAGGATTCTACTGGACCACTCCGGGTAGTATATGGAAAGGAAGAAGGAATAGTAGGTATACTGGGGATCCCAGTAACCATATCACCAGAAGTACCTGCTAGGTTTGAGTGAACCGGTGGTTGAACCACCCGGCTCGCTGGAGTCAAAGGTGTAGAAGGTATACTAGATCTAGGGGCACTTACCGAGGGAGGTAGTACCCCTTCAACCAGAACGACTGAGGTGAACACAAAAGGACTTTCTTCCATAGAAGAAATGATCCTACCCATAGGGACACCTAACACAGGTGAATCAAAAGGTCTAACCTAAACGATCCCAGGATCGTTTAAATCAGTCAAGGGAGTGTTAAAATTCCTTGCAAACTCATCAGTCTGCAAGTCTTCTATCTCAATTGTATCAAGATCAAAATGGTTAGCAATCAGTTCTGGTTCACCAAGAACTTCACTTATTCCTACTGGTTCAAATGAACTGTCCGTGTCCAATCTCTGCCTTTGGGGTGGAGGTGGAGGCTCCAATGTGACGAGAGGAGGAAGGTTTCTCAACCTTCTTGACCTTCTAATAGGTTGGTCGTCCATGATTGAAAATTTGACAAATCACACCCTAAGGCCAACTAAACACAGGAAAAACCACAGAGCATACACTATAAAAATACTAAAGCCTCAAACAATCAAACAAGGGTGAAAGATGTACTTTCCTGAAGAAAGCTAATGAACGATTACTTGGCGTCCTTGAATTGGTTCTTAGGCACAAGCGGAGGAATCACCCAACTGCCCTCCTACACTTAAAACAAGGGCTACCTTCCAAGCCCATTCAAGGTGAACCAGAAATAGCCTTCTTACCTAGGTATGAACCCTAAATGTCAAGAGACTAAAGGCTACCTTAGCTATACCAACAGTCTGGGGGGACAGTCGCAAGCCTGACTCGTACGCATGGGTAGGGTAGCTGATCCCGAAACTCTGTCTAGGACAGAATCTACAGATGCGTAAAAGTGCTGATTTACATTTTGACAAGGAATCAGAGGGTTATATCCTCAGTCCATGCCTCCACGCGGCCTCATGCTTGACTCCCGTTTGAGAGGAGCTTCCTAGATACAATCAATAAAGTCAAGGATTTACTTAAAGAAAGGTCCACTACATCTGAATTTTAAAACTTATGGGAAGTTTATACACTTCCTATCCCACAAGTCTAGCCTAAGCTAGTAGGTGAAAGGCCCCTAAAAACAAAAATTACTAGTAAATTTTAATTATGTGTTCATTTTAAAGGGCTATTTCTTACTCAGAAGGAAACGCAGTGATGTACTTATGGTGTTTTTGACTCGATAAGAAATAAATAAAAGTAACGGTGTATTTTTCAAAGAAAATTACCACTATTAAATCAAACTTCTTTTTTTTGTAAATATATATTGATGAACAAATGCAAACGATAAAAGAAACTAAGCCTATGTTTTTTGTAGTTTTTGAGATTATATTTTTAAAACTGAAATTAAAACTACTTATGCAAAAGCAAATGAAAAAGCTTGACAATGTTTTTCTTTTCACTTTTTAAAATTTATCAAACTCTACCATGCACTTAAAATGCACAAAACTTGAGTATAGTTGGATCTAATCAACTGTATAAAACAAACAAACTGAAGTAAATAGGCTAAAAGAACCAAGAATCAACCAAAAAAGGGAGACTAGGAACCCTAGCTTGGGTGCACACACTGACAAAAGATCACTGTAAACTCATAAAGGTAAGTGACAAACCAACCATCATCAAAATATAGACTGGAAAAACAATGCCCAAGACCTTGATCACTAATCCGGACAGAGACACTTCAACCTATAACCCAATAGGCCAAGCTACTTCAGCATGCAAACATAAAACAATCCAAGCAAAAGAAACCCAAGGGCTTTATGAAAAAAGCACAAAGTGTGGTCATCAAAGGTCTCCAGACAAACAGCACAGTATTCATAAAGAAATCCAACTAACAAATAGGAATTACACAAAGAGAGGGACAAGCAAACCCAATCCTAAAAAATCCCTATTTCTAGGCTTGTACGCGACTGTGTAGAAGGGAAACTCGCGTACTATATGCAGCTATCCAAGAGAGAAACCCACGTATGTAGGCCTCTGTACGCAACTGTGCAGAAGAGAAACCCACGTACATGTACAAAATTTTTCTCAAAAAATAAGAAAAATCCACAAGACTTTCAAACACTGTGATAAGTATGAACTAGGATAAAATACCACACACAAACTTCAAAGCAAAGACTGTTCAGGGGTGACAAAAACAACTTATAGCAGTCTGGGCTCCCCAGCGGAGTCTCCAGTTCTTTTGTACAGGAATAAACACCTTATAACCAAAGGTCTGGGGTTACCAACATACTCATGAAACTTGCAGGCAATCGACTCTAGAGTGTAGTAAAGGAAATAGGAGGATAGAAAAGACTCACCCGATACATGATGGTTGATCCTAGCTTGTCCTCTTCCGCTCTGCTTCTCCTCCAAAGTCTTCAGGGATGCTTCTCCTTCACCTGTCAAGAGTCAATCCTCCAAATACAAGATGATACATATATATAAACAGCTTAGATAAATCATATACAGAGTGTTGAATCATAAGTATTTATCAAACCACAATATATGAGAGACATTCAAGACACGTATGGAAAAAGGATTCTCTTTTTTAACAATAATGAAAGAGTTCAGATTACAACCCAATGCCTGAGACAAGGACTCCTCTGCAACCAAAGGATTCTGAGTTCCACTGCTCCAAAGACTTCTGTATAAACTCCACCAACATAACTTTGCTCTCTAAGTGTATGTAATTAACACCCTCCCCAAGGCCTATATTTATAATTGGTAAAATAAGGCTATTTCAAAGGTTGAGGAGGTTGAGACAGTTAAGGTGATTAAGGTTAAGTGCTTAACTAATCTCAAGTAATCACGAGTTTTTATTTTTAATGTCAAAGGAATATGTACATGGGTATCAATACTGGAAACTCGCATATGACATGCGAGTTTCTCTAAGGTTAACCCATGTACAAATCTGTACATGAGATGCAACAACCGATACTCGTGTACAACACACAAGTTGCATATATAAAGAGTCATGTACATGACTTGACATATCTAAAGGTAAAAATAACCAGCTGGATGGATGATAAATGTAATTCATAATAAGCCATCTATAATGTTTTAGGCGACCTTCAATCCATAAATGTCCTTTTGTGTTCCAACATGAGGGATGTTGGCACTCGGACGGAGAAGTGCCATTCAGGTGGATAACAATCATGCAACTGATTATCCAATACAACATTCATCCATATCTCATGGAAACTTTCTAGATGACATCATTGACATTGTGCATTAATCCAATATGTCATGTAAAGAGGCTTCATTCTAGATAAGTAGCAATGGAGAGATGTATAGCACCATGAGCTACTTACCGATCACATGCATATTAGTAGTATACAATCATTAATGCAAACAATCTATCATGCATAACACATCAACTGAATATGCATAACAAAACAATATCATTAAATGACAATTGAATACTTATATTTTGTTTGTTTTGTGGGTAGACTCCTTCTTGATCATTCTCCTTCATCATATTCTTCATTCATGAAATCATCATTTCTTATCCAAATGATAAGATGGATAAGAGGTTAGTCAAGAATTGAGTTCTTCATATTCCTCATCGCTTGAGGGATCTTCTTTGAATGGCGAGAGCTTTATCTTCAATTTTCTCCCATCTTTCTTCTTCTCTTCTTATGAGACAAGATTCTTCTTCTTCCCAAAGTCAACTGAAAGTAATCACTTCCTTCTGGAACACATTCCTCGCATGAATGAATCCCATGATCATGGGAGGCCATTCAAGGTGGCTATCACCACTTCTACATTCTCTGCTTCTTCTTCTACCGCTTCAAGATGTTATGCATTCTGGATCTTCAAATTCTTCAACTGCTTTCTCAAATCCATCTTCTGAATTATGTTCTTATCTTCAAATAGCTTGATCAAGGAATCAAACATATCAGGTGTCTTTAGGGAAGGGACTTATGGTAAAAGTTGATCTGTGATTGAATCAACAGTGATCTTCTTGGCCTTGATCAAGTTCTTCTTGTGTAAGGCTTTGAGGCTCATCTCCCTCTAGAACTGGAACCTCTCTACTCATGTAGGTGTCCAATTCATTTTCTTCAGAGGGATCAAATAATTTCATGCTTGGAAGTTTTTAACTTCACCAATATTATCATCAAGCTGATGTGATAGATCACTTTGAAATGAGAACCTCAAATGCAAATAGCAAAAGATTAGATCTTACCGATTTGAGGTGTTCGTCCTGCTTCCGGAGCTAGCTGATCTAGGGTTTGTCAGAGAAACCATAATTTTCAAAACTTGGAATATTTCATATCTGATTGGATAGAAAGATATATCTCTTCAAATGGAGCTGTCCAATGTACTCCTTTTCTGAAAACAGTGGAGGGAAGCTCCTGGAATAGGAAGCCCTAGTTTTCCAATTTCTTTTGCAGAAATGTCTGTTATTGTTTCTGTTATATCTCTAACGTTACTGATCCTCTATGTCTGAAATTTTGCACTAAGGTAACCTCACTTGTCCCTGATCCAACACCTCAGGTTTAATGAGAATTTGTTTCACCAATTGGGATTTATGATCATTTTCCGAAGGTGACCTGTTACAGGACTGTTCAGAACAGTGAAGTTGTACGGAATTCCACGTGTCACTGGTTCATCTTCAGGTTCTGAAATTTGGAACATAGAAATTAAATTCGGTGCTCATTCTGGAACATCTTCAGGAATTCCATTTGGACCTATGTATCCAAATATATAGAAATTTTCCCTAGGTGTCCTGTTTAGGGATGAATTCTGGAAGAGGCTAGAACCCTAACTTGGAGGGATCATATCTCCTATAACATAGAGAATATGAGGCTGAATGTTGGACACAGTGTTCATTAGGATTATATATTCAGTCTCTACAAGTTTCAGCCCTTGAAAATTCTCCAATATTGGGATATATCGAATATACCAAAACTTAGCAGTTTTAGTATTTAGGGTTTTTCTAGCTCCGGGTCAAACTAGGGTTTGACTTTCCCAGAGTTTCACCCAACCAAAAATATTGATCCAGGTCTCTAAAATTTGATTTTGATGAGGAGAGAAATCCTATTTTGGGCTCACTCAAAAATTCTTCTTCTGCAAGAAGCCCTAATTTCCCACACCGAAAACTGAAAATGCTCGGAATTGAATTTCACTTCGACAGAAAGATGCGCCCTTCAATGGAGAGTTAGCCTAGCCTTCTTTTGCTGATAGATTGTGGAGAGAGAACCAAAACGTAAGAAGCCCTAGATTTTGTAGCTGCACAATGTCTTATTTTCAGGGTGGATCTAATACCATGTTAACTTTTCATATGCTTAGCTAAGACATCAGTACTTCATTTCATTTTCATAACAAAAGCATATAAATAGGATCACTGAAAGATAGACAAGCACAACCATACAAAAGGAAGACACATATTTATCATGGGAAAAACCCAGCAAAATATTCCTCAATATAGATGCCCCAAAAAGATAAAATATATAAAACCAGCAAGGAGATCAAAGCCTGATCCTCCTCCTTCTCCAGCTACTTCTCTTCTCCACTAATGCGCTACACAAGTGAGAGTGTGTGTTGCAACTAAGGAGCACTACACCTCTATTTATATTCATCCATTCACTTAAGTTAACTCATATTCCATGTAGGCTCGAGTTAATCATGTAGGCTCGAGTTACACATGTAGGCTCAAGTAACCACACTGGGGTGCTAATGACCCACCTTTACAATTAGAGGGGACTGCCTCATGAATCTTATCAGTTCTTTCGATTAGGAGCATCGGGGTACAAATTAATATAAGTGGTTCTCCTGTTAGGACCATCGGGGACCACAAAGAAATACATATAGAATATTATTTGAAGTTACAATATTTCAACAGTCTCTTGAAATGGTCAGACACTAAAGACCATAGGCCTCATCCCTCCTGTTGTGCCATTTGATTTTCTCTGCAGCTGCATTGGGATCTACCTCAGTTTCCATAGTAACCCTATAAATATATTTTTCTCTCAAAAATATATCGATCTCATCTTTCCACTCAAATAAATTGAATGGAGTCAAGATGATCTGCTGAGATTGGTCCATAGTTTAGAAACTGTGCCCTTCAGTCAGCAGAATATGCTCCCTCTCAAGATGTCGAACATGCAATAGAAATATAGAAGGAGATAAATCAATATACAAAGGCTCTGATACCATGTGGAAATTGAACCCAAGAGATAGAACAATTACACTCACAAAATTGCTAATCAAACACACAAAATTAACACCAAAGGAGACTGAAATTAGAGCATAACACTAATCTATATTGAATTAGTGTACAATAGCCAACCTTATGAAGTAATAGGATGATGAAATATATAATTACATGAGATATTTGAATGCATAAGGATTCCATTTGAAAAGGTCAAAAAGTAGGCTTACTAAATCTAGTCAAATCCCCCATAGGTGCATAAAGCAGTTTCCAAATCCACCAAGATGCTCACGAATTAGCTAAGTCAAGTAGGAAAGCTAATGAGGGATGGAAAGAAAACTCATAAGTACCTTTATTATTAGAAAATGAAGGAGGATGATGTGGGAAAAAAACAAGTCAACTACACCTAGTCTAGCTTTTCCTTTTGCCTTAATTCTCAATAAAACAGGAAGCTTTTCAGAAAAAGCAGATATGCACTTTGGAGGATCTGGAATAAAGTATACATGCTAAAATGGGTTTCCAAGAAGTTTCCCAAGTGCTCCATGACTCATTTTTGGCATGTCCTGACTTCTAGTACATGTAGAAGGAAACTAGCATAGATTGGAATCTAGGAGACTAGGTAATAATACAAAAATGATTTAATTAATGTCTAAGGTAGGTAACTATGGGTTGATTATTCTAACAAGCATCTGAGGCTGTTAGTAAGATAAGTGAAGGAGAAAAAAATATATGCTAAGGCAATTGAATCTGTTTCCATGATATCGGAAGCGCTTCTAGAAGATGAGACAAGAGAAAAGATCAGAGAAAGTGTGCGATAGGCTGATGAGAAAATCACTATGGAAAAGGAAGATATGAAGAATCAGTCATTTCAGGAAAAGTTACAAATATGGGTGAGATCAAGCAGCTGCAATAGGAATTCCAAGCTCTTTGCGAGCAAGAGAAGACTAGGGAAGCAGAGGTGGAGGCACACCAATCGCAAGCAACGTTACTCACAGGCCTTATTCATCCTGTGCAGCAAAAAATTCAACATATGGCGTAGTCGCTAGAGGAAGGACTGTCAGAACATATCAATTCCGACCGCGTGGATAAATTGGCCACATAGGTGGAGGAAGTAACAATGAAAGTTTCTATAGTGAAATAGATGTTAAAATAATTTTAGGACAAGGTTGGTCCTCCCGCGCAACCTAGGCCAGAGCCCGAGCTGGAGGCTTAAGTAGCGAGCAGTCACGTTTTTGAAAAAATATCCATTTTTGCTCAGTGGCTTGGGACGAGCCACATGTGAGTGTTGGGGGCCTGTTGGGCCAGGAAAAGTGCACAAGAAAAAATCTAACTTGCAAACAAAGAAGTAAAAGTGTGCATGTGACATGGGAAAATCAGGTAAAGAAGGAAGTAAATGAACCAACGTAGAAAGATAAAACATGTGCGTGGCAGAGAAAGGAAGGATGAAGATGGAAAGGAAGTACAGAACAGAGGAAGCTGTGACAGGGTTCATGCGATGGAGAAGAGCACATATAGAGATGATGGAAGTGGCAAGTAGAAGAGTTAATGTTGGACAGGCGGAAGTTAAGGAAGATGGCAAAAGGATGAACCAATAGAATATGGAAGGACAAATTTGCGACTAGGTATGACTAGTACAGACGAGTTGAAAGACATTTCCGCAACCAGTTAAGGCTGTGGTTAATGCATTACAGGACTTTTGCAGCCAGGTATGGGCCAACACTCAATGTAATAGAGATATTTTGTAGCTACCTGAGTCTGTAATAACTGAGTAGTACTCAGTCGACCCTATGTGGTCTTGTAAATGATATAAATAGAAGGAACCCACTCTGTATAAGGGTTCAGTTGGTTGTCAATCAGTCGGTTCAATTCGTTCAATCTGTTTTTTGCTAGATTCTGTTAGATGAGATCAGATTAGATTCAGTTAGACTCAGTTGTTGACTCAGAGGAGACTCCAGTAGAAGTAGAAGTTTGTTGAGTCGTAGATCTTACAGCTGTGTGTGCAGACTGCTAGTAAACTAGAAGAGTTGATCCAAGCTGTGTGCGGATCAGTAGGAAGAGATAGAATCAATAAACCAGAGAGCATGAGATAAAAAAGATTGAGTCAGAAAGACATATCTTAAGAACAATCTGCAAGTTGTAGGATGCAAGGTACCACCTATATTTCTCATGCCAGACAAAGAGCACCTTGGTGGTTTTTCCCAAATCGGTTTCCACGTTATTTCCTGTGTCATATGAATGAGTGTTGTTGAATGGTTAATTTTTATGTGAATGTTTGCTTATCTTATATTATTACAGTTATAGTTGTTATTGAATGTATGCCGCACTATGAAAGAATGCTTGTTTAAAAGTATTGTTGCACTGTTGTGTATGAGTTCATGCTTAATCTGCTAAGTATAATATAAGTTGTGCACTGTCTGTTAAGTACAAGGAATCGGTTGCATCACATAGTTGCACTAGTTGTAAAGTTTAAGGACAAGGTCACGTCGTGCAGGTGACCTATGGAATTTGGTTGTGCCGCTATCGCAAAGATAAAGACTCCATCCCATCATCTTTGTCGAACATCTTGGCCACGTACCAAGGGACTATCATCCCTCACCAACTGCAGAAATGTGGTTCTAGTAGTTACCCATTAAGATATCTTAGGTGAGACAACACCTACCTTGCGGGCATTGTTGGCTTAGCTTGCTCTGTTCGACCGATGTCTTGTGGTGTCTTGTTGGTATTTTGTTTTGGTTGAACCATTGGTCAAGATAAGAAAGAGAAAGGGGCCAACAATATTTTCTAATTATTCAAAACTAACCAAAAAAATGTCCACATATTGTTATAATATTCTCTCCTTATCTAAGATCTTAATACAATATGAATATTCCATAATTGAAAGATGGATTTTCTTGCATTTACAAAATTGTTCACGAACTACTATTACTTGCATAAGTAACAACAATAACAACAAGATAAGTAGCGACAAATAGTAAAAAATTAATTCTTCCAAAAGTAAGATTTGGATTTTTGTGATATTTTAAGGATAGGATTATATTGACTTCATAATGCCTCATACGAAAAGAATCAATTATCCACTTCATGGATCTTTTGATATGGAAGTAGAGACAAGTGTCCACAAGTAACAACATCGATCTTGTTTCTGCAAAAGACATCAAATTCATCAACATTTCAAATAAATGCAAACCATTTTTTTCCCATTTTTAATCACAATTCACATGAAATACTAAGGAAATTAAAATGGTAACATGGTTGGATATAAATATCACATATAAGCATTAATCTAGGATAATAAAATATTATAAGTAAGCAAAAAAAGGATAAACATAAGGAAAATAGGATGTAAATTGATGACAATTCCATGGCACAACATCTTCCCCAAATTGAATATGCTACATTTCCTCATGCAACCCAATACCTATGTATCAACCAAGATGTAAAAATATCTGTCTTTAAATACATATCCATATATGTTGTCAAGTCTCTTCCTTTTACCTTGAAAGATTTGTTTTCTACATGTTCTTTAAAACTATTATGATACTTCCTTTAGGCTGGCTGACACAAATGATCTCATTGTATTTGATCTCTTCAGAATGGAAAATCTCACATAGCTCCCAATTTATGAAATAAAACATTAACTCATTTTTTAACTATTTAAAACCATTGTCACCAAGTGAGTGAAGATATTGCTAGTAAAAACAATCATAGAAAATCACGGGAAAATAAATTAATAAAAACCTTTAATTCATTAAAAATATTTTCTTTGTGAAATTTAGGAAGGAGTGGTTGCCTAATTAGAATTGAAGGTTTTCACTACCTCTTAGTTTCAACCACTTGAACTTGTGTGCTTGATCACTTCCGCTTGCATATGCAACAGGTTCTTGTGGAGAAACTTATGAATTGAACATTAATTCTTATGTGACAATGTTGATATCATTTCTTTTATGTTCAACACGGGTTCTTGGGGTCCATGGAGCAATCTTGATGTTACTTAGAAATTTGTTGCACCTAGTTTCGTATGAATTCATGTTTCTATTGGAAGAAAATATTTTGAACCCTACTTTGGAGGAGGTTTGAGTGCAAAAAAAATCTAAGTAAAGAACTTACTGGAAGTAATAAACCATGAATTAATGAACTAGAAATGTATTTGATCTTTGAATATGCCATTATTGGTATATGTAAATGCACAACACCCCCCTAAAACAAAGTAAAGATCATGCCTTAATTCTCAATTGAATCATTGTTAACACTGTAAATCTCTTTGATCAGTTTCTCTCCAATGGAAAACTTGGTTTTCATGAAATTTTGCATGGGTGTTAGGAATACTTTTTACTTTCCCCTACAAAAAATTGGATATAACCACATCACAGATTTAGAGAAAAAGGAAATTGGTTGTAGGTGATGATGCTCAATTTCTCAAAATTTACAAACTGGGTTTGCTTGAAACTTTGTGTGTTTATTCATCATATCTTAGTTCTTTTTTCTCACCAAATTTTGTAGACACCTAGAGAACCATTTGGAAGATATTGGTGATTCATTTTCTACACTTTGAAAAAAATTGTGAATGAGTGAAGAAAACTAAAGAAAATTGATTAAGGATTAATTGTTCATGCTATACATTTATTGATAAAAATTTCCAATTCGACATTGATTATTCGACATAATCACTTACTCATTAATCTATGGTTCAACCCACTGCATAAAAAGGTTTCCTTCATTTGTTTCATGAAAATAACTGTTATTAAACTCTATTTACACATTAGAAATGATGACTGAAAATGATGATTGTTGTAGGATTCATTTCTTCCATAGATTGTGTATATCAATACCATGAAGTGTTGTTGGTTGTGGAGCCCGATCTTCTTTGATTCAGAGATGTTATTATTCAGCCATGTTTGTACCCTAGTTTTACTATACACTCATCCCAACAGGGGGGCCCAGGGGGACATGGTCCCCCCATGGGGGTCTAGGGGGACTATCTCACCCGATTGGGAGGTCTAGGGGCTAGAGGAGCCTTGATGGGGGTTTGGGGGTAGCTCCCTCAAGAAAGGGGGTTGAGAGGTCAATCTCCCGAAAGAAATTTTTTGGGATGTTTGTTGGCCAAAAATTTGCGAGCCCATGGTATTGGGTGAACCATAGTATTTTTCCATGGAAATTCCCCTATAAAAGAAAACCATTGTAATACAACTATGTATTGTATTGTAGCATTGTAAAAGTGATCTCTGTGATTCTGAGAGAGATACTGTGAGAGAGCGAAGAGGAAGTGTTGCGGGGTTGTTGTAGGTTATATCCCTTAATTTTATTAGACGATATAATAATAAAGGACTGACAACTTCTGTGTGGACATAGCCCATCTTGGGTGAACCACATTATATCCATGTCACTCTTGTAATTTGTTTTAATATTTACATCTTGTTTTTTGTTTATTGTTATTGCTTCGCGATCCTATTTTTATAACAAGTATAACAACCTCTTCTCCCCAAAACTAAAGAAATAGCATGCCCTTATGCAATATCATATTCTCTTTGTAAAAGGTTGATGACAATAGAGTAGAGTCAACAACCCCTTCTTCATGGAAAGGAATGGTAATGGGAAAAAAGAACATGATAAAACTACTCTATGCCGAAAAGTGTCATGTGCTAATTTGTTTACCACTGACTAGAAAATATGAGGAGGGAAGTAATATGGTTGGAATTGATAATAGATATTCCTTAATATAAGGTTTGGAAAAGGGCAATGAAAAATTAGAAAACATAGTGCTAAAGAACATCCTTAATGCAAGCACAAAGAGGTATTTGGAGGTTGCTATGGCTACCCAAAGAAGTTTTGAATGTGCTTCCCTTAATCATGGATTGTAACAACATTTTAATACTTTCCATGAAATAAAAATGAGAGAGAAGGAACCCATCTCTGAGCACTTGTACCTGCTGAAGGGAAACAATCTTGAGTTAGTCCATTATGAATATTTTATTGCACATACTTATTAACAATGTATTTGTCAAATATGATAATCTCCATCCTAAGATGGAGACATTCCTTGACATTATAGATTTGAAGCAATGCATAAACTTTGATAGTTGAATATAGGCTTTGGGACCAGAATAAATGTTGTCATAAAATATTTGTGCAATAAGTAAAATGATTCAAAGTGTCAAAATAAATTGAATCCGTTATTTTACTCAAACAAAAGGATTGTACCATTGCCACAAAGATTGTTTAATGGTTGTGGATATGTTATTGAAAACATTGAATAATACCCGTAGGCTGGCCTTCGTTAGATGCAAAAGAATCATTAGATAGATGAAAAACCTTGTTAATATTGCATGCAAAAACATTGCCATCAAAAAATCATGATGATGAATATGCATTAATGAAAGGTTCGAAAATGTGGTGAATTTTTGAATACTCCATGGTATAAAATACACAAAATGTCTTCCACAACCCACATATGCATCAAATTATTTGCAAAGTACATACCATTAATAGATCAAAGCCTGATATTTGAAGAGTTTAACCATGAGAATAAATTGTGGAACTTATACATCTATTGTTCCTCATATTATATGGAAGCATATTCAGATGTTGGAATTGATTCTATAACAACTTTTTATATTGTAGGTTCATGTGGCTAGTGTATTCTTTTCTTCCAATAACTTCCTTGGGTTTATGTATCATATGCTTCTTGTCTTCTCACTACCAATTCTTGTGGTACATCAATAAGATTTCCTATTGTTGGTTCTTGTCTGGAAACAATATGGTATTCCTTATCATGCTTGGATGTTAGAAATATAGAAGTGGGAATGAGTATTGAAGTATATATGTGGATCTCAAGGCTCAAAGGAAGTGGATAAAGAGTAATGATTTCATGGTGTCCCTTCTCTTGAAAGTATAGCTTCGAGATTCATTCCCATGAGACTTGTGTTGTATAAAGTTTGAAATCTATGTTGTATTAGGTTATGATGTTATCCATGGAGCTTATGTTGTATTAAGTTCACTAAATTATTTTGTATTAAGTTAAATAGCTTATGTTGTATTAATCTAGGACCTTGTCCTATTCTGGAGAGATTATTGTACTGGGATCTTATGGTGTGCTAAGGTTGGAGATTCGTGTTGTATCAAGTCCAAAACTTATGGTGTATTAAGTTCGGGGTATTTTGTTGTATCAATACCACATGAAGTATATTGTATTATGTCTTGAGGATTTATTATGTGGTGTATGGATAGTCATGCTCACCAGGTGCTACAAGTCTCCTTTAGGGATTAACTACCCTTAGAGTTATTTACTTTAGCATATGACTATATGACCCGAGGTAATACACATGATCATATATTCATAACAATTCTTATGAGTATGATATGATATAGATGATTAATTAATTAAACACATATGGACCATGCAAGAATTAATTAAATAATATGAGTGTAGAGATAGAGAATTCCAATTTCCCATGTATGCCTCCAAGCAAACTCAAATTAATAAGACATTAATTGAGTCTTAGTTGTGATAAACAAGTTTCAGTTAATTAAGGAATCAAATCCTTAATTTATGAAAAGTGGTTGTTGAATATGACAGTGATGGATAAACACTTGTTACATTCAGTTCTATTTAGTTACATCCAGTTTTGTTCAGTTACATTTAGCTACATACAATTCCATTCAGTTTAGTTCAATTCAATCAGTTAACAACTCAGTTATAGTTAGTTAGCACCAGTGAATTATTAGAGGGAGCATATCTTCAATGTGGGAGGTAATTATGAGGTGAAAAATTGGAACCAAGTAAAAATGGGAACAATGTTGAAGATGAAATAGTGTTCACAGTGTTAACAGTGTGACAAGTGCACAAGATCATGCAACCATTCACTACCTTCTTTGCATGACTGGATTGGGCTTGTTATTAAAGTGCTATACACTTGGAAAGACCAGTACAATGTTCCATATGATATATATTCTCTTGTTCTCTGTTCTTAGGAAATCTACTATTGTGTTGTAATCATTCTCTATTGATTATATATCATACTCAAATATTGTTTGTTTTGTTTTTCATCCTCCAAATTTGTGGAGGGTTTTCCTAGGGTACATCATGTGTCTTATGGATTGAATGATTGTGTGTATGAATTGTTTATGAGATCTATCTGCATTGTAATTATGAATTAAAAGTTTTAAAGTTCAAGAATATTTCATTATTTCTCAAACATCAACATGGTATTAGAGCAAAGGCATGAAATAACTTAGTTTTGTGCAAACACTCTAAGCCTCCATAGACCTTGAAGCATTGAGCAATATCTTGAAGAAATTTAATCAATATTTGTTCGACTGGAATATCTACTCCAAGGAACATCTAACTTCAACACATGGAAGGAAAGAGTGATCAATATTCTTGAAGAGCATGATCTTGATTGATCCAGGTCATTCCCAGGTGCACGACGAGGGCAACAATTCAACTGGAGAAGTAGAGCACTGTTATGGTGGAAGCATACAAGTAAATAATAGATAAAGCAGGAAATACACTATATAGATATAAATCATGTGCATAGAAAATATACAAGAATTTGAACCAATTTCTATTAATACTTATTCTCCATGAAGGTTTTTCGATGTATACTGTAATAGTGTACATGTTTATATAGAATGTTGAGACGCTTGGGTGACTATCTGTTACATTAAGTTACAAAATAATTTATAACGGTTCAGAATTTCAACCATCACAAACAATTGGAAGAAAGAGAGACAATTTGTCGATGTTCGACAGTCGTTGGTGCTGACAAGGCATGTCGAGATGTTGTATGTCGAGCACGAAACCTGTCAATATTGTCGAAGACAATTGTGTCTAGGTTCAGACTTATTGAAGCTGATACTGAACCTGTCGAAGTGATATTTTTTGTCAAAGTACGACAACATGCCAATTGCTAAGGGGATCATTCCTACTTCCTTAAGAAACAAGGTATCCGTTGTGTTCTCATTCAAGTGAGGAAACTTGGTGGTTAAATTAGTATCAATGTACCACTTTCCTTACATGGGAAGCTTCCCATATTTAACCACATGAAACAACAAAATGGAGTTCCATCCTTTTATGGTGTATTCGTCATCCCAGAATGGAAGCACAAAGAAGAGGTTCCTAAACATCTGGATGGGTGTCTTCGAGTTATAATGTTTGAAATTCATTATGTTCCAACAATGGTGCTTGGTATGGTCGAAGTATGTCTACATTGAACACTAGATGTAGGCCAAGGCATGTAGGAATGTCGAGCTGAAAATAATTTTCTCCAATTTCTTTAAGGCTACTATATGGACCATATCACAAAGGTTTAAAATTTATATATGGACCAGTTAAGCGCTCCTTCTTTAGATGTAACCAAACTTGATCCCCAAATTGGAATGAAAGATGAATACAATGCTGATCGTTTCAAGACTTATATTTTGCATTAGCTCGATGCAACATTTCATTTGCTTGCTTGTGGATGTTGTATACTTGATCATTGAAATTTAATGATTTCTAAACTTCTCGTCCTTTGAAGTCGGTGCCATTCGATTATGTCGAGGAACTGATAAAGTTGATAGGTGCTGAAGGTTGAAATCCATAACATATCTTGAATGGAATATTTCCCATAGAACTGTATTGAGCATGATTGTAGTTGTGTTGTATGTATGGGAGACTATCATCCCATGTTCGACGATGCTTTTGTTTTTACATGCGAAGCAATTGTACTACCAAGCGATTTATGACTTCCTTCTATCTGTCTATTTAAGGATGGAAGGATTTGGACAACGAAAGTTTCATGTTGAGATACTACTAGAGAGTTTGAAAAAATGTGCTGAGAAATCTGGCATCTTTGTCGTAGATAATGGTCGTCAGAAGGCCATAATGTTTCCAGACATGTTCGAATAAGAGCTGAGCAGTCTGTTGCGCTATTGTAGTCTTCTTGCATGGTATGAGTATTTCCATATTGGAAAATATGTCGACTAATACTAAGATCCCGTCATGCTAATGTTTGGTAGTTGGATATTCCATTAAGTAGTTCATAGAAATATATTGCCATGTTCGAATAGGAACTAGAAGGGGTGTGTACAGTTTTTTTCGTTTATTCGATAGTTTAGAAATGGAACAAACCACACATGATCGAATGTACTTGTTGAAATCATATTTAAGTGAAGGCCAGTAAAAATAATTTTGGAGGGTAACAAATGTTTTTGCAACTCCAAAATGTCATGCAGTCTTATTGTAGTTCGCATCCCAAATGAGCTTCTTTTGGTGATCACTGGTCAGTACACAAAGATGTCCAAGCATGTATAGAAAGGTGTCCTTCAGGAGGTAGTCGATACCAGACATTATGGTGGCCTGAAGCTGTAGATATGTTGTGGAGAAGTCGTAGTCTAGAAAATACAATCGTGTCCAAGTAGTGGTGTCGTAACCCTGCATACCCATCACTTTAAACAATAGAGTAACGGGTTTTCGGCTGAGACAATCGGTTGTGACATTGGATTTACCTTTCCGATACTTAATTACCAACTGAAATTGTTGCAGGTAATTAATCGACTTATTTTTTGAGTTGTTTGTAGTTTCGACTAGGATGGGCCGAACTATAAAGGCTTATGTTCAATGTGAATGACTCTTTCCTTGCCAAGAATGTAGTGTCTCCATGACTTAAGAGCTTATACAATGGTGAACAATTATTTTTCATATGTCAAATACCTTCTAACAATGTCGTTGAAAGTTTCAGAATAAAACACGACTAGGTGATCACTGTGTCAAGGGAATGGTCCAATGCATCTGTCTCAATCTCAAAGGGTTGATGCAAATAATGTAACATAAGTACTGGTGTAGTACAAAGATTTTTTATGTGTTGTTCAAAATCTTGTTGTTGTGTCGGTGTCCATTTGAAGATAGTTTCCCATTTCCTTTAGTAAACAGATTCAAAGGCCATGTGATGTGGATGAATCCAAGTATGAACCATCGATATACATTTACCAAACCAAGAAAACTTCTATGTTCATGAATTTTTTGAGGAATGGTCTAATCTTTGAGGATCTGTACTTTTTTTGGGTCAACATGAATTCCTACAAAGTCAATTGCATACCCAAAATATTTGATGCTAGTCATCACAAATGAGAATTTGTCCAAGTTCAAATATAGTCAATGTTGCTGGAGAGTGTCAAAGACTTGCCAAATCTGTCTGACATGTTATTCCCATGATCGACTAAAAATCAAGATGTTGTTGAGATATACAATGAAACATTTTCAAATAAAGGGTCATAAAAGCTCATCCATATATCTCATGAAGGTTTCAGGTGCATTGGTTAAGCCAAAAGGCATGAATAACCATTCAAACAATCCTTCCCTAGTATTGTAATCCATTTTCCATACATCAGTCGACTCGATCAGAATTTGATGACATCTCTATTTAATGTCAGTCTTCGTAAAGAACTTAGCACCTTTCATACTATCTATGAGTTCATTTATCAGTGGAAGATGATACATATTCTTTACTGAAATCTTGTTGAGAGACCGATAATCGATTCCCATGCACCAAGCCTCATCTTTCTTTAGAACTAGGATGATTAGAATTCAATAAGGAGAGGAGATAGGGAGGATGTGACCTTTGTTGATCAAATCCTGGATTTTCTTGCGAATCTCTTTATTCTCGATAATGGGTCTTATGTAAACATATGCGTTCGGTAATGAAGAACCAAGAACAAGTTCAATGGAGTGTTTTACCTGATAATGTAGAGGTACTTCATCTGGATCTTGAAATACGGTCTTATTGGACTCATGATTTCTATTAGACCAAAACCTCCAGGTTTTAATCTTCGCTACAATCACTAGATTTAGGATATCATGAGGTGATTAGTCCATGTCACGAAACTCATGGGGAAAACTGAATGCAATGCACAATAATATCCCCCCTAGCGCGATATGGGTGAGTTTCGAACCCTTGACCTGTTGCTCTGATACCATTTGTTGGACTCATAATTTCCATTAGAAAAAAGTATGCAGGTGTTAATCTCCACCACAATCACCAGAGTTAGGATCTCAAAAGGAGATTAGTCCATGCCACAAAATTCACAGGTTGCATTGATCCCAATGTCCAATAATAACCCCCTTTGTCATTGATGAGAACACCATAAATCTTCTTCAGAACACGCTCCCCTTATTTACAATTTATCTCCCCCTTTGGCATCAATTGCAAATGGAACATTCTTTGACCATACTACTCCCCCTCAGGGCATTCTCCCCCCATCATCAACTTTCTCTTCATTTCCAAATTTTCTTCCTGTTTGCATTAATGGAAACAAGATCTTCTTTTGGAAATACTACTTCTCTTATCATTGATTCTAATTTGGAGGACTTGTATTCTGTCACACAAATAATGCTAGAATCATTTACGATACTCAAATTTGATAATCAGGTACATATATCCTTTTACACATTATTCATATCATGGGTAGATAGTCTTCAAAATAGTATTTGATTTTTCCCAATATTTTCATCATTTATGTTTTGATAAATGGTGCAATATACTAACTTCTTTATCCATACTTTAGTAGGCTGATGGTTATTCATATTATTCGATTGAACTTGCTTTCTTTGCTATCAATATTTTCTTGATTGATTTTTTTTTTCGAGCCTTGAGGATTGGTTATGGTGTCACTGAGGTGAGTACGATTGGGCGAGTAAATTCATGGTCATGTTGTAATTGTACTATCCTAACCATATATTGACCAAGTAAGAAAGTGGGTTTCCCATAGAGAAGTTTTGGTCATGTATTTGAGCAGTTACATATTTGATTTGGAACAGGTTTAGTTGAGCAAGAATGGCACAGGTTTGCTTATGTAGTTGGTCTGACTTAGACTAGCTGATTTGTATGAGAATTTGGTTTGAATTAGGTGGAGTGAGTTTGGTGTGCAGTTGGTTAGTCTCAGATTGACTGAGTTGGATGATGGAGTAACAGATATTGGTACAGTTTTATTTGACAGGTTGATTGTACATGTTGACAAGCAATGTGATACAGTGGATAGTGATCAGTTAATGAGTGGTGATCATATGATGATAAGTGGTTAGTAGTGGCAGTGGTTATGTAGTGTGGTGCAAATTGTGCACTGTAGTACAAGGGTTGATTAGAAGTTCCACAATATCAGTGTGGTTGTGGTTAAATAGTTTCTATCTTCATATCAGGATGGAAGGACGGGGAAAGTAAAGGGGGTTGTAGCCTCCTTCTGGTTGTAGATGGAGAACTAGGGAGTTCTAGCTTCCTTCAGGTTGTATCCTATAAATCAGAGGGTTGTAGCCTCCTTCTAGTTGTAGCTAGAGAAATGATGTCATTAGAATAAGGGGGCTGTTCCCTCCTTCCAATTATTTCTGGAAAACTATTATAAAGGATTATGTGGGTTTCACACTAGGACTTTGGGTTTCCACATAAAATATGGCGTTCTGTGTTTCATACTATGATTCTAATGTGATCATGATATGATGATGATAATAATGTTGATGACGATGTAATGATATTGTGATAATGTATATTATTGAATAATTTCTTGATTGTTCATAAAAGTGAAAAATTAATAGAAGTTGTGCACACTGATTCACCCCCCCTTCTTAGTGTAACTGGTGTGTCCAACAAAAAAACCTCAATCAAGCAAAGATTGACAAAAACCATCAAACAACCAAATTTAAATAATAATATGGTCAACAAACCCTTCTTACTTGGCCTAGTTCATCAATTAATAAATACATTTTAGCAATCAATATACTTCACATATAGTCAACCAAATTTTGTCCAATGACACTCAACTAAATGACACCACAACCAACCTCAACCATAGTCAAACTTAGCTATCTAAACTTAGAGAAGAAGATAAAATACTTAACCATCTATGTCAAACTCAATAAATCTCATAAACTATTAGACATAAAATAATTTTTCACTCCACTCAAATCAAGTCAACAAATCAAACAAATATCAAGCAAATAGTCACTTACAATATTGTCAAAGGTTTTCATTGAAAATCAATAATAGTATAGCTCCACTTAGGTCAAATACATAATGATCAACACTTGTCAAAATAGTTTTCAAATAAAACACTTAGGTTAATCAAATAAATCACTCAAAATATCTATTACTTACATTTCAACTACTCAGTCAATACTACACTATACAATAGTCAAGATAAACACCAAAATCTATGCCAACAATATCCAAGATAATCTTCAAGATCTATATAAATATCACATCAAGATATATTCCAAGATAACAATCACCATATCCTCCATAACATATTCAATTACTTCAAATATATATACCAATATAGAGTCTCACATAGTAAAATCAAAGACGAACTCTATCCATGAGAGACATGTGCCATCACAAGAGAAACCTAGAAGCATGAACCATACCTTTTTGAATATCACAATATGAAGAAACAATAGAAAAAAAAATAAGATCTATATCATGTCACCAGGTATCCCTCGTAACAAGATTTCAAACGAGCCAAGAATTTTGTAATTCTGATTCCGTATGAGAAACTTATGCCAATTTTAGTGAAGATGCCTAGAAATTTCTCCTTCACAAAATTTTGCACTTTTCTCCAAGAGTTACAAAATTCCTAAGAGAATTGATGATGAACAAATGAAATGTTTGATATTCTATTTATATAGGTTGTGCAGGAAATTTATTACCTTGGGCCAACATGCAATTTAAAATTACAAATAATTAAATTCTCTTTTGTTTGGTTGGCTCACCAAAAAAGGTGGGGTGCACCAACTTCAAAAACTTATATCTCTTCAACCCTAAGGAGTTAGAATATTCTCCAAATATGAATGAAAGTTTCTTGATGAGGACTATCTCCCTATGATGGTTTATTTGCAAAGTATTTGTCTAATTCCATTAAATTTTTCAATTTGTACAGTACTTCAAGACTCCACACATAAAGGTGACAAAGACCATGTCACCAACTACAAGATTTTCAAAGTCTTCTTCAATATATCAAGGAAATTCCATGGGATCTACCTCCATCTACATCCCAATAGCCATATAAACACAAAGAGGACCATACATCACCATCAACAAGCTACCAAGTGTGTGGGTTCAAGACCCAAGGAACCACATGCAAGGGCTTCAAGGACTCTTTCAAAGATATCATATAATATTTAAATAAGATACTTTTCATGGACTTCAAGCCCATCACATAGGACTCCATCTCCAAGTGATGAGGGCATCACTACCAAATATTCCATCATATCAAAGGATCCAACAATCATGGGCTTACAAACCACCATATGTATGGATTCCAATATGCAAATAATTTCCAAATGCACCATCAATGATCATAGAGTGTCCAAGGGTCATCATGCTACCATTTATGTGGGTTCCATACCTTCTCTTCCATAATGATCATCTCCAAGGGTTCCATGACCCCAACAACGGCTACACGGGCATCAAGATCTTCATCAAGGGTTCCAAGTCTTCATCAAGTCATTAATGACCACATAATCACCTTTAAGGGGGAAAGGACCATTAATCCATCAAATGTGGGTGCAAGGGATTCTTCATCAAGAAATGGGATTCATATGCTTCTTCAACCACCTCAACCACGGCCGAAGACCTCCAAGGGTCAAGATCCATCATGACATCACGTATGGGGTTTCTAGACCTTCTCCCAGGGTACCATGACCTCAATAAAATGCAAATGACCACTGAAAGGGTCATTTAGACTCTTGCAACTTCTTCAACCCACCAAGTATTCTTTTTTATGGTACTGGGGAATAAGTTGTGGTATTAGGGAACCATAGAAATAACTGGGGAACCATAAAACATATTTGGGGTACTTAAACACTCTACAAGGTGTTCAAGGCTTTTTCCATTGTCCCAAGGGATCCAATGGCTTCAAACCTGGGCTTGGAAAAGATCAAAATGTATCCTTAGACACTGACACTTACTTAACCTTTATGGTATCCTCAAGCAGCGCCAAGACATGTTGTCATCAATGACTATACACTATTGGCATCAATGACAACTTCATCAATAATCTCCCCATTTGTCATTGATGGAAACACCATAAATATTCTTCAGAACATGCTCCCATATTCACAAATTCTCTCCCCCTTTGGAATCAATGGAAAATGGAACATTCTTTGACCATACTGCTCCCGCTCAGGGCATGCTCCCCCTGTCACCAAATTTCTCTTCCTTTCCAACTTTTCTTCATGTTTGCATTAATGGCATCAAGATATTCTTTTGGAAATGTTGCTTCTCTTATCACTGGTGCTACTTTAGCGGACTTGTATTTTGTCACACGAATACTACTGGAACCAACTCCAATACTCAAATATGAGAATCAGGTGCATATATCCTTTTACACATTCTTCATATCACGGGTCGATAGTCTTCAAAACAATATTTGATTTTTCCCAAGATTTTCATCATTTATGTTTTGATCAATGGTGCAATATACTAACTTCTTTCTCCATACTTTAGTAGGATGATGGTTGTTCATATCATTCGATTGAACTTGCTTTCTTCTCCAAACATTAAGCGGTCCCTTCATCCTGCAATGTTTTACAAAATGATCACAAGGATAGAAATTGTAACACTGAACGAAAAAACCCATATTGATTTCTTCTTGGCATGATATTTTCATGATCTCTGCAATCAATGGATTTATGACCATATTTATTTCCCTTGTAACAATAGACATTGAACATCATAGGATATCTCTAAGATGTAACTTCTCTTGATTCTTCTTGATCATGGAATGTTTTAAGAATACGTGTATTGATGTTAGTCTTTTCTTCCTCTTCCATAGAGTCTTCACTGTTATTGTCGATCTTCGAATTTGTCTTTAATTGAGCAGTTTTTTTTGTCTAGGTCTTCCTTCAAAGAGAGGATATTCAATTCTTGCTTTTGAAATATTTCTATCTTTCCTTAGAGTTGTCTCGTTATATCTTCTTCTATTTTATTGACTTCTTCTACCTGTTTGTTCATATTAAGGATATTGTATTCCATATGTCCTTTTCAATTATGATCATCCTCATGGAATTGTTGCATTTGACATTTGAGTGCATGGTTCTCCTTTTTGATTTCTAAGTGGTCCTTTCCAAATTCAATGTTTGTTGGACATACCTTTCATAACTCTGCCTTCAAGGCTTTGTTTTTAAGTTCTTGTTTTCTTCTTAACTTCTATTCCAATATCTCTTTATTCTTGTAGGCACTTATCTCATTGAATTTGCCTTGTATCTTTCAGATTAACTCTTTTTATTTATCTTCTAGTTATCTTCCGAGCTTGACAATTTCTTCTGATTTCTTTTCAAATTCTATGTCTGACTTCTCAAGTTTGTCTTTAAAATATTTGGATATGGATTCTTTGATTTTGGTAGTGTCTTCAACTTGGAGTTTCAGATTAATTATGGTATGTGTGGCCTTCTCAGATTTTTCTTGATTCCTCCTCTCGGCTTTTTCCATTTTCTCTTGCAATACCTAGTTATGTTCACAAATATTTTTCACTTATTGTGAAACATTATTAATTTCATTATCTATCATAATATTACTTATCGTAGGGCAAGGATTTTCATCATAATTTTAAGTATTTCATTCAATGAATTCAAAATATCTGTTATTTTCTATACCTGATAAACATATCTCTTTAAAAGCATTACAAACAGAGTGTTCAGCAGACTTACCTTCATACCTATCTGGATCTTGTACTGGCATTTTGATTGGGTTTTCTTCTGCTTCTTGTTCATCTAATTTTAGCTTATTTATTTTGAACAATAATTCTTCAATTGAGTTTCACTTTCCTATTTTCTCCTTTTGGAGATATGTTAGATATTCAAGCATTAATTCCATAACCTTTGCTCCTTCTTCTTTATTGGATTAGTGTTGTTCTAATCAAATCCATAGTTCTGTAGCTGAGATGCACTTACCTATCTTCTACTTTTAGATATTTGTTAGGCCTTCAAGGATGACTTCCATATCCATAGAATTATTTTTATTTCTTCCTTCTGAGATGTTGTTTTCACTTTCTTTGGAGGTGTATATCCAGTAACAACTGACTTCCATACACCAATTGCCTTAAGGTAATCTTTCATTCTCATTTTCCAAATCAGATAATAATTTGACTCACATGTCAATGGTACTTCGTTCATCATGGTGTGTCAAGGATCTACATCAATATGGTAAGGTTTTTTGGTGAAGAACCGACCTGATACCAATTGTTGGACACACCAGTTGCACTGAGATGGGGGGGGGCGATTCAGTGTGCACAAATTCTATACTTTTTTCACTTTTATTAACAATCAACAACTTATTCAATATTATGCATTATAACATTATCATTATATCATCATCAACATTATTATCATCAACATCACATTAGAAGCATGGCATGAAACACAGAACACCATATTTTACGTGGAAACCCAAGTCATGGGGGCAAAACCATATAAGCCTTTATAATAGTTTTCCATAAATATATGGAAGGAGGAAAAAACCCCCTTATTACAATGACTTTAGTTCTCCAGCTACAACTGGAAGGAGGTTGCAACCCCATTATTTATAGGCTACAACCTAAAGGAAGCTACAACTCTCTAGTTCTCCCTCTACAACCAAAAGGAGGCTACAACTCCATTTCCTTACCTCGTCCTCCCACCCTGATATGAAGATAGAAACTCCTGAACTATGACCGCAATGATCCTGTGGACCTATTAATCAACACTTGTACTACACTGCACAATCTGTACCACACTGCATAACCACTGACACTGATAACCACTTTGCATTAGCTAATCACTACTCATCAACTGATCACTATCCACTGTATCACACTGCTCACCAACCTGTACAATCAACCTATCCAATCAAACTGTACCAATCTCTATTACTCACATCATCCGACTAAGTCAATATGACTCTAACCAACTACACACCAAACTCAGTCCACCTGTGTCAAAGCAAATGCTCATACAACTCAGCCAGTATGAGTCATACCAACTGCACATAAGCAAACCTGTGCCAATCTTACTTAACTAACCTTGTGCCAAATCAAATATGTAACTGCTCAAATACCTGACCATAACTGATCTATGGGAAACCTACCTTATTACTTGGTAAATATATGGTTAGGATAGTACAATTACAACATGACCATGACTTTACTCACCCAATCTTACTCACCTCAGCAGGGATAATTTTAGGGGCGAAATTTAGCCCATGGGCTATTTTTAGAGGGTTTTCTCTAAAAAACAATTCACCGTTTTGCATTTTTTGAAGCCTTGTTTTGCCCAATTTTGATGGGTAAACTTTTTTCACCCTGAAAAGCACCAAATTATTATATAAATGATATAAAATCCTTGGAAATTAAAATATTTTTCAAAAAATATCGCCAAACAATTTATACTTGTCGTTTTAAGAATTGGTAAGATTCGCCAACATTTATACACTTTTAAATAAGTATGGTTCCTTAAAATCATACCTGCACCTGAGTGACGCCATAACCAATCCTCAAGACTAAAAAAAAACCTCAAACAAGCAAACATTGATAGACAACATCAACCAACCAACTTCAAATACGAATATGGTCAACCAATCCTTCTTACTTGGCCTAGTTCACCAAGTAAGAGACACATTTTATCAACCAAGAGACTTCACATATGGTCAACCAAACTCTGTCCAATGACACTCAACTCAATGATACCACAACCAACCTCAATCATAGTCAATCTCAACCATTTAACCTTATCCAAGAAGATAAAATACTTAACCAACTATGTCAAACTCATTCAATCTCATAAAATCTTAGACACAAAACAATTTTCACTCCACTCAAAACAAGTCAATAAATAAAACAAATATCAAGCAAATAGTCACTTATAATACTATCAACAAATCAATAACATTTATAATACTGTCAACAAATCAAGTCAACAAGCCAATAACAGTCTAGATCCACTTAGGTCAAGGACACAATGATCAACACTTATCAAACTAGTTTTCAAATAAATCACTTAGATTGATCACATAAATCACTCACATGATCTATTACTTACATCCCAACTACTAATTCAATACTACACTATACAACAGTCAAGATAAACACCAAAATATATGCCAACAATATCCTAGATAATCATCAAAATCTGTATCAATATCACAACAAGATATATTCCAAGATAACTATCTCCATATCCTCCATAACATATTCAATTACTTCAAATTTATATACCAATATAGAGGCTCACATAGTAATATCAAAGATGAACTCTATCCATGAGAGACATGTGCCATCACAAGAGAAACCTATAAGCATGAACCATAAATTTTTGAATATCCCAATATGAATAAATAGTAGAAAAAAAATAAACTCTATATCATGTCACCGCATATACCTCGTAACAATATTTCCAATGAGCCAAGAATTTTGTAATTCTGATTCCGTATGATAAAGTTATGCCAATTTTAGTGAAGATGGCCATAAATTTCTCCTTCACAAAATTTCGCACTTCTCTCCAAGAGTTGCGAAATTCCTGAGAGAATTGATGATGAACAAATGAAATGTTTGATATTCTATTTATATAGGATGTAGAAGAAATTTATTACCTTGGGCCGACATGCAATTCAAAATTACAAATAATTAAATTCTCTTTTGTTTGGTTGGCTTACCAAAAAAGGTGGAGTGCACCAACTTCAAAAATTCATATCTCTTCAATTGTAAGGATTTAGAATATGATCCACATATGAATAGAAATGGATTGAAGATGAATATCTCCCTATAATGAGTTTATTTGCAAATTCTTGGTCTAATACCCTTAAATTCTTCAATTTGTACAGGACATCAAAACTCCACACATAAAGGTGTCAAACACCATGCCACCAACTACGAGAGTTTCAAAGTATTCTTCAAAGTCTTCTTCAAAATATCAAGGAACTTCCATGGGCTCTACCTCCATCTACATCCCAATAGACCTATAACCACAAAGAGGACCACACATCACCATCAACAAGATACCAAGTGTGTGGGTTCAAGATCCAAGGCACCACATGGAAGGGTTTCAAGGACTCTTTCAAAGATATCATATAATATTTAAACAAGATACCTTCCATGGAATTCAAGCACATCACATAGGACTCCATTGCCAAGTGATGAGGGAATCATGACCAAAGATTCCATCATATGAAAGGATCCAACAATCATGGGCTTACAAACCACCATATGTATGGATTCCAAGACACGAATCATTTCCAAATGCACCATCAATGATCATATAGTGTCCAAGGGTCATCATGCCACCATTTATGTGGGTGCCAGACCTTCTCATGCATAATGACCATCTCCAAGGGTTCCGTGACCCCAACAAGATCTACATGGGCATCAATATATTCATTAAGGGTTCCAATTCTTCATGAAGTCATTAATGACCACCTAATCACCTTTAAAGGGATAAGGACCATTTAGCCATGAAATTAGGGTCCAAGGGCTTCTTCATGGCTTATTCATCAACCAAGGAACTTCATAGGCTTCTTCAACTTCCTCAACAACACTAGGAGACCTACAAGGGTCAATATCCATCATGACATCACCTATGGGGTTCCTAGCACTTTGCCTGAGGTACCATGGCCTCAATAAAACACAAATGACCACTAAAAGGGTCATTTGGACTCTTTCAACTTCTTCAACCAACAATGACACTTTTTTAGGGTATTGGGGCATACGTTGTGGTAATAGGGAACCATAGAAACAACTGGGGAACCATAAAACATCTTTGGGGAACCTAAACACTCTACACAGTGTTCAGGGATTTTTCCATTGTCCCAAGGGTTCCAAGGGCTTGGACAAGATCTAAAGGTCTCCTTAGACAATGAAACTTACTTAACCCTCAGGGGATACTCAAGGGGCACCAAGACATGTTGTCATCAATGACTATACACTCTTGGAATCAATGGAAACTTAATCAATAGTTCCAATATTCATCAAGAATATGGTCAATCTGTTGTTGTTGTTGTTGAGAGTTACATTGGTTGGTGAGTTGACTCATTGTTGTAGCGTTTATGTAATTTTGATGCTTTATCATAATCAATGCGAAATTTTGAGTATGGTTGATAAGCTTCTTTGTTTGTTTGGTAGATATCATAACAACCAACATTGTCACTATGGTATGTCGTACCATTGATTCCAAATTTTGACAATCAACTTCTATGGCCATGACTGATATGTACCATGTCAATCCCACAAGTAATGTTTCCCAAATACGGAATCATATATGGAAAGTGATGCACGTCACAAAGTACTTCATCTTCAAAAGTATTACTTAGGTAGGAGTCTGCATTGACGAGTGATCCTTAGTTCTTGTCGATCCTTCATCTAACCGATATTGTAAGGATGAGGATGTGGAGTGGTAATGTTGAGACTGATCTCTCGACATGGGTTCACACTCTGTTGACACCCCTAAACACCACGATCTACCTGAGCACTCACCAAAATAGGTTTTACCCTATCCAGCAACACTTGCGAAGTAGATGAAGTCTCACCTAAGATGTTTGAGGAAGAGATCTAGGAACCACGTTTCCACAGTAAAGAGGAGGATCTTCACATCTAGTTCTCACTATTCTTCTACTGTTGCGATATTAATCGGATATTCAGGAGAGGGTTTTAAAATCATTTATTCATATTCAACTGCATCAAAAACCATTCATAACAGATTTAATCATCACATTATCTTCATAAAGAGATCGAAAAAAATAGCGTCATTCATTATGCAAAACCATCGCATCATTCAAGAATGTAACCATATCACAACAATAACTTATTTAGATTGCATCAGTAAAAAGTAAGAAGAACTAAACAAAAAATCATAAATCAAGACACTGTGGTTCTAACATCATCCGTGCATGTCATACTACTTTCGCATATCAAATAAATATCCGAAAATACATTCTTAGAGTCGCAAGACAGAACAGACACATAGATCAATCTTCCGCAAATGTTCAACAAATAATCTTAGAAAAAATATCCGATCTCATCATTTATTCATTGCTTGCGTGACTAACTGGCTGACTTCCTACTACATTCCTAATTCTATATATAAGATTGTACCTTTACAAAATAAACCACTTCTAACTACTTGGACCAAAAACTACAAAATAATAACCAAGCAGAATCTTTGTCAACTTCTTCACCTTGTGCACTATCCTTCGTCTTGTGCACCATTCTTCGACTTGTACACCATCCTTCAACTTGCACACCTTGATCATCCATTTTGTTTCTTCTACACTACACACATCCATACTTCCTGCCAACAGGCCCCCAACACAAACTTATGGCTCATCCTCGAGCCACGTCAGTTGGAAATGGTGTGTGCACAGATCTTTTCATTGAATTCTTCATATTCTTTCTAGAAATGCTCGGATGCCTCTTTCACCCAGGTAGCTATCACTGGACAGTATTCCACGTCATGTTCAGCCAGATGACCTACAATCTTGTCCAAGACCTTAGTGCAAGATTCTTGAATGTGAGTAAGCACATCTATATATTTGAGAGCTAATGCCTCACCGAGCTCCTGAAATGTGTCGAGCTACATCATGCGGTGATGATTCCTTTCCCTTGCTTTAATTTCTCTACTCTGGAGCACCTTTAGTTATGCTTCCTTAGTGACTTGGATCACCAGAGGAATCAAATTCAACCAATCCTGCATGGCGGCTAACTATGTGTCTGCATCATGCAACTACACACCAAGTTGTTGCAGTTTCTCGTCCTTCACTATGCTCATCCAAAAGAATGTGGCATTCTCCGTTATGACCTTGGCTTCTCATTTAAATTCCTCTAGTTGTGCGGGTTCCTCCTCAATATTTCTCTTTCGTGCCTCTACCTACTTGGGAGGTGTAATGGGAATTGCGCATGCGTGGAACCCTTCATTGTCTCTTCGCAAAACCTGGAATAACCTGTCCCAGGCGCAGAAATTTAGCCTCCATGATCATTGCCTCTATGATTTCATGGATTTCTCAATCCGCTCCCGACCATCCAAATATTTCTCCTTTTCTTCTCTCTCCTCCTCCTGTGCCTTCCTGATGCGCTCAAGTTCTTCCTGAACCTTCTACATTTGTTATTGTGAATTCAGAAGGTGACAACTGCCTATGATTGCTTGACGATCCATGAGCTCTTGACTCACCGTCTTTTGCAACCGCACTAGAATGTGGCTTGGAAATTCGTTAAGTTCCAGATAAAGTGTGTAGAATTGGTGTTGTTATAGCTAGATTTTGTTTTCTATTTTAGACTATACGATTTATTTTCAAAACATGGTTTTCTTATTTCTTTTAAGATTTTGAGCTTGGTTTTTGAGGTATTATAATAGTGAGAACTTTTTTTTATTTTTGGTTTCATGATATTTCTTTTTAAATTGACTTTATTTAGTTGTTTTTATAGTTTTAATGGGATTATTCGGTGTGTATATTTCTGAAAGGTTGGAAAGAGATATCATAAGGCTTAATCAATGTTTGATTACATAATTTAACACTTTTTATTTAATCCTTTTTGTCAAAAAACATTAATCAGAGATTCGTGTAGCACAAAGGCATAAATCATGAACTAGAGTGCTACAAGAAAGTTGTGGCCTTTAAAAAATTGTAAGTTTGCTCGTGAGTATTCAAAATTGAAAATGATTAGAGTTTTCACATGTCTAAAAGGAGAATGATACATGTATAACCATTGATAATCATTTTGACAAGTGTTCAAGTTAAGACAAGGATGATTCAGGCAAGCTGTAGCTATCTAGAGTTTGGAAAATGGAGATCCTTTAAACAGTAATGATAGTGCCCATGGGAGTAATTCGAAGCTAATTATGAATTCCTTGGATGTATGAGAGCTTGCAGAGATCTTAATTTATACCTGGTAGTCCATGGTTGGAAGAGATTGTGAGGAAGGCGGTTACAGTTTTAGGGTTTGCAAAGTTAATGACTGGCTTAGTCGTGGCAGTTGAAGACAGAGCTACGGAGGTTACTGGACACCTAGGAAGACAAACATATAGTTTTGGGGTTCGAATTTTTGTAAAAGGGGAGGCTTTCAAGCTACTGTATACAGAGTTAAGTTCAGAAACTCTTATGTATTTTGATAACTGATTATGACATATATGCAAGCTATAAGCCCATTTTACTGTATTTGCTGGTTTTATTTCTAGTTTGTGTAATTACTCAGTTGACAAATTCATTTCTTGTTTGAGGTTATTATTCATGAAATTCTTGTGAACTGTGGATGAAACTCAGTATTGTGCTTATATTGTTTATGGTTTATATTTCATATATAATGCACTTCAGTCCATCACTGTTACATGATTTAGTGTTTGTCTTAGCCTAATGAGATTTTACCCTCTTGTTAACAAATTGTAAAACCAAAACCCTAAAAACCTATTTTACTTAGTTTTATTTTATGAGATTGTGTTGGCTTCTTCTTTAGTAGTCTAAGACCAATTTCTAGCACTAACACGTGCATCGCCACATCAACTTATTTACTTCCAGGATCCAACGCATGCGGTGGAATATGAATAATTCTAACACGTTTCCCTGTACTCAGTTCGGCTTCCTGCTGCAGCACATTCTCTTGTAGAACTTTCCCCACAACAACATTGGTCAAAGAAGGAAATAAGTTTTAGACCTGGTTAAAGAACATTGTCGAGTGTTCTTTCAAATACACCTCACTAGCACTTTTCACAGTGGTGATTTCCGTTATGATGTGATTTACCTCCTCATTAGTATTTTGTGTAGTGCTGCTACCTTCTCCCTTCTCTTGTCTTTACTTTGTCCTTGTCTCCTTGAATTGTATGTCGGCCTCAGAATCCGTTGGAGTCCTGGAAGAATCCTCTTATGATTCCTTCTCACTCTCATTGTACTGCATGCGATCTTCTGGTGCATCGACAGGAGGACTCGCTTCAATATCCAATAGTTCCTCACTACTTACTAGAACTTTCCATTTGTTTGACTAGTCAACAATGATGGAATCAAGTTCTTCATCCATCAAATTGTACATGGTGGTGAGCCATTTATTCTCACTATTTTTAGAATAACCAACCCATATTTAGCTACCTTAGACATTAATTAATCCATTTTTGTCTTATTTGCCTAGTTTCCAATATTCCACTCTGTGCAAGTTGTCTTCCACATGTCCTGGAAGTCAAAATTGATAAAATTGAGTCATGGAGTGATTGGGAAACCTCCTGGAAACCATATTTAGCATGTCTTCTCTATTCCATATCCTCCCTAGTGCATATCTTCTTTTTCTGCTAAGTTTCCTACTTTATTGAGATTTATGGCAAAAGGGAAAGTAAGACTAGGTGTAGTTAACTTGTTTTTTTCCCTCATCATCCTACATATTTTTGTCCTAATAAAAGCATTTATTAGTTGTATTTCCATCCCTTATTATCTTGCCTACTTGAATTTTCCAATTCGTGAACCTCTAAGTGGGTTTGGAAACTCCTTTATACACCTATGGGGGATTTGACTAGATTTAGTAAGACTACTTTTTGACTATTTCGAATGGAATATTTATGCATTCAAATATCTCATTTAATTATATATTGCAGCAGACTATGAATTCACAAGGTTGGATATTGTACACTTATTCAATACAGATTAGTGTTATGCTCCAATTTTAGTCTCCTTTGTTTGTAATTTTGCATGTTTGATTAGCAATTTTGTGATTGCAATTGTTCTATCACTTGGGTTTAATATACACATGGTATTAGAGCCTTTGTATATTTATTTATCTCCTTACATATTGCTATTGTAGGCTCGACATCTTCACTGGGAGCATATTTTGTTGACTGAAGCGGACAGTTTCTGAGCTATGGATCAATCTCAGAAGATCATCTTGACTCCATTTAATTTCTTTGAATGGAAAGTAGATATGGAGATACTGTTGAGAGAGAAAGGTCTCTATAGGGTGACTATGTAAATTGAGGTAGAGTCCAATGCAGCTACAGAGAAAATTAAATGGCACAACAGGAGGGATGAGGCCTATGGTCTTCTGTGTCTGAGCATATCAAAATACCTCCTCTTCCATCTTGATGGATTTACATCACCTAATGAAGTATGGGAGAAACTTGTAGATATTTTTGGTAAGAAAAATGAGATGAGAGGACATCAAATCGAGAATGAATTGATCTCTTTCAGTCCCAGCAGCTTCAAATCCCTGCAACTCTACTTTTCCAAGTTTAAAGCCCTTGTTTTGCAACTAAAACAGTGTGGAATTGAAAAGAAGGAAGATAAACTAGTTTTGGCCATACTCTCAAAGCTTAGCCCTGACTATTCAATTTTTTTTCGACCTTCCATGCCACCAAGTTGAAATATCAAGCCTGGAAGATGCCTACGCTTGCAGAGTTCATGGAATCCCTCACACAAGAACAAGATAAACTGGTGATGATGGGCACCATCAAACCTTCCAAAGACTAAGCTTTGGTTGCTGAATATTCGAGGGTGTTATAGCGGATTTCACCACACTAGGTGAATCACACATTGTATGGCCTTCCCTTGTCCCGCTGCAGACTCATTAGCCCCTATGGACTACTTTTTGTCTTTTGATGTGTCCTTGATCATCCCTAAAAACATAAGAAAAGTGATATACGCGGCTTTTACCCCTATAACCGCGTACATACGTGGGTATTACCCCTATAGTCGCGTACATTGGGATGTGTACATAATCCAAATCCTTTTGGAGTTTTCCTTGACTTGGATCCGACTCATATGACTCCTGGCCTTCCATATGCCTTGAGATCACACGGATTCGACCTTTCAGTATCCCTTTGAAAAGCTATATAAGGAACCCATTGAGACATTGAAAGCATAAGAGAGAATTGAGAGTAACGAAACTATAGTCCATTGTTGCCAGAACTTATGCTTGAGTCTGCATCCCTTTGTCCCTTGGAGCACTATTGTGTTCTTCCCAAGCTTACCTTTTGCTAGTGAGCTTGCTATCTGAGTGATGGAGGATTGAGGCGGTGGAGGCCCAAGTGGGGGATTCAACTTCTCCAGTTCGCAGACGTGCCGTCAGAGGTTGTCACTTGTAATCTTTGATTCATATTAATAGAAATATATTTTCCTGTCCAGTAATGTGTATTTGAATGAATATTGTATCCATTGGAATATGTCAAATGCTTTTACATTATTGATTATATATGCTAGAATAGATCTAACACCATGATATATAGTATGCTTGTATTGTTTACTTATTGTTGAGGAAGTATTATATCAATTCAAGCTGAAGATTGGAAAGCTCAATGGGGATCTACTTCAACCATCTGGAATAAGGTACGAGGTTCGATCCTTTAGTGTTAGACATTTTATTTCTATTGCATATTGGGAAAGATTGATTTCTGGAGTCTAGCTATCTGTTGTGGTACCCCAAGCCATAGGAATTTCTCTCCGTAACAGAATTGGCGACTCCGCTGGGGATGTCCCTTGTTTTTATTTGGGGTTTGTAGGCACAATGGGCTTGATATTATTGACTTGCTCTTCATTTCTCCTTATTTCTGGGTTGCATTTTATAGTATGTTCATCCATTAACACTCTCCTTTATTTGCTTGACCCTTGGCCTGCTTTTTACCACTGCCTTCTCTGTATACGCAGGTTTTTGGCCAAAAGTCACATACATACGTGGATTTTTGGCCAAAAGTCGCGTATACACATAGATTTTAGACTAAAATCCTTTTTCCACGCAGGTTTTTGGCCAAAAGTCACGTATATGGGCCTTCCCACGCAGGTTTTTGGCCAAAAGTCGTGTATATGTGCCTTTCCATGCAGGTTTTTAGCCTAAAGTTGCGTACATACATAGCTGTTCTTTATACAGTCGCGTACATCCTCCCTTTTGGTGAGTTTGATGTTGGGGGAAGTTGCTGGGTGGGTTGTGAGTGTGGTTGGGTCTTCCTTGGGTCTGATGTTGTCTGTTGGATGCTTCTTTTCTGACCAGAGACCGCTTTTTCATTGATTTTTCTTTGAAAGTAGTTTTAGTCATTCTTCCTTCTTTTTTTTCCATTAGTGCATTAATCTTTTTGTCTTGGTGTCTTGTTGGGCTTGTCTTTTATACTTGCTGCAGAGACTGAGATTTTTAGATGACTTTTATTGCATTTTTCATTTTTTTATATTGAAAAATACAAGGTAGTTGCACTCTTAGTTGCATCTTAGATATGGATTTGAGGAGTTACTTGCATTGGATTGCTTGGATGAGAGTTGTGTTTAGGCTTTCATATAGGAAGGATTGCATTGGCATTCGGAAAGGAATATATATCTATGCATCTCATGTAGTGGCATACCCTATTTTTCATTTGACAAAGATTGCACTTAGCATTGTTTGTTATGGTGTGCACTTTTATTTCACTGCTGAGTCTTCATGTCATTAGTTGCACGGTCATTTCCCTTTAAAGTAATTACAACCAATTAAAATCAACGCTAATTAAAATGAATTACACTCTTTTCTTTTCTAGGGTGCACCAACAAGCTTAGGTTTTAGGATCTTGGAATAGTTCATTGTAAGTTAATTCTCCAAGATCACTAAACGACAACAACTAGGTGTCTGTCTAGGGAGTGTGTGAAATCCTTGATATAACTAGCGTTCTCAGGATCCTCCTCTCAAAAGGGAGTTAAGCATGAGGCAGTGTGAGCGGTTGTTGATTGGGATAACTGCTGGTCGATAACTGTGTAGCACCGGCAATATAGCCAAGATTGTATTCGTATCTGGGGGATCTTTCAAGAGTTTCGGGCTTTGCTACCCTGCCCATACGGTCAATCCCGCCTGCGACTGTCCACGTGAGCTTTGATTATATTGAGGTGACCTTAGTGACCTTACCTAGGATATCGAGGGGGTACTTGTAGAGGTTATTCTGCAGGTGTCCTGGCCAGGTTGGGGTCGGACAGCATAGTCTCTTTATGCGTTGAAGCTAAGGGCCACAATAATTGGTTAAGTACCTCCGCTTATAGTGTATGGGATTTTTGAGCCTCTCCTAGGCGAGACATACCTGCTACATTCATGAGCTCACATATCCTCCCCTTGGTTTGCTTATATTTTTGCTGTAGATTTTATTAGGAGTGTGCTCTTTGTGCGCTAGTTGGACTTTGGGATCGTGGTTACTTGAGTATATTTATGCTCTCTTGAGTTTGGGTCCTTTTATTTTTGGCATGCCTGGTATCTTATCACCCATCCTTGGTCCTAGTACGGACACTGGTGTTAGACTTGGGGGAATCACAACCCCTTACCGTGCTCATTGATTTGGGAATGGTCATATTCCATCCTCTACTTCATTTGTGGAGGCCTTTTATTCCCTTCACTCAGTCTTTACACCGATGGTCACCTTCATGGGGGGTGGTAGTGGATGCGTGAACATTGGGTCTACACCTTACTTTCCTTTTTATGTCCCATTGTTCACCACATTGTTTCCTTTCGGTGCGGTTGTCATGATCATTCCTCCCTATATCCTATAGTTTGGATTGTATATTAACTATTTTGGAATGTTTTGGGATAATATGGTTGTCATGTAGGATCCAATTTTTGTACACTCTCTCCGAGGTTTCGACCCGTTCGTTCCTATAACAGGTATTATGTCTGAACTGGCATATAGGTTAGGATTTCACATCCGCTTGCACTTATGCATTGCCTTATGACCGTTCCATCTTAGCCTTAGGTACGAACCCATTCCATGGTATCACGAAACCTTCATGCTGCTGTTAGAAGTGGTACTATGTGAATGGTAGAGCTTTCATATACATGGGTGTCCTAGTTAGATCCCCTTTGCATTTGGTACCCATGCCGTGAGTCCTCTCTTAGGTTCGGGAGTCCGTTGTATAGTACTGCCATGACATTTAGCAAGAGCCTCATACTCCTCTTGATCTTATGTTGGCCTTTTCCCCCCCGGACTCCCCTTATGTCAAGTTGTGAATGCATTATCATGAGCTTTTCCTGCCTTATTGAGCTTTATGCCGGCTCCCCTGACATTGCGTTTCAGCCTTATAGCCCGAGCTTGTCTCGTGTCTAGCCATGCAGAGCCATTTTGTATATCCTTTGTAGCTTGATTCCCTTTTTACCGGGAGGGGATTTTCCCCCGAGTGTCGATATCCTACACATGTATCCTTGCATTGAGCATAGGTATGTTCCACTGCTTGGAACTATTTTGTTTTCCCTTATGACACTCGTCTCCTCCTGGTTTGTAACTATAAAGCTAGTTTATTCTTTTTTCAAGCTTTTCAAATAACTGAAAAAGTCCAAAAAAATAAAAAAACCAAAAAGTCGAACAAGGAAATATGTTATCTTTGGCAGCTGTCGAGTCATGTTGCCTTCGAACAGAGCACTGTATATCACATCCATTGGTTGGGTTATAGTTTGACTTTAGGAGCTGTACTCGTTTATCTGATTTTATCTCCACTGACTGGTTATGCTTCCAGTCCCTATGGAGCCTCTATTAATGCCTCCTGCGTCATAGAGATGCCCCAGTTTGTATATCGAGTCTATGCTTCCTTCATTCAGTCACCATACATTGTTATGCTCTTGTTCGAAGGAAGTTGAAACCTGAGTCGGCCATTCCTTAGTTATCTTGACTTTGCATATCGACCATTCCCAGTACAGTTACTAGTTCGTGCACCTTATGATCGAATCCTTCCACATTATTCAGCCTTGCTGAGTACCTCGTGTTGGATGATGGGGGATTCCCTAATGCCCTCCTTCCAGCGGATTTCATCCCATCGACTTCAGATCATTTATTCTGGGATTGGAGTCTAGAGTCATTTTGAGTGCCTTGGGACTTGCAGTCATTAGTGGCAGGTTCTCTCACCATCGACAGTTTTGGGAATACATCAATGTCCCCTGATCGATGGATTCTCTCAAGTGTTCGACCTCAACACATTTATTCACACTTGTTAGTTTTCACTCTAGTATTTTTATTCCCATTTTCATTATCGGTGGGTGATCTCGCGTCTGTTAACGGTATACATCAATGACCGGTAATCAGACGATGGAATACTATGTTCGACCTCGACACCTCTATTCGCATAGTAGGACATTTACTCATAGCGGTGTGTGTAGAAGACCTTCCAGATTGGTGGCATCCATTATATGCTACCTCCTTGATCGTGCCAGTGTTCATGAGATTTCATCTCTCATGAATTGTTCCAGTATATGTCAGACATTTCCAGCCACTATGGAGATCTTGATCTATTGTATATCTTCAGCCTTTGTGGAGATCACGGTCCTTTGTATATCCTCATCATGGAGATTCTGATCTATGTATATTGTACGTGGCGATGACCACATATGTGTTATCATGTTTCATGCCTATTCATGGCCATTGTAATCTTATGTATCCAGGACTGCTATATGTATTTGCAATTATATGCAGAGTTTTATTATTGTACTATGCTGATTGGGTGGCTAGTTTTCCATTTGGGTACCCTCATCACTCCACTTCTGGGATGGACTTATAATGTATTTCGGCCATCGTATAACCCCTTTGATCTCATACATTAGGGGGCATCTGTTATAGCAGATTTCACCACACTAGGTGAATCACACATTGTATGGCCTTCCCCTGTCCCGCTACAGAGTCATTAGCCCCTATGGACTAATTTTTTTCTTTTGATGTGTCCTTGATCATCCCTAAAAACATAAGAAAAGTGATATACGTGGATTTTACCCCGATAACCATGTACATACGTGGGTATTACCCCTATAGTCACGTACATCGGGATGTGTACATAATCCAAATCCTTTTGGAGTTTTCCGTGACTTGGATCCGACTCATATGACTCCTAGCCTTCCATATGCCTTGAGATTGCACGAATTCGACCTTTCAGTATCCCTTTGAAAAGCTATATAAGGAACGCATTGAGACATTGAAAGCATAAGAGAGAATTGAGAGTAACGAAACTATAGTCCATTGTTGCCGGAACTTATGCTTGAGTCTGCATCCCTTTGTCCCTTGGAGCACTGTTGTGTTCTTCCCAAGCTTGCCTTTTGCTAGCGAGCTTGCTATCTAAGTGATGGAGGATTGAGGTGGTGGAGGCCCAAGTGGGGGATTCAGTTTCTCTGGTTTGCAAACGTGCCGTCAGAGGTTGTCACTTGTAATCTCTGATTCATATTAATAGAAATATCTTTTCCTGTCCAGTAATGTGTATTTGAATGAATATTGTATCCATTGGAATATGTCAAATGCTTTTACATTATTGATTATATATGCTAGAATAGATCTAACACCATGATATATAGTATGCTTGTATTTTTTACTTATTGTTGAGGAAGTATTATATCAATTCAAGTTGAAGATTGGAAAGCTCAACGGGGATCTACTTCAACCGTCTAAAATAAGGTACAAGGTTTGATCCTTTAGTGTTAGACATTTTATTTCTATTGCATATTGGGCAAGATTGATTTCTGGAGTCTAGCTGTCTGTTGTGGTACCCCAAGCCATAGGAATTTCTCTCCGTAACAGAGGGTGGATCCAAAAGGAAAAAAGAAAGCTAAGAAGCCACTTGAACAAAAGATAGACAAGAATAAGGCTCAAGAGGAGCCCCAAGGCTCCAAGAAGAAATTCCAGAAGAAGAACAACAACAGAGAAATGAGCAAGTGCGCATACTGTAGTAAGGGATATCATCCAGAAAGCTCCTACATGAAGAAGAAAATTGAGATGTTGACCCAAATACTGGAGAAGAATAACATCTCCCTTCTTGATTTCTCAAAGAAGAGGGCAGGAGGATCAAATTCAGAGGATAGAAAGAGAGTACATGCATTGGTTGCTGGCACATCAAGCTCACCTAGCTTTATCATAGACTCTATAGCTTCAAGACATATGGTTTCGACCAAGGAGGCATTCTCCTCTCTTGACATGTCGAAAGGTCAACCAATAGTGTTGGGAGATGACTCTCTCACTGACAGTTTGGGGAAAGGAAGTATTGATCTTGACCATGGTAAGTTCAGTAATGTATTGTATGTTCCAGGTCTTGCCTCTAACCTCTTGTCAGTGTATCAGATGACTAACACAGGGTCTCCAAAGAAGGTCATATTCTCCCCTGATGATGTTGAGATCACATATATCTCGAATGGTAAATTCATTGCAAAAGGAGTTGTAGTTCACACTTTGAAGGTATACATGTTTTCACATTTTCTACCCTACTCAAACCCCTCTCCTCTTCTAATTCATGCTAATGAGGCAAGCAAGATTTGGCATGAAATATTTGGCCATCTTAACTATAAGTATCTTTTTGATCTAAGTGAAAAATAAATGGTCATAAGGTTACCAAAGATTAATTTTTCCAAGGGAGTCTGTCAAGTTTGTATCCTAGGAAAACACCCAGAGTATAAATTTGAGAGAGCTAGTCATGAGAGAACCTCTGCACCTCTTGAGTTGATCCATAGTGATGTTGCTGGTCCATTTCCTCATATGTCAATGATTCAAGCCAAATATTCATTGACTTTCATAGATGACTTTTCCAGGTATTCTTGGGTTTACTTCCTGAAGCATAAGTCTGAAGTTTTTGGCGTCTTCAAAGTCTTTAAGGCCTTGGTTGAAAACCAGTCTGGGAGGAGACTCAAGATCCTCAGATATGAAAATGGTGGTGAGTATGTCAAGTCTAATTTCATTCAATATTGTAAATATTTAGTTATTTAGATGCAACATTCAATCCCTTACACACCACAGCAAAATCGTATTGCTGAGAGAAAGAACAGATCACTGAAGGAGATGGAAATCTATATGATGGAGGCTAATAATTTGCCACCAAAATTTTGGGCCAAGGCTATAAACTGTGCATCCTATATCTAGAATATGGTTCCTCATAAACATCTTAATGGTATGACTCTTTTCGAATCTTGGAGTGGGAATAAGCCAGATGTGACCCATTTCAAGATTTTTGGCTGAAAGGCTTGGGCTAGAATTCCAACTGAAAAGAGCAAAGCTTTGCAGCCCCAAAGCCAAGAGTGTCTATTTGTTTGGTATTATAAAGATTCAAAAGGTTACAATCTGATCAACTTGAGCACAAACAATGTCTTCATTTAAAGGAGTGTTCAGTTCCAAGAAGATCCTTTAGCAGCAGTTGAAGTTGGAGAGTTTTCTTCACCACTAGAACCATTGAATGTAAGTGAAGAGACAAATGAGTTTGATGATTGAGATATGTCTAATAATGATTATTTAATTGCAGATCTTGAAATTCCTACAAAACCAAAATTGGCATCAAATACCATTCATGTATCTGGGGAACTAGCTGGAAATCCTGGTGATCCTAGGAGGACTAGATCTCAGTTTGAGAGTGCACCGTGTATGAAAGATCGTTTGTTTGCAGAGAAGTGCTATATGATGGTTGAATCAGACCCATAGACATATGAATATGCAGAACATGATCCAAGATGGAAAACAGCCATGAAAGAAGAATTCAGCTCACTCCAGAAGAACAACACTTGGGAACTGGTTGATCTCCCCCCAGGGAGGAAGCTAGTTCAATGTAAGTGGGTTTTTAAAGATAAGTTTGCTGATGATGGTTCACATTTGAAATATAAGGCTATATTGGTAGCCAAGGGCTACTCATAGTTACATGGTATTGACTACAGTGAAACCTTTGCACCAGTGGCAAAGATGGACTCCATTAGGCTAGCCTTAGCCATTGCAGCTTCAAAGCAGTGGGAGGTACATCACATGGATGTGAAGTGTGATTTCCTGAATGGAGATATCACTGAAGATATTTACATGCAGAAACTTCAAGGGTTTGTTACTAATCCATCTTTTTTGTGCAGGATAAATAAATCATTGTATGGGCTTAAGCAAGCCCCCAGGGCTTGGTATGCCAAGATTGATGGCTTTCTACTGTCATTGAGTTTTGTTCGATGCAAGTATGATCCTAATGTTTATTTGAAGATGATTCATGGTTCTTTGATGATTATTGTCTTGTATGTGGATGACCTTATGATTATAGGAAGTTCAAAGAAAGAGATTGCCTCCTTGAAGGATGCAATGAACCATGCATTTTCTATGACTGATTTGGGGTTGTTGAGCCAATTCTTGGGTCTCGAAATTGCTCAATACCAACATGGAATAAAATTAAATTAGTCCAATTATGCTTTATATTTGCTGAAAAAGTTCAACATGAAATATTGCAAGCCAAGCAAGACTCCCTTCCTTTCAAGAGTTAAGCTTGAAGAAGCAGGTTCTTCTCCTATGGTAAATAATATACTGTATAGGCAGTTGATTTGGTGTTTTCTTTACCTTACACACACTCGACCTGATATTTATTATGCAGTAAGTGTGGCTTCAAGATACATGGATCAGCCTCATGAGATCCATTGGAAATAATCCAAAAGGATCCTTAACTTTGTTCAGAGAAGAAGAACTCATGGGATCTTCTACAAAGATAAATTTGATCTTGATTTGATTGGGTTTACTGATAGTGATTGGGAAGGTGACAACACATGTCAAAATTCAACATCAAGATATGTGTTCATTCTTGCTGAAGGACCAATCAGCTGATCAAGTAAGAAATAGACTGCCATATTTGCTTCTGATCAAGTAAGAAATCAGCTGATCAGTAGAATCATGCTTTTTCTTTAGTATCTCATTTTTATTCAAAAAATCCAAAAATATTTGCTTCTTTAAATCATTATGCATTGCACTTTGCACTTTGCATGGTACTTGCACTAGGTTTGCTTAGAGAAGTACTAGTTAGGATTTCATATAGGAATGATTGCATTTCACATTTGAAGAAGAATTTTGTATTACACGTAGTAGCATGCCCTATTTTTCATTCGACACAATGCATTTGCATTGATTGTTAGGTGTGCATTTTACTTCATGTTGCGTCATAACACCATTGGTTGCATGGTCATCTACCTTTTTTTAATAATAAAGACAAATAAAATCAATGCTTAATTAAAATGGATTACACTATTTTCTTTGATAGGGTACACCAACAAGATTAGGTTTTAGGGTCTTGGAATAGTTCATTGTGAGTAAATTCTCCAAGACCACTAAACAACAACATGTATGTGTCTGTCTAGGTGAGAGTGTGAAATTCCTTGGTATAATTAGTGTTTCTGAGGATCCTCCTCTTACAAGGGAGTTAAGCACGAGGCAGTGTCAGCGGTTATTGATTGGGATGACTCCTAGTCATAACTGAGTAGCACTGGAGATATTTCTAGGATTGTATTCGTATCTAGGGGCTCTTTCGAGAGTTTCAGGCTTTGCTACCCTGCCCATACGGTCAATCCCGCCTGTGACTATCTACCTGAGCATTGATTATATTGAGGTGACCTTAGTTTCCTTACCTAGGTTATTGAGGGGGTACTTTGCAAGGGTTATTCTGAGGGTGTCTCATTCAGGTTGGGGTCGGACAGCATAGTTGCTATATGTGTTGAAGGTGAGGGCCACAATAATTGGTTACAAACCTCTGCTTGTTGTGTATGGGAGTCTCAAGCATCTCCTAGGATAGACATACTTGATTCATTCGAGAGCTCACATATCCTACCCTTGTTTGCTTGTGATTGGCTTTAGATTATATTGGTGTATGCTCTGTGCATGTTAGCTTGCCTAGGGTTTGCGTAGTTTAGAGAGTCTTTTTCATTTTTGGAGTCATTGTCGATTCAGGTGTGGCTCCTCGCTATTCTTGTCGTTTAGCAAGACTTCTTCCTTTTACATCTCCTCCTCCTTTGGGAGAGAGAAGAAGATGGTCCAAGCAGACTCATACTCACATTGATTCACACACGATGGGAGATCATGAAGATGAAATTCCTAAGCTACCTTCTTCACTTCATGAGGTTAAAGAAGAAGAGCCTACCCATACATATGATCCTTCACTTGATATACCTACACACTCTGGGTATGATCCTTCACAAGATGTACCTACACACTCTAGGTATGATCCTTCATTCTCAGGTCACCAGTATTGGATGCCGGGCGACGAGACTCATCATTAACCTACAAGCACTAGTTATGGTAGTTATGATATGTCTAGTATTCCTACACATGATTCGGTACCCTACGTCGAGTCGGATTTTGAACCTAACACTGTGCCTGGGGGCATTCCTAGTCACTTCCATGTGGAGAGATTTGGGAACTTGAGTCACATTACACCCTCCATCCCGATGGTGGAGGTCACATCACATATTCGTCCTAGACCTAGTGCTAGTGATCCTATTTGAATACCAGAGCCTAGACGAGTGACTATAGGGAATACCACTTATGTGATTTCACATGTCCCTTCATCCTCTATTCCTAGTTCTTTGAATGCTATTCCTCCCCCACATTCACGTGGTCCTTTGGGCCGGAATGTTGCTATGAGTCATGTGTGTATTGTTGCTACTCGTGTTATTGTGTCTCAGAGTCAAGTACCTCTTGTTGTATCGGGAGGTCGTATTCCTACTGCTGGAGGTCATACTACTATTTCCGGAACATCTATTCCTACTTATGGAGTTTCTCATGGGATATCTCATGTGGCTTCTTATGGACCATATTATGGACCACAGTATGTACAAAGTTATTCAGCTTATGGGTACAGGTATCAACAACCCGTTTACTCTCTGAATTATGGCTTTGTAGCTCCACATAGTAAAGGTACACCACATTATGGTGCTTCCATGCCACCCTACACGGGTTAAACGGGAGGAGGCCACTATGGCCATGGCCATGGTGGTTACGGTCATCAACCCTATGTGAGCTAAAATTATCAGGGAGCGCCTCATAGACCTGCTCAACCTAGGCTCCCTTTCCTCGCAATGTTAAATATGCCTCACTTGTCAAGACTAATGAACGATCTGGTATCTTATAACTCAGCTTGGCTGGTTGTCCCTACGAAGCTTTCCTCGGATATTCCCAAGTTCAAGGGAAAACCAGGAGAAGATATGAGTGAACATGTTACTACATTTCACCTATGGTGCTCTTCTAACTCCTTAGATGATGATTCAATCCGTTTAAGGCTATTTCAATGCACCCTCACCGGGCCTCCCACGAAATGGTACATAGAGCTACCTAGGGGGGCATTCGCTTTGTTCAATGACCTAGCTCTGAATTTTCTCAACCACTTCCAGCTACCAGTGCATTACGATGTTGGTACTGAAATCTTGTCAACATTTCAGTAGAATAAAACCATGCATATCTTGGACCATATCCAAGAGTGGCATAGATGGAAGAGATTGATTAAATCCTTCATACCGCTGGGGTTTCTCCTCGATTGGTTCCTTAAATCATTACTACCTTATATAGAAAAGGATGTTTCTACATTCGGAGTTCAAAAGGAGGAACAATCCATTTTTAGGGCGTAGGATTTGGACTTGATTTATGCTCAGTCTGGTTTGTTATATGAGATCATTCCTAATGCTCCATGTTCTAGTTTTGACCCTAAGGTCAAACCTGAACCACATGTCGATGGAATTGTTGGTTGTACGAGTACCAAACCTGTGGATTCGGTTGTGAAAAAGGTCAGTCAATTATATATCAATCAATCTACCTTGGGACAAGCCACGGCTTCATCTCAACCCACCCAAATGACGAGTGTGCTTGCGGTACAATCGTCGAACCAGAAGGGTAACCAGCAACCCAAAAGGAATAAAAAGAAGGGTAAAACCTATCGTAAGGGTGGGAATAATAATGAAAATGCCAACTCTAATGACAAGAACACCCAAAATGCTAGGGGGGACAAGCAACCTAAATGTAAGGTTAAGTTTCCTTGCAAGTTGTGTAAGTATGATCACCTCACTCACTTGTTCCCTTAGATAGAAGAAGACTCGAGATTCATAGCGTAGGTCCCAGTTGTGCTAACCAACCCTTTACCTCATAATCAAAACATGAACTCGAGGACCCATGATCAATCTGGTGGATATCAAGATCCGTCAGAGGCTTGTAGTGGTCATGGTTGGATCAATATGGTGCGTGCTGCTAAGGTTGTGACTCCTACGAAGGACTATGGTTCATCACAACCAGACCTTGGAAAGGAACATGCTCCACCTGAGAGTCCTTTGCATATTGAAAAACCTTTGGATAAACCTGAAGTTTCTCCTTGCATTCCTAAGGGAGTCCTTCACAAAGGAAAGCTTTGCTTTCTGCTCTTGGTGTTACTGATGATAATTATTCCTCTGTCATCAAATTTGAAACCATGAGACTTTAGCCTCACTTGCCTTACTATGTGTCTCTCTTGATTCATGTAGAATGTATTAACATGACCATCAAACACACTGTGATTGATGAAGGCATTGCTGCTTCAGTGATGTCTTTGGCATGTTGGAAGGGTTTGGGTTCCCCCGAGTTGTCTAAATCTGCTACCATGTTGACTGCTTTTGATGGAAGATCATTTTGACCGCATGACATTCTTCCTTCTCTTAAGGTCTGTTTGGGAGGGATGATCATTGCGACAGAGGTCGAGGTGGTTGATGTACCCCTTGACTACAATTTGTTGCTGGGAAGGAATTGGATGTACAGTATGCAAGCCATAGCTTCTTCTCTATTTCGAGTTGTATGCTTTCTATTTAGTGGGAATATAGTTACGATGAATCAAACATCATTCCAGAATCTACCTGTTACCACATCTTTAGGAGCTTCTATCCTGATTGTCCAACACTCTTAGCCGGAAACTGGGAGTGTGGGTGTTGGCATCTATCCATCCCTTATGGGAAGCATTGGTTGTCCTGCACCCATCTTTATGATAGGGTCTAGTTTCGGTGAGGCTTCTTCATCTATGAGATCGATGTCTTTTCGCAGAAACCATATGGAGGATCCTTGGATTCTTCCTACACCGAATCCTTCATGTGAGCCCATCAAAACGGATGTGCCGTTGCTTGCAACTATGATAACATATCAAGATAATCTTGGATCTGTTGCAGAGCCTAGTCCTTCCTCTTTGCGGATGGAGGAGGAGGACCCTTATGTGCTGCCTACATGGGCAGTGCAGTCTTTTCACACACATGACTGCCTTGATGGTGTTTTTCCTTCAGATGAGGCTATTATTGAGGCTATGTCTAGGGTTGAGCCACCTTGGGAAGAGTTGCATCATAGATCTTATTTTCTTCCCGAGCTTGACCGTTTGGAGTGTGAATATTATAGGGAGATTCTTAGTGAGAGAATTGGTATTCCCATGGTTCCGTTACGCTCTCTTGGTCTGATGGATGATGGAAACATAGCAAATATATCTCCTACCATTCCTATCAATATCTCTTGCGATCCAGGAAAGATTGAGAATGTCTATATTGGGGCATAATTTTCCCATGCTGAGATTCAAGAGTATACCGAGCTATTCAAAGAATTTCATGATGTGTTTGCTTGGTCATACGATGAAATGCTAGGTATTGACCCTCGCATTGTTGAACATGAAATTAAAACTTATCCCGATGCTAATCCTATTCGACAACGTTTGCGTGCGATGAATCCTAGGAAAGTACCCACGATTAAGGCTAAGATAGAAAAGCTGTTGAATGCTGGTTTTATCTATCCCATTCCTTTGACAAAGTGGGTTCCAAACCCCAATCTGGTTGATAAGAAGCAGGGAATGATCAGCATATGCACTGATTTCTGTGACTTGAATCGTTCTTGTCCTAAAGATAATTTTCCCACACCATTTATCGATCATATTTTGGATGAGTGTGCAGGAAGTGAGGTATTTTCTTTTATGGACGACTTTTATGGATACAATCAGATACAGATTAAACCCAAGGACCAACATAAGACTGCTTTCATTTTTCCTTGGGGTACCTTTGCATATTGGAAGATGCCCTTCCACCTTAAAAATGCCAGAGCCATTTTTCAGCGGGCTATGACCTTGATCTTCCATGATCTCAAATCGATTATTGAATTCTTTTTGGATGACCTTATTACTCATTCTTGTATGAGAATGCGTCATTCCGACCATTTGAGCTTAGTGTTCAAAAGGTGCCGCCATTATTTGGTCAGGTTAAATCCTCACAAGTGCATGTTTTGCGTGAAGTCTGGTCGCTTATTAGGGTTCATTGTCTCCAATGAGGGTATAAGATTCGACCATTTAAAGGTTGAGGAAATACTTCAACTGTCTCCCCCGAAAAAAATTAAACATCTTTAATGTTTGCAAGGCATGGCAAACTTCTTACGGAGATTCGTCATGAATTTTTCCAATTTGACTAAAGGCTTTATCCATCTTTTGAAGAAGGACACTACCTTTTGCTGGGATGAGTGAGCCCAGGAGTCCTTTGATGTGCTTAATAGAGCCTTAGCATTGGCCTCGGTGATTAGTCCACCTGACTATAGCTGTGACTTTCTACTTTATGTGGCTGTGTCCATGGAGACGATTGGTATGGTTTTGGTTCAAGAGGATGAGGAGCTCTAGAAGCATGCCATATATTATCTAAGCCGAAACCTTATAGATGTGGAGATCCATTATTCCCATGTGGAGAAGCTTTCCTTAGCTACCCTTCATGCGGTTCAAAGATTGAGACACTATATTCTTCTTCGCCAAACCTTGGTGGTTTCCCACGTCAATCCATTTCAGTTTGTCCTCACTAGAAGGATGATAGGGGGAAAGTATAATAAATGGATTGTCATCCTACAATAATTTGATCTCGAGTTTGTTTCGAAAAAATCGAAGAAATCATTGATTTTTGCAGAGCTTATATCTGATTTCCCAAGCGAGGAGGAGGAGGAGGATTCTGAAGATACGTTTGTCAATGAGCACATCTTCTTGATCTCAACTTTGGATCCATGGTATGGGGACATTATCATATATTTACAAACATTAAATATCCCTACTTACCTTTCACGGGATGATTGATGACGGTTACGCCATGTTTCTAAGAATTACCTCATAGTGGATAACACATTGTACCACCGTGGGGTAGATCCCATTTTACGTTGTTGTTTAACTCACGAGGAGGCTGAGCTTGTACTGAATGATTTCCATGGAGGGGTGTGTGGTGGTCATTTATCTGGGCTTTCTATAGCCCAAAAAATCTTGAGAGAAGGCTATTTCTAGATGTTGATCTTTAAAGATTGTGTTAATGCGGTCAAGAAGTGCCACTCTTGCCAGGTGTTTGCATGTAATATGCGCTCATGTATTTCCCCATTACATCCAATTATCACCGCTGGTCCCTTCACTAAGTGGGGGCTTGATTTCATGGATTGCAACCCATCTTTAGTTGGGGGGCATCATCATATTATCGTGGCTGTTGACTACTTCACGAAATGGGTTGAGGCTATGACTATAGTCAAATTCAATGGTGAGATAGCCCCACACTTTGTATTCAACCAGATTATTAATCGGTCCGGTATTCCAAAAGAGCTTGTTGCTGACCATGGTAGGCACTTTCAGAATTGTATGATGGAAGAGTTGGCCTTGAAGTTAGGGTATAAGCATGAGCATTCTTCTTCTTATTACCCTCAAGCGAATGGGCAAGTTGAAGCAGTGAACAAATCACTCAAGTATATTCTCCAACGAACCGTCACACAAAGCAAGAACAATTGGCATATTATGTTATATCCTACTTTATGGGCTTATAGGACCAAGGTTAAGACTACCACCAGTTTTTCTCCATATAAGATTGTACATGGAGTGGAGCCTGTATTGCCGGTTGAGTGTGAGATCCCTTCGTTGAAGCAAGCCATAGAGCTCTTGCCGGACACTTCTCCATTGGAGGAACATTTGGTCCATTTAGAGCAGCTTGATCAGTAGCGTCAAGATGCTTTAGTAGCTCTTGAAGTGAATAAGTGTCACATTAAGGTCCAATATGATAAATTGTTTCTTCCAAGGAGGTTTAGTGAAGGAGATTTGGTCCTTTTGTGGGATCAAGCTAAAGAACCCTTGGCGGCAGGCAAATTCAACCCCATGTGGCATGGTCCTTATGTGCTTAAATGTGTGTTAGAGAAGGGCGCTTATGAAATAGTGGATTACGAGGGGACGGCCTTGGCAGAGCTTAGAAATCAGCTCTATATTAAAAATTACTATGCATGATTTTCAACCAGGGCTGACTATTGTATATTATTGTACAACATTTTTACATAGTTAGGTCTTTCTTATGGTGGTCGGGTTTGTTGATTAGATTTCATTTCTTATGGCAGATGTCAAGGGAGTCTTCCATCCATATAGGATTTGTGGATGGTGCAAGCCATCACACTCAACACTCAGCCTCTACTGCTTGGGTGATTTATACTCCTATGGGTTAGGTATTGTCTTTAGGAGGCGCATGTTTACGACCCTCCTCAATCATTGTTGCTGAATATAGTGTCGTTATTGAGCTTCTACAGGATTCCATTTTACATGGTGTTCTCTCTCTCGAGGTATGTCTTGATTTGGAGTTAGTAGTGTCACAACTTAATGGCTTGTATCATGTTAGAGATCCAACATTATTATAGATATTCTTATGTGTGAGATTGTTAAAACGACAATCTGAAAACATAACATACATACATGTTCCAAGAATTTATAATCAAGTTGCTGACTTATATGCTAACAATGTGTTATATTGGCATTTGTTTCATAGACAATAAGCTCATCACAAACATACATTTTTACACATGTAAATAAATAAACCGATCATCATAAAAAAATTTCATTAAAACATTGAAAATCTGGTAATACATAATGTCATAATAAAAAAATAGGGCTCTCGAGCCACCAAAATATAAATACATGGTAGTACAAAATGTATCACTCCCAGGTACCTAAGCCTGGGGAGGAGAAGGTGGGTTCTGATCCTGGAATGTCACCAGGGCTCTAACTAGCTGTCTAAATAACCACACCCATGCTTGTGGCATACCCACCACCTGACATTGCATGGCCTTAGGTAGGTCCTCGACCTACACCATGCGTACCCTGTGTGTCATCCTCACGAAGTTTGTATGAATACTTTGGAGCATCTACTCCGCATCCACACCCGTAATGTCATCTCCTCTTCCCATCCCTCTATGATGAAGGAAGCCTTCAGGCCACCATGGTCCTACATCTTCATATATATGATAGGATGTCACTATGTGTTGTCACAGAAAAACATGTCTTTTTGATTCCATATATCAAAAAACACAAAACAAATTAAATAAGTAAAAATTTTAAAAAGAGGGTTGAGATTTGTTACCAATGTCACCATATACCGATCCTGGTGGTAATGGCATGTTGGGGTCTCCCTGGAAATATATCCCCACATAGGGGTAATCATCGATGGAAACTATCTACCGTCGCCACCATGGAAAGAAATCAGCTAGATAGGGGTTGTACACCCTACCTCCACCCAGTCTATGCATTGCATCTTCCCAATGTCGTTGGACTAGATCTCGAACCCTGTGAAGAGGAATGTCAGCTCTAGCGCTCAATCTCGGAACACGCTAAAAGAAAAACGTGCTCAGTATGCTACTGAAATCGAAGTTTTGTAATATGCCCATATTGTACTCACTGAGCTGGTGTTTCATGTTGCCCAGTAGTGCAGTGTTCCAATTGTACACAGTGGTTGTCATGCACTCCACTGCATAAAACATCAGAGGCTACGTGGCCTGGTGGAGTGAAGCTAGCCTTGCTATCCTACCCAGTGTCAATAGTATGGCCTTTAGTCCTAGCACCTGTATGGAATTAGTTGGGATCTGACTCCTGATCTTCTCTATGTTCGGATAACAATACACGGCTATGTACTCATCAATGGTGAGGCCACCTTTGGGCCCACGAGATCATAGGTTAACCACATCCCCTCATCGGGAAAGTCTAGTAATAAAGTATATGCCCTCCACTTCTATGGTGAGGCACATCCCATCGATCTGGAAAGACTCTAAGTCAGGATCCTAGTAGTCTACTGGCATATGTAGCAATCTTGGTTTGGATCTTAACCCACCAACATGCCAAAATTTATAGAGCCCGCATGCATGAAGAGCCTGTTGTGCCATTAGATCACCACATACTGCTTCTTCTACATCCCCGTGCTCACGTTCTCTCCATTCTAAAACCATCCTACATGTTTAAATCAAGTTTGGGTCATTAAGAATCCTTAAAAAACTTGACCGCATCCACATACGTGACTGTTTGCTAAACAATCGCATATGTACGCGACTTTGAGGGTTTTTTCTGCATATATCCAGCCCTATAGGCGAAAAAATCCTTGATTTTTGTGTGGGCCGAGGTGCACACTTTAGGGTGGCCTAGAAATCCAAATTAACCATGGAAAATTGAAAATTTTACATGAAAATGAAAGAGCAAGGAATGGGAAATTACCTGGAAAAAACGGTGGTGGATTCTGTCAGCTGGATCTCACGGAATTCGCGTTTGAAGTTCTGAGCTCAATTGGGTAAAAATTTCAAATGTTATATAATGTTTTAATTTTTTTACTATTTATAGAAATTTTTCAAATTTTTGAAATTTTTTACCCCCTTTTCTATAGTTTGGACCGTTTCTAATCCTTTTGGACTTTGTTTTACTAATATATGATGTAGGAGACCATTTTGAGCGCCGTTTCGACCATTGTTTTGACCCGTTCGTGCCGATTTCAGGTATCATGTCTAAATTGGCATATAGGTTAGGTTTCACCACCATTTGCATTTTGCATGACCTTATGACCGTTTCATCATAACCGTAGGTACGAACCCATTCTATCTTGTCACGGAACCTTCTTGTTGTTTTAGAAGTGGCATGATTTGAATGGTAGAGCTTGACCTTACGTGGGTACCCTAGTTAGCTCCTTATTTGCATTTGGTGCCCATGCCAACAATTTTTTCCTTTAGGGTGTGGGAGTCCATTATATAGTATTGCCATGACATTTCGCAAGAGCCTCATACTCCTCTTGATCTTTTGCTGGCCTATTTCCCCCAGACTCCCTTATGTCAAGTTGTAATTGCATTATCATGAGCTTTTCTTGCCTTATTTAGCCTTATGCTAGCTTCCCTAACTTTGAGTATCAGCCATATAGCTCGAGCTTGTCTCATGTCTAGCCATGAAGAGCCATTTTTTATATCCTTTGCAGCTTGATTCCCTATTTTTACCGAGAGGGGACTTTCCCCCGAGTGTCGCTATCCTAGACATGTATCCTTGCATTGAGCATAGGTATGTTCCAGTGCTTGGAGCTAGTTTGTTTTCCCACTTGACTCTCGTGTGCTCCTAGTCTGTAACTTTAAAGCAGTTTTATTCTTTTTCAAGCTTTTCAAATATTTGAAAAAGTCCAAAAAAATTAAGAAACCAAAAAGTTGGACAAGAAAAGATGTTTTCTTTGGTAGCAGTCGAGTCGTGTCGCCTTCGAATAGAGCACTGTATATCACATCCATTGGTTGGGTTAATAGTTTGACTTTAGGAGCTATACTCATTTATCTAAGTTTATCTCCACCGACTGGTTAAGCTTCCAGTCCCTATGGAGCCTCTGCCGATGCCTCCTATGTCACAGAGATGTCCTAGTTTTGCATATCGAGTCTATGTTTCCTATATTCAGTCACCATTCACCGTTATGCTCTTATTCGAAGGAAGTTGAAACCTGAGTCGGCCATTCCTCAGTTATCTTGACTTTGCATGTTAGCCATTCTCGATACAGTTACTGGTTCGTGCACCTTATGATCGAGTCCTTCCACATCATACAGCTTTGCTGAGTACCTCATGTTGGATGATGGGGGATGCCTTAATGCCCTCCTTCCAATGGATTTCATCCCATCAACCTCAGATCATTTATTCTGGGATAGGAATCTAGATTCATCTTTGAGTGCCTTGAAACTTGCAGTCTTCAGTGGCAGGTTCTCTCACCATCGACAGTTTTTTGGGAATACATCAATGTCCCCTGATCGATGGATTCTCTCAAGTGTTTGAAATCAACACATTTATTCACACTTGTTAGTTTGCACTCTAGTACCTTGATTCCCATTTTCATTAGCGGTGGGTGATCTCACGTTTGTTAACAGTATACGTCAATGACCAGTAATCAGATAATGGACTACTATGTTTGACCTCGACACCTCTATTCACATAGTAGGACATGTACTCATAGCGGTGTTTGTAGAAAACCTTTTAGATTGGTGGAATCTCATATATGCTACCTCCTTGATCGCACCAGTGTTCATGAGATTTCAGCTCTCGTGACTTGATTCCAGTATATGTTAGACATTTCCAGCCATTATGGAGATCTTGATCTGTTGTATATCTTCAATCTTCATGGAGATCATGATCCTTTGTATATCTTCATCATGGAGATTCTGATCTATGTATATTGTACGTGGCGATGACCACATATGTCATATTGTATCATGCCTATTCATGGCCATTGTACTCTTATGTATCTGGGACTGCTATATGTATTTGTAGTTATATGCAGAGTTATATCATTGTATACTGTTGATTGGATGGTTGGTTCTTCCAATGGGTTCTTCATCACTTCATTTATGGGATGGACTTATAATGTATTTCAGCCATCATATGACCCCTCTGACCTCACACATTAGGGGGCATCTATTATAGCTGATTTTATCACACATGGTGAATCACACTTTTATGGCCTTCCCTATCCCTATGCAGAATCCTTAGACCCTATGGACCATTTTTATTCCTTTTATGTTTCCCTAATCATCCCTAAAAACATGTAAAAGTTTCCATACGTGAATTTTAAACCCTTTATCGTGTATATACGTGGGTTTAACCCCTAAAACGGCATACATCGGGATGTGTGCAAAAGGCCAAATTATTTTGGAGTTTTCCTTGATGTGGATCTGACTCACTTGTCTCCTGGACTTCCATATGCCTTGAGATCACTCGGATTAGACCTTTCATTACCCCATTGAAGAGCTATATAAGGAACCGTTTGGATACATTGAAGGCATGAGGAATTGAGAGTAAGAGAACTATAGTCCATTATTTCCAAAACTTGTGCTTGAGTCTACATCCACTTTGTCCCTTGGAGCACTTTTGTGTTCTTGCCAAGCTTATCTTTTTCTTGTGAAATTGCTATCGAGAGATGGAGGATTGAAGTGGTGGAGGCCCAAGTGGGGGACTCAGTTTCTCTGATTCGCAGACGTGCCGACAAAGGTTGTATTCATTGTAATCTCTAATTTTATATTAATATAAATATATTTTCCTGTCGAATAATGTATGNTATATGTTATTGATTATATATGCTAGAGTAGAGCTAACACAATTATATATAGTATGCTTGTCTTGTTTATTGAATGTTGAGGAAACAATTTATCAATTCAAGCTTAAGTTGGAAAGCTCAACAGGGATCTACATCAACCATATGGAATAAGGTACGAATTGAGATCCTTTAGTGTTAGTCGTTTGGTTTCTCTTACATATAGGAAAGGATTGATTTATGGAGTTAAGATGTCTATTGTAGTACCCCAAGCCATAGGAATTTCTCTCCGTAACAATCCTCCATCCTTTTCTCCTAATAAAAGCATGTATGAGTTGTCTTTCCATTGCTTATTAGCTTTCCTACTTGACTTTTCCAATTCGTGAGCCTCTAAGTGGATTTAGAAACTGCTTTATGCACCTATGGGGGATTTGACTTGATTTAGTAAGCCTACTTTTTGACTATTTAGAATGGCATCCTTATGCATTTGAATATCTCATGTAATTATATATTGTAGCAGCCTATGACTTCACAAGGTTGGCTATTGTACACTTATTCAATACATATTACTGTTATGCTCCATTTTCAGTCTCCTTTGTTTGTAATTTTGCATGTTTGATTAGCAATTTTGTGAGTACAATTGTTCTATCACTTGGGTTCAATTTCCACAACTATCATGCCATTCCTTGATATGAATGGCATGCAACCCTATCGCAAAACTTATGATCCACAGATATTTTGTTTATGCCTCCTCCAAGAGGTGCGAAACCTTCTTTGTTTCTTCTCGTAACTCAGACCAATATAGATAAAATTTTATTGCACAGTCGTCTTGGAGAATCTTCTCGACGAGATACCATTTCTTCCTCTGCATACTTTCCCAACTTCCACATTCATTCCCTGATATTCCTCGGGCTCCATACAACCTACCAATGCAATGAGGATTAGAAAATAAGAGTAAGTAAACATCTTCTTACCCTCCTAAACAAGAATCACATCCTCTGTAAGTTGGTTCAATAGAAAAAATGACCATTTCATCTCTTAAATTCTACGCACTGCATTGCGCATGCTATTACTCCAGATGTGAATTGATTAGGGAGGTTCGTTCTTACCACCTTGAAATCCAAAATCTTGGTCGCAACGCGAATTGAATGATCATTGATTGTGTTGATAAAGTAATATATTTTTTCAAAGTCCACTCCATATTTATTCTTCATTTTAGAGGCTAACCACTTGTCATTATCCTTTCCACGAAAATATTGTGAAGGGTTAGAACCTGTCGTCAGCAATCTAGTTATCCATGAAATCAACTCCATTGTGACTGATACCTTTGTATCCAACCATAAGTACCCTCCATGAAATAACTCCACCAGCTGCTTTACACATACGTTGGCCTCCAACAACTAGAAAAAATGCAGCATGTGAGTGAGGCTCAACATCCTCGACTAGTGTAAACCCACAGGCCATTCCTCTGGTACCTGAACAATTGGTCCATCACCTCCCGATGGATGCTTCACAAATGGCTCCGCCATACATTTTGTATAGGCCAACAAGTCATGTTCTCTATACATCATCCTCGTCATCCCGGCAACAGAACCATTTGTTGACACAGATCTGTCGATAGGGGTTCACACTCTGTCAACACCCCTAAACACCGCTATCTACCTAAGCACCGACCCATACAATTTTTACCCTGTCCAACAACACCTATGAAGAAAATGAATTCTCACCGAGATGTTCGAGGGAGAGCTACAGGAACCACATTTCCACAGTAAAGAGGAGGATCTACACATCTACTTCTAACTATTCTCTTATTGTCATGATATTAACTAGAGAATCAGGTGAGGGTTTAACATCATTTATTCATATTCAACCGCTTCAGAAACCATTCATAACAGATTTAATCATCACATTGTCTTCTTAAAGAGATAAAAAATCATAGCATCATTCATTATGCAGAACCATCGCATTATTCAAGAATGTAACCATATCACAACAATCACTTATTCATATGGCATCAGTAAAATAGTAAGAAGTAGCAAACACCAAATCATAAATCAAGATGTAGTGGTTGCAACATCATCTGTGCATGTCATATTACTTCCACATATCAAAACAAGATCCCAAAATACATTCTCATAGTCGCAAGACAGAACAAACACACAGATCAATCTTTCGCAGATGTTCAACATATAATCTCAAACAAAATCTCTAATCTCATCATCTATTCATTGCTTTCTTGACTAATTGACTGACTTCCTACTACATTCCTAATTCTATATATAGGATTTTTTTCTTTACAAAATGGTCCACTTCTAACTACTTGGACCAAAAACTACAAAATGATGACCAAGCAGACTCTTTGTCGACTTCTCTGCCTTGCGCACTATCCTTCGTCTTGCACACCATTCTTGGACTTGTGCACCATCCTTCAACTAGTGCACCTTCATCATCCATATTTCCACTTCCACACTACACACATCCATACCACCTGCCAACAGGTGACAAGACCTAATTTCTTCACAATATCTTCAGAAATGAAGTTCTTCTAGCTACCATTATCCACAATCATATGCAATGGATTTTTATGAACCTATATCTCTATATGGAACAGGAGTTCTCATTCCTCCTCATTGATGATAATCAAGGTTGTTAGAGTATTTTATGTTGAAGACAATAGGGTCGATTATTCTGGGTTAGATTCTATTGGGGTTTTGTTAGATAAGTCGGAGGTCAACAATTTTTCCAAAATTGTCTTTCGAGCTTTGCATTTTGATGTATCATGCCAGGCTGAATTGTGATAATCACACCATTTCCTGGTAGGAATTTGTTTGGTGTGACCCTTCTTGTATTTCTGAAATTTCTTCTTATGATAATAAGGCTTTGGCGAGGTCGAATGAGAATGTTGCTTTGACTTGTTGGAGTTGTTTGATGACTTCTTTTCGGATTTTCAATCTATCCTCTTGTTCATAAAACATGATTTTCCTTTTTTTTAGCTTCAATCTTGCTAGCATAATGAAATGCATTTGCAATCATCCTGACGGTCAAAAAATCCATCTCTTGTTGAATGTATGGGGATAAACCACTGACATACTTTAGGACAAGTGATTTCTCTTCTTCTTTGACGCCAATTCTAGCCATGAGTCGATAGAACTCGTTAGTGTAACTCTCCATAGATTGGTCTTTCCATTGCCTTAGCTGTTGCCACTTCTTTTACTTTTATTCAAGATACTTGGGCAGGTAGAACTCCTTTCAGACGTACTCGACAAATTTTATCCATGTGTCTATGGGGTTTCCTTCTTTCTCCATATTTTTCGATAAATTCTTCCACCAGCAATGTACAGGGGTTGACATATTTAAGGATGCAATGGTGATATTTTTTTCTTCGGAGAGTTGATTCATGGAGTTGTAAGATTCCAATTTTTGGCATATTCCGCGTCACTCTTGCCTTCAATATTTGGTCTAACCAGATTCATTTTCACTTTGAAGGGGCTTATTTTATCAGAGTGTCATCTCGTCAAGTATTTTACATATTTCGAAGCGAATCGCATGAGAATCTCCCTGAAGTACTGGTCAAACATTTTGGTTCGTTGACGAGCCAGTTCTTTTTCTATGAGTTTCCCTACCTCGTCAGTTGCATGTCTATTGTCTGCTTCTTTCGACCATCTTTTCTAAAGTTGAAGATATTGTCTTCTTGTGTTGCTGAGTTTGAAAGCATGTTTGAACATTAATAAGTTAAATAACTTCGATGGAAGTTCTTATGTAACTCAATATATAAACAAGCTCTGATACCATTGTTCAAGTTTTCATGGGAATAAATTCGAGATGAGGTCATATGCAAGACATGTGTATGGTTTTTGTACTCTACGTATGTTTCAGACTGCTCAGTTGAGTCCATCATCAGGAGAATGTTTGGCTCACTATTAATTATGTTTGTACTCTATGTACATTTCTTTGCACTCGTGTTTGGGGTTTCCTTTTCTCTGTGCTCAGTCGATGATGCAATCAAAGTAATACGAGAAATCACCAATGATGATATTGCTAATATGGTCTAAATTTTCTTAAAATCCACTTATTTCACCTTCCATGGAGACATTTATGAGCAAATTAATGGAGTGGCTATGGTATCCCTACTATCTCCAATAGTGGCCAACATCTAGATGGAACATTTTGAAAACAAAGCTATTGAGTCATTTTCCCTAAAACCCTATGAGTGGAAAGTATTTGTAGATGATACAAACCTCATATGGATAGATGGGAGAGAGAACCTAAACAGATTTCTTACACATCTCAATAACCAATACAAACACCTAAAATTCACAATGGAGGTCCAAGAAAACAATTTCCTTCCCTTCCTCGACTTTCTTAATACAAAAAATGAGGATGGATCATTAGCACATCAAGCATACAGAAAACAGACGCATACTGACAGAAATTAGGAATGTTGAACACCCTTTCCATTAGGGCCATAAGAATTTCTGACAAAGAACATCTTGATAAATAATTGAGGCATCTTGCTAGAGTCCTTCAAGAAAATGGTTACAAATTACAAGATATCAACAAAACATTCAAAAAGGAAAAAAACCTCTTAACAAGAGATGGTAACAAAAAGAAACAAACTGAGAACATAAAAAAGGTGGTCCTCCCATATATCCATGGTACCATAGACGAAATAGCCAAACTATTAAGAAAGAAACATATTGAAACTGCTTTCTCCCCTCCCAATTGTTTAAGAAACATGTTGGACAAAGAAAAAGATCCAGTTGATCCCATGCTCAAAAAAGGTTGAAAGGAGCATTACGTAGACATAAAACATGAAAGAATAAAAAATTCAGCAGTAGCTGAACACTCCCAAAAAACTAATCACTATATTTGCATGGAGAAGGCTAAGGTCATAGCTCTAGAAGAACACTATAATAAGTGACGAATCGGTGAGGATCTGGAAATCGAAAAACACTCAAATTTTTTTAATAGGGATGATGGTTTAATTCTCAGTGAATCTTGGAAACCTATTTTAAACCTTCTAAAGAGGCAACAACAACAGTCATCCAACATTAGTCTCAATAATAAAAATTAAAAATTAAGAATTAAAAAAATTAAAAATTAAAAATTAAAAACTAATATTAATAAAGGACATTAATCACATAATTACTAGTGAGCCAAACATTCTCCTGATGATGGACTCAAATGAGTAGTCCAAAACGTATGTAGAGTACATAAATCATACACGGGTCCTCCATATGAGCTCATCTCAAATCTTTGATACCACTGATCTAGGTCGTGCCGAGGTGCATGTTGGGGACAATAGTTCGACTGAAGAAGTCGAGCACTGTTATGGAGGAAGCATAAAAAAAAAGAATAGATAAAGTAGGAAATACACTATATAGACATAATTATGTGCACATACAATATGCATTAATTTGAACCAATTTCTATTGATACTTATTCTTCATGAATTTTTTTCGATGTATACTCCAATAGTGTACATGTTTATATAAATGTTGAGACAGTTGGGTGACTACCTGTTACATTCAGTTACAAAATAAGTTATAACGGTTCAGAAGTTCAACCGTCGCAAATGACTAAAAGACATAGAGACAATATGTCAATGTTCGATAATAATCAGTGGTGACAAGGCATATCAAGATGCTGTATGTTGACCATGAAACCTGTCGAGGTTGTCGAAGTCGGTTGTGTCGAGGTTTAAACTTGTCGAAGCTGATACTAAACCTATCAAAGTGTTGAATTTTGTCAAAGTTCAACAACATACCAACTGTTGAGGGGATCATTGATTCTTTATGACCTCCATGATCTAAGAGTTGGCTACAAATGCAGAAAGAACAAATCACAAGAATATTCAAGCAAAGGAAAAGTGGATCATATATGACTCTGTGAAGGAAAACGTCATGTTGTTGACCATACCATTGAAGACGACAAAGGAGTGTTTAGACACACTCACAAATATTTATGAGAATAAGGCCTCTACTCAAAAGAGGGATTTTAAGAACAAGCTACGCAACAAGAATATGGAAATATATGATAACATAGCCTCCTTTTTCAAAAATATATCTCAGGTGAAGGATCAACTTGCAAGCATTCGTGTGGAGATGGATGATGATGATCTTCTACAAAACACCATCAATTGACTCCCCTCCTCATGGGAGACCTTTTTTGCTATGGTAAATGGAAGAGAATAGCATCCAAATTTCTAAATACATTGGCATGACTGCATCTAAGAAGAAGGGTGCATCCAGAACAACATGGCAAGCACCAAGGAGGACAATATTTCCCTCACAGCAAGAACCAAGAAAGAGAGAAAACCCTTTGCTCCAAAGAAGTAAATCTATGCAAATAAGAAATAGATTCATAAAGGTTTTGACAAATAAAATCTCCTATTTTTTAATTTTCAAAATCCATGACACTTCATATAGGATTGCCATGCGAGGAAAAGAAAAGAATGAAGAGCTCATTCTTCCACTGCCGTAGAAGAAACCTCCAAAGATGCATCCGAAGAGAAAGGGACTAAAATGGAGTATTATCTTGTCTCTTCTTTTTCCACATATCTCATCACATGAGAAGATACATGAGAAGATACATGCCTAATCGATAGTGGTTCTTCCACACATATGTCAGGGTACAAGGGAGCACTCTCCAAACCAAAAGAAGAAACAGTTTCCATGCATGGTGGATTTGGGAGACAATTCCACATACTCAATCCAAGGAGTTGGATCCACATCCTTTTATATGAACTAGGGAGACACACTACATGTCGAGTACATTCTATATGTCCCTGAATTGAAGAAAAACCTACTCTCTATTTCTATCCTTTAAGCATTAGGGGAATTTTCAGGTCTAAAATGGGCCTCCAAACAAAAAAAGTACTATCAAAATCAACTTTAAAAAAACCAATCACATTCCAGAGAATGGCATCATCTATTATAGTTGAGGTGGCGTTTCTTGAGTTAAAGGTACTTACTTGTCAATTTCTAAATGGTGGATGTAAACCCATAGTTTACTATACTCATAATGAAAAAAATAGCCATACATTACTTTTGAATATAATATTTATATGCTTAATACTTTTAAGTACTTATAAAATAAAATACTTTAAAATAATTTCATATATAATAAATATTTTAATATAAAACCTATTATTAAAAGAAAAAAAAACTTAAAGTCAAAGTTCTATGAATTACATACTTCATATAATGAATATGGATGTAATTATGTACTGTTGGAGGAGCTAGTCGGTAAGCCAACTAGTTGAATAGCTGACTAATTGGAGATTAGGTCGGCCACATAAGGTCGTGCTGGTTGAATGAACTAATAGGTAGTTATATGTAACTATTTGTAAATCATATATGTTAGGTTGTTGAGCCAAATGAGAACTCAGTTCAGTTCTTTGTATGTATGGATCCTCATGTTATAATATAATCTGTTATTCTCTATTTCTATGTTCTTGTCTCTTGTGTCTGCTACGTCTATATGATTCAATGTGCATTATTGGTAACCCTCTATGATATGCGAGATTACAACATTGGTTTCGTTGTCGGTAGTACATATCTGAATGTAATCACTATAAGCAGATGATATCAGAACTGGAGATTAAGAACTGGTGGGAGCGTAAGATAGAAAATTATTTACAGAATTATGCAAAGAGAAATAGATTAACCATTGCTTAGGCGAAAGATAAATTCTTCACTAAAACACATGAGAAGTTTGTAGAATCAATACCCCAAATTTTGAAAAAAATTCTCGATGAAAAAGCCGGAAGAAACTAAATACCAAGAGCTTCTAGAGAAACTGATTCAAGGGGGATGAACAAACCTGTCAGAGTGGTTTGAAAATATCACAGACGAATTCTATGAGGAGAAAGCCATATAAGAAAGAACTTTTGTTGAAACCGTTCAGAAAAGATTCTATACAGACCTTACCGAGAAGTTCTTATGCTCCTTACCAACCCTACTATTCAAGTTCCTAATAGAAAAGGGAGTGGGTCATATTGTAGAACCTCATCCGTCACTACATGAACCACCACCAAATTCTAACTAGGTGGAGAAACAGAAAAAGTGGTAAAAATTCATTGCCGAAAGGGAGTGGGAGTATTTCCTAAGCAAGTAAATAGAACTATTCGAGCTTTCTTAAAGCATCCGGTAGGCTATGGGGGGGTATCTGGTCATATGTTGAGGTAAAGTGAAGAGGATTCTAGTCGACTAAAGGAGATACCATCACTAGCAATGAAAATTAAACCTAAAAGGGAAATCAAACAAACAGTGACACACAAAGGTACGACGGATTTACAGAAAGTAGAAAGAGAGAAGAGGCTGAAAATAAGGGAAGAAAGAAGAGAACGGGCTATAGCACTGCAAAGAGGAATGACTACTAGGGTGATAGACCAGGAAAGAAATCCACCTGAGTCAGTTCATGACCTACAGGAATAAGGTGTGGATGAAGAAGCATCACCCATGGAAGAAGACTTGTGGATAGAGTAGCGTGAAGCTATCCAAGTAGAAATCCCCCAGGAGATAAGATCTCTGTATCCAATGAATTTGAGTACAAGGATACAATCCATTGTCAAAGAATACCAAAGACTAAGAGCTGGTGATTTTGGTATATGGAGTCAACTAGACCACGAGGTAGATGATGATAATCATCTAGTGATCCATCAATTGTAGGAAGGAAATTGGGTAACACTTCAGGCATACCCTTCCAACCGAAGTATCCACTTAGTTTACCCAACACCTGAAGGAGCACCCCACCTACCAAAAATAGCTTTGAGAAATACAGAACAGTCAGACCTACAAACAAATCAGTTCAGTTGGACATCGATAGGAGAAGTCGACCCGAACCGACTGCTTTTCAAAGAAGAAATGACAAACAAAATGACCGATGAGAATAGAAGTTTCATTGACAACAACTATGCACAATGAGACAAGCAAAACATCCCACTAACCCCACCACCACCCCCACCACAGCCACCTCTTGGAGAAGACAGCGACAACGATACCGACATGGGCCACTGATCAACACATATCCCTCTATACAAGGGTGATGAAGATCCTAGATGGAATTGGTTCACCTGTGAGTCAACATGGGAGGAAAATCAAGTTACAGCTGAAGATCGACAGATGGCACAGTTCACCGGTGCCTTGAGGAAAAGATCCCTAACATGGTACATGACCTATATTGAGAGAACTCCCCAAGCATCTAAAGCAAATATTAAAGCACAATTCATGTCTCTCTTTAAAACTCCAGACGCAAAACATCTGGCAGCCAAAAGGTTGAAAACAACATCCCAAAAGCCAGCAGAGTTTGTCTGAGAATATGGAAAACAGGGATGATTTTAAGGAACCATACTTATTTTAAAGTGTATAAATATTGGCGAATTTTACCAATTCTTAAAACGACAACTATAAAATGATTGGGAATATTTTTCAAAAAATATTTTAAGTTACAAGGATTTTATATCATTTATATAATAATTTGGTGATTTTTAGGGTGAAAATTTTTTACCCCATCAAAATTGGGCGAAACAGGGCTTCAAAAAATGGAAAATGGTGAATATTTTTTGGGAGAAAAACATGGAAAAATAGCCCACTGGGCTAAAATTCACCCCGAAAATTATCCCTGACAAATGATGGAAAGACCTCCTCAGCCAACTGGACTATGCAATTGACAAACAACTATTCAGTAGTTTCTTGCAGGGCTATCACAAAAAATCCAGTGGCACATAAGCTTGGAGACGTTTAAAACGTATGAAGATGCACTTACCAAACCTCTGCAAGTAGAGATCGAAGAATATTTCCTAGCATATCCCATAGATACTAGACTCGAATAACAGCTAGAAATCATACAGAAATCATTGAAAGAGTTGAACCTCAAGAATCAGGATGTTTGGTGCACAAAATGCTCAACGACTGGACACACTAAAGATAACTATCGGCAAGACATAAGTCGGTAGGACATTTGATTTGTTCAGACAAAATGATTCTGCGAAATATGCTAAGAACAAGGAGAACACACAATGAAATATTTCCCTTATAACATGAAAAATGGCAAAGCATCTTGGTGTGCAATCTGTGAAGTAAAAAGTCACGCAACGACCGACCGCCATCTAAATTTAAAAAACTGACAGAACTACCAAGCAGTTTTCTAGATGAACGTAGTTGCACAGAACAATGGTAACAACCAGTGAAGCAATGATCAAAATGAGCTGAATAATCAAAGATATGAAGGCCATCGATATGAGCGCCAGTTCGACAACCGTCGTGGAGGATATGGAGATTGAGGTCGATTCTCTAGAAATCGCAACAATTGAGCACGTCGGCCCATCCAGTGCTTTACATGCTACAAAGAAGGTCATTGATATGCAGATTTCCCATACAAGGACATAACCGATTTAAATTTTTGTACTAGCAGTGGTGTAGGCGATCACTCACTAGAGGATTGTCCTACCATGCTTAACAAAATCAATAAAACGAAAAATGTTAATGTCTTGTCATGCATTCAAAAACATGATCTAATCAATACAAATAACCTCCATATAGTAACCCGACAAGGGACAAAATTTGGGAGTGATAAACCATGTATAAGAAAAATAAAATAAAAGAATGATTATCCTAACCCAGTCAAACAAAAACAATTGTATAATGACGCAATGAATATATTTAAATAATTTTCTAGACAGGAGGAAGTTGATGACAATCGACAAAACACATTTAAAGAATTAATACGTTTCGTACAAGATGATAAAGAGGTATCTCAATTCATTGACTTATTGTATAATATGAAGCATAATAATAAAGAAAAACAAACCAAAAATATATGCAGTCTAAACCAAAAGGAGCAAAGTGATGCCGACCCACTTGTCGACCTAGAAATCGAAGGATACCATGTTCGACAAGCTGTGCTCAACTTCGGATCACAAGTAAATATTATGACTAGAGACACTTGGGAATAGTTGGGAAGACTTTGACTATATGAGTCAGAGATATACCTCAAATTAGCCGACCAAGGTTTGATCGAACCCATCGAAGTTTGGAGGAATGTTGATACGAAAATAAAAGAAATATCGACCAAAGTTGACTTTGAAATTATTGACCCTAAGGAAGGATCCAGTTCCTTCCCAGCTTTAGTAGGTCGACCTTGGGGAAACAAAATGAAAGCATTGATATCTTTAGAAAAATAAAGGATAAAAATAAAAGGGAATGGATAGAAATTCATAGTACCTATCTACCCATCCCAAGGAGAACCTTGTATAGAACCTATTAATGAAGAAGTCGACATCTGACAACTATATGAAATACAAAATATTGAAGACTACACAAAACCTAATTTCTATGGTGAGCTTCACTTAGGTAATCAAGATTTAGTAGGACACAAATCAAATGCAGAATTATATGATTGGGAAGTCAAAATCTATGAGACACAACCAAGAGGTTGTTGGACCATTCAGATAGTATAGAAGAAACCAGTCCAACAATGTTTTTTAGTTTCCATAATCCCAAAAATATTCGAAAAGAAAAGCAGGGAATATCCTATGTTAAATCCAACAAATGTAAGCATCAGACAAATCCCAAGATTTAAAGAAAGAGAATCACCAATTATGCATATAGAACAAGTATCTAAAAACATTGGTGAACATGGATGACTACAAAGCTTAGTAGAAACCTTTATAGGAAAAGCTGCCAAATGGTGGTGTTATCATCAGATCTGCTCCAAAATTTTTTTAGTTTCTAGCAGCATCCAGATGTCAAAGTGATCACTCGGGTTTCAATTTGGATACCGAGATCAGATGGAAAAGCACTTATGATGGCACTCATGTCAGTTCATCTTGGATGCCATCAGTGATTACTTGAATGTTAATATACGTCAATCAGATGTGCTCTCTGCTTGGAGGGGAATTCGTCCATTGGCAATTGATCCCTCATCTAATGACACTGCCAACTTATTTAGAGATCATGTGGTGTCCACATATTTGAATGGGCTTGTTACTATCACTGGTGGAAAGTGGAATATATAGAGAAGCATGGCAAAGGATGTAGTTAATGCAGTAATTAAGGTTGGGAAGTTGAGCCCATCAAATGACTATGTAACAGCTCATCTCAAAATAGTTGGAGGAGATCAATGGGACCCTATATCCTTTATAGAACTTGCATAGCAGTATGTTCACACGAAGAAAACACATTCAGGGAAGATTGTTCCTGGGCAATGGACACTGCTGTTGCCAAACATTTGGCACATGCATATGGTTATATGGCAGAAAGAGTTGCATTAATATCACAGAATGAAAACTTGGGCAAAAGATTAGCACGTGGATATTCTTTTCTAGAGGCAGAGGTGGCTTACTATGCACGAAATGAGTACTGTGAGAAAGCAGTTGACTTTATTGCTACTGGCTGCTGACGGAGTGTATCTTCCAATTAAAAGGAAAAAATAACAAGGTGTCTGACAATGCAAAAAGTTCTACACAAGCATTTCTGTAGTGCTCCTACTCATTGAAGCTATTTCAAATTTTATAGGAGATGTCGATTCGTATTTTGTAGAGAGAAACTAGGCATAATTTTTTTGTAAAAGAGCCAATTTGTCTTTTACTATGTGTAAACTAAAATCATCATTGCAAGAGAGGTTTGGAAAAATGATTGTGACAAGAATTGTAAACTTCCAAAATTTCCCATGATAAGCTAGTATATTTGCAAAGAATACGTAGTCATCTGACGATTCTAAATGAATCTTATAGCATCAAACCTGACAAGAGGAAATCTATTCATCTAATATTTAGTGATCTCTAGAATTGAAGGTTACTCTGTCACAAACGAGTGATTTGGGACTTCACCTGCAATGGCTTACGTTTTTTGCTGCGAAAGTTGCACAATACTACCTATTCTTCAAATATTTTGTGATAATGGTGGATGATGCAAAGGACCATCCGGTCAGAAAATGCCTTGAATCTGTTTGGGAAGAGTTGAAGTCCATCTTTTCTGGAATGTTAAACCCCCAGTTGTTACCATGCTTTTCTACCAAGTCAATAGATTTATTGCCCTTGAATGATCAAGTGAACCCTGTTGTAAAGCGGTTGAGACAGTTAATCAATAACTTTTCAATACTTAGATGTGAAATGTGGTAGTGGAATACAGAGAATGAAACAAATGATGTGTCTCTTAAGTACATAGCATCTTAACAAGGGTCATGGATCAGTGCCTGGGGAACTTTATGAGGAGTTACATTCTGTCTTGAACAACCTGAGGTTGATAAAAAAAGAGTTTCTTATAATGTGTGCAAATGTAGTGTGTGATGAGAAAGCTGGTGAACTCTTCACAAGGGTACATGGAATGCCATGTGGCATTTTGGAAAGCAGTTAATAGGCCCATGTTTCATTCTGATATATTGTTAATATGTTGGCAGAGGCTGAAAAATTGACCAGGAGTAGTTTAACAAAATTCTACGTTATATTAAAGTTGAAGGGCAAGAGAATTAGTAATAATGGTATTGTTAATGAGGCTATCTGGACCGATAATAAACAACATCATTATATGAATACTTACTATGTGTGTTATAATATAGAACTACGATATGAATTAGGTCACTCGATTCCAATTCCATGTGTAGTATAGTATTTGGCTTGGCAGAAATTTGAGGTTTACGTAGGAGTTGTAAGCTGGCCAAAATGCCCAGTTCAGAGGAAGCAACCATACATAGTGCTAAATGGCATTCATCAGAGAAAAAACACCACCATTGCTAATTCCAAAACCTGGAAACTCTAATAAGTCATTTTGCAGATCATGTCTTGTAAATAATGTTGGTCATTTGGAAATTCTACACCACAACATTAGTGCCCCACATATAAAGAAATTGCGAGCACAAATCCATTTGCAATGTCACTGTATGGTTTGCTCAGTAAATTTGTTAAATATAAAAGCTGCAGAAATTGGGTCTGATTAGAGGATGGTTGTGGAATTGCTGAGATGGCTGGCATGAGTCACAGGATCCAGGATCCATGATATTTTAAGTATTAAATCCTGAAACCGATTTCAAGTATCAAAGAAGCCCATGTGTCAACACAAATACCAAATGGAAAAGTATATTAATTGTAGATCCAATTATTTAGGCAGAAAATCAGAACGAGCTCCAGATAATTAAGGCTGATAGTTTTAGAAGATTGACTTTTCTATTTTTGAAGAGCTCGATCCATAGAAGTAGGATCTGATAACTATCTTAGAAACTCAGATATTTTGTATATAAGGATAGTCACTATATTGTAAAGGAGGGTGGCAATTGGAGATATGGAAATCCAGTTTTGATGACATTCTGTATGACATGAAATACTCTACATCTTCAATACAGGTTTTGATTTGATATGATTATGATTATGATTTGGCTGTGTATCTTATGAATTGTATTTCTTGTGATTTATCATGTATATGGTCAATTGAATCCCATTACACGATTCTTATGGTGAAATACAATTATCTTTTAAATTTTTAAAAACAGAGTCAGTCTCATTTCATAAATTCATGATCGTAGTTCCTTTGATATTGGATTTTGTATTATGTTTTACGTCATACAGTTCTTTAATGATTATGTGATTTTCCTATAGCTTTGATTACATACCAGCCCAGTTTTTATCTTGATTTCATTGAATTATATTTTTGAAAAAGATTTCTTTAATCTTGAACCCCTGTAGTCTAGGTTCAACTTTAGGGATAACATCTTTTGGTGCCATTGCCGAGGACGGAGGAGTGAAGATATCTTCCCCAGGAAAGAATGACAACGATCAAATCCAGCTCTTGATGGTGGACATGAGTAGGACACTAGTTTGACCATATTTATTCACCGGGTGACTCCATGTTTGAAGAATCCAAAGGCGGTTTTACAAGATGTCAAAGCGTTTTGAAACCATGTTGGCATAGAGATTTGCTCCGCTCAATTTCTCAAATGTTCCTGGCTTTCCAAATACAGTACCTATCATTGATGAATGGGGATATTTTCTTCTACGATTCCGAGAAAAGGAAGAGGACAATCTGGCACCTCATGTAATTAAATTTCATCAATACATGGATCAGCTGAGTATACATCATGAAGATGTATTGATGAAAATGTTTATGTATTCATTAGATGGTTGTGCGAGACAATGGTACAGAACTTTTCCTGCTTCTAGTATTTCCTCTTTGAAAGATTTTCATGATGCCTTTTATTCATATTGTAAGAGGATTTACCCAGCTAAGTGTCTTTTTGAGCATTGTTGTAGGGGATATGCATTATATATATATGGTTTAGAAGCATATTCTTCGAGTAGTAAATATGAAGCCGGTGGTTATGCTATGAAGAAGGAAGAATATTTATTATCTTCGTCTAATTCTATTTTACAACAAGAAATTTTTCAAAATTCTGATATTAAAGTTGATGATAGCATCATAGAATAGAAATATTTATCTTTAGAAATCAATTAGAATGCCCCATTTTATGATGAAGACATTGAATTTCTATATTGGGATCAGCATCAATCGATTCAGTCTGAAGATATGCCAATCTATGATGAGTATTTAGATGAAAAAGAGCAGATCCCTACATCACTTTTTGTTGATTTGAGGATCAGCCAATAGATGTATGACAACTATGAATCAAATTTTGATGAGGAACAACATTGTGTGGAAATCAACCATCCTGAATCCGTAGAAGACATTGAGCAGCCATATTTCCAATTCAGTAGGCCTGCATTCATCATGTTTCATACTGGATTTGCAGAAAATATCAAACAACCTATGATTAGCAAAAAAACCAATCTGCAGCCATGTTTAGATTTGCAGGTAGCTGAAAGTAGCAGCCATTATGAGGAAGAGGATATATAGAGATATTTTGATCTCCAACTTAAACAACAACAAGAGGTATTTATTTATATCTTCATTGATCCATTTGTTGATTATATGGATTCTTTGAGCAGCTAAAATGTCAGATTGTTTTTGTCAAATGAAGGTTGGCTTTTCTCTTCTTTTGAAATGAATTTTGATATTCCATGGGATCGTTTATTCATAATCTCCAGATCAGAAGTTTTACTAGTTAGTCAAATATTTGTATGGTTTCATTGGAAGCATGATTTTACCTAATCAAAAGAAAGCAAATGATTAGAATGGGAGCTGTAAATAAATAAATCTTGATGCTTCAAGCAGTTCCTTAAGTTTATAGTATGAACAGTTTGAATTTGCAGTTTGTTTTTTTAGTATAAGAAGAGCAGGTTTTCAAAGATTGAAATAGGTTAGGAATGATATAAAAAGACTCTAGCCCAATGGAAACAAGGCATTGGTATTTCTTATTTTCAAACAAGTGAATGGAAAGACAGGGTGTCGTTATTAGAGATGGTTTCTTTGGAAAGGCATGGGTCTACTTGTTCTTGGAAGCTCACAGGGTGCATGCCATCCCCAGACGAAGCCAGATGTTATCATCAGATCTACTCCAACAAAATTTCAGTTTTTGGCAGCATCCAGATGTCAAGGTGATCACTTAGGTTTCAATTTGGATACCGAGATCAGATGGAAAATCACTTATGATGGAACTCATGTCAGTTCATCTTGGATGCCATCAGTGATTACTTGAATGTTAAGGTACGGCGATCAGATGTGCTCTCTGCTTGGAGTGGAATTCGTCCATTGGAAGCTGATCCCTCAGGTAATGACAATGCCAGCATATTTAGAGATCATATGGTGTCCATAGATCTGAATGGGCTTGTTACTATCACCGGTGGAAAGTGGACTATATATAGAAGCATGGAAAAGGATGTAGTTAATGCAGACATAAAGGTTGGGAAGTTGAGCCCATCAAATGACTGTGTAACAGCTCATCTCAAAATTGTTGGAGGAGATCAATGGGATCCTATATCCTTTACAAAACTTGCAGAGTAGTATGTTTGCATGAAGAAAACACATTCAAGGAAGATTGTTCCTGGGCAATGGAAACTGTTGTTGCCAAACATTTGGCACATGCATATGGTTATATGGCAGAAAGATTTGCATTAATAGCACAGAATGAAAACTTGGGCAAAAGATTAGCACATGGATATTCTTTTCTGGAGGCAGAGGTGGCTTATTGTGCATGGAATGAGTACTATGAGACAACAACTGAATTTATTGCTACTGGCTGCTGAGGGAGTGTATCTTCCAATTGCAAGGAAAAAATAACAAGGTGTCTGACAATGCAAAAAGTTCTATACAGGCATTTTTGCAGTGCTCTTACTCATTGAAGCTATTTCAAATTTTATAGGAGATGTCGATTTGTCTTTTGTTGAGAGAAACTAGGCATAATTTTTTTGTAAAAGAGCCAATTTGTCTTTTTCTATCTGCAAACTGAAATCATCATTGGAAGAGAGGTTTGGAAAAATGCTTGTTACAGGTATTGTAAATTTTCAAAATTTCCCATGATAAGCTAGTATATTTGCAAAGAATGTGTAGTCATCTGCCGATTCTAAATGAATCTTATAGCATCAAACCTGACAAGAGGAAAGCTATTCATCTAATATTTAGTGATCTCTAGAATTAAAGGTTACTCTATCACAAACGAGTGATTTGGGACTTTTCCTGCAGTGGCTTAATTTTTTTGCTGCTAAAGTTGCACAATACTGCCCGTTCTTCAAATCTTTTGTGATAATGGTGGATGATGCAAAGGACCATCCGGTCAGAAAATGCCTTGAATCTGTTTAGGAAGGGTTGAAGTCCATCTTTTCGGGAATGTTAAACCCCCAGTTGTTACCGTGCTTTTCTACCAAGTCAATAGATTTACTACCCTTGAATGATCAAGTGAACCCTGTTGTAAAGCGGTTGAGACAGTTAATCAAGAACTTTTCAATACTTACATGTGCAATGTGGTAGTGGAAGACAAAGAATGAAACAAATGATGTGTCTCTTAAGTACCAACATCTTAACAAGGGTCGTGGATTAGTGCCTGGGGAACTTTATGAGGAGTTACATTCTATCTTGAACAACCCGAGGTTGATAGAGAAAGAGTTTCTTATAATGTGTGCAAATTTAGTGTGTGATGAGAAAGCTGATGAAATGTTCACAAGGGTACATGAATTCCATGTGGCATTTTGGAAAGAAGTTAATATACCCATGTTTGATTCTGATATACTCTTAATATGTTGGCAGAGGCTGAAAAATTGACCAGGATCAGTTTAACAAAATTCTGCGTTATATTAAAGCTGAACGGCAAGAGAATAAGTAATAATGGTACTGTAAATGATCCTATCTAGACCGATAATAAGCAGCATAATTATATGAATACTTACTGTGTGTGTTAGAATACATAACTACGATATGAATTAGGTCACTCGATTCCAATTCCATGTGTAGTATAGTATTTGGCTTGGCCGAAATTTGAGGTTTACGCAGGAGTTGTAAGCTGGCCAAAATGCCCAGTTCAGAGGAAGCAGCAATACATAGCGCTAAATGGCATTCATCAGAGAAAAACCACCACCATTGCTAATTCCAGAACTTGCAAGCTCTGATAAGTCATTTTGCAGATCATGTCTTGTAAATAATGTTGGTAATCTGGAAATTCTACACCACAACATTAGTGCCCCACATATAAAGAAAATGTGAGTACAAATCTGTTTGCGATGTCACTGTATGGTTTGCTCAGTAAATGTGTCAAATATAAAAGCTGCAGAAATTGGGTTTGATTAGAGGACGGTTGTGGAAGTGCTGAGATGGCTGACATGAGTCACAGGATCCAAGATCCATGATCTTTTAAGTATTAAATCCTAAAACCGAGTTCAAGTATCAAAGAAGCCCATGTGTCAACACAAATACCAAATGAAAAAGTATATTAATTCTAGATCCAATTATTCGGGCATAAAATCAGAACGAGCTCTAGATAATTAAGGCAGACAATTTTACAAGATTGACTTTTCTAGTTTTGAAGAGCTCGATCCATAGAAGTAGGATCTGATAACTATCTTTGAAACTCAGATATTTTGTATAGAAGTATAGTCACTAGATTGAAAAGGAGGGTGGAAATTGGAGAGATGGAAATCCAATTTTGATGACATTCTGTATGACATGAAATACTCTACATCTTCAATACAGGTTCTGCTTTGATATGATTATGATTATGATTTGGCTGTGTATCTTATGAATTGAATTTCTTGTGATTTATCCTGTATATGGTGAATTGAATCCCATTACATGATTCTTATAGTGAAATACAATTATCTTTTAATTTTTTAAAAACAGAGTCAGTCTCATTTCATAGATTCATGATCATAGTTCCTTTGATATTGGATTTTGTATTCTATTTTATGTTTTACAGTTCTTTAATGATTATGTGATTTTCCTATAGCTTTGATTACATACCAGCCTAGTTTTTATCTTGATTTCATTGAATTATATTTTTGAAAAATATTTCTTTTGTTAGAATAATCAACCCATAGTATTTACCCACTTAGACATTATTTCATTTATTTTGTCTTATTTGCCTAGTCCATGAGTCCCACCATGTGCAAGTTGCTAATTGCCTATCCATAGAGGTCAAACTTGCCATTATTGACTCATGGAGCACTTGGGAAAGCCTTAGGAATCAAATCTGCTTTATTCCTGGCCTCCTAGGTGCCCATCTGCTTTTTATGCTTTATTCCCTGCTTTTTCAGTGTTTTAAGGCACATAGGAAAGCAATACTAGGTGAGGTGAATCAGCTTTGTTGCCTCTTCCTCCTCCACTCTTTCCTCCATGAAAAAGCATGTATGAGCTGCCATTTGACCACTCTTTAGCTTTCCCATGCGCCCTTGCTAATTCGTGGGGTCCTTGATAGATTTGGGATCAGCTTTTTACACCTATGGGGGATTTGCCTATTTTGGGTAAGCTTGCTTTATGCTAGATTTGGATTCTTCCTTATGCATTCGATTTGCTCATGTATTCTATATATTCAGAAGCCTATGTTATTACAGGGTTGGCTATTGTACACTCAACTAATATAATTTTGTGTTACAGCTCCATATTCAGTCTCCATTGTTGATAATTTTGCATGATCAATTGTTAATTGCTGTGGGTGAAATTAATCTACTACAGGCATGAATTTCTACATGGTATCAGAGCCATTGTAGGTTGTTACTCTCCTCCAAAAATTGTTTTGCAGGTTCGACATCAAGACTGGGAGCCTTCTACTGACAGCCGGGACAGATTTTCTAAAGTTATGGATTCACAGAAAACTATCCTCATTCCCTTCAACTATTTTGAATGGAAAGCAGAGATGGAGATATTGTTGAGAGCGAAATGCCTCTACATGGTGACTATGGCTACAGAAGCAGAGCCCAATGCTGCTGTAGAGAAGATCAAATGGCACAATAGGAGAGATGAGGCCTATGGCCTCCTATGTCTCAGTATTTCCCGAGACCTCCTTTTCCATATCGATGGATTGAATTCACCGGATCAAGTATGGGAGAAAATTTCTGAACTCTTTGGAAAGACAGATGAGATGAGGGGACACCAGATCAAAAATGAGCTGATCTCCCTGAGTCCCAGTAATTTTGAATCCCTGCAGCTATATTTCTCCAAGTTCAAAGCACTAGTTTTGCAGCTGAAACAGTGTGGTATTGAAAAGAAAGATGAGCAGCTCGTATTGTCCATCCTCTCAAATCTAGGGCCTGATTACTCAGTCTTTTTTTCGACCTTCTATGCCACAAAACTCATAGCTCGAACCTAGAAGATGCCTAGCCTTGCAGATTTCATGGAATCTCTCACACAGGAACAAGACAAGCTGGTGATGATGGGCACCGTCAAACCTTCGAAAGACCAAGCTCTGGTTGCTGGAGATTCGAAGGTGGATTCAAAAAGAAAGAAGAAAGCTAAAAAGCCACCTGAGAAAGGAAGAGACAAGAAGCAGTCTCCAGAGGATCAACAAGGTCCCAAGAAAAATACCCAGAAGAAGAAAAACAAAGGTGATATGAACAAGTGCTCATACTGCAATAAGGGCAATCATACTGAAAGCTCTTGTATGAAAAAGCAGATAGATATGTTAACTCAACTGTTGGAGAAGAATGGAATCTCCCTTCTAGAAGGCTCAAAGAAGAGAGAAGGAGGATCAAGTTCTGATGATAGAGAGAGAGTTCATGCTCTAGTTGCTGGCACATCAAGATCACCCAGTTTTATCATAGATTCTAGAGCTTCAAGACACATGGTTTTGACTAAGGAGGCCTTCTCCTCATTGGAAAAGTCAAAAGGACCATCTATTGTACTGGGAGATGACTCTCTCACTGAAAGCAAAGGAAAAGGAAGGATAGAACTTGATCATGGTAACTTCAACAATGTGCTGTATGTCCCTGGTCTCGCCTCCAACCTTCTGTCAGTGTACCAGATGACCCACACTGGGTCTCCTAAGAAAGTCATATTCTCACCAGATTAAGTTGAGATCACAAAAATCTCAAGTGGAAGAATCATTGCAAAAGGAGTAGCGAATCATTCTCAAAAGGTATACATGTTTTCACACTTCCTGCCTTACTCAAACCCCTCTGCTCTTCTTATCCATGCTAATGAAGCTAGCAAGCTATGGCATGAAATATTTGGCCATTTAAATTACAAGTATTTATCTGATCTTAGTGAGAAAGATATGGTCATAGGGTTGCCCAAGATAAAATTTTCCAAAGGAGTATGCCAAGGCTGTATCCTAGGAAAACACCCAGAGCACAAATTTGAGAAATCCAGCCATGAGAGAACCTCTGCACCCCTCGAACTGATTCACAGTGATGTTGCTGGCCCATTCCCTCATATGTCCATGAGTTAGGCCAAATATGCATTGAACTTTATTGATGATTTCTCCAGGTATTGTTGGGTTCACTTCATGAAACACAAGTCAGAAGTTTTTGGCCTATTCAAAGTCTTCAAGGCTTTGGTTGAAAACCAGTGTGGAAGAAAACTCAAAGCACTCAGATCTGACAATGGTGGTGAGTATGTCAAGAATGAGTTTATTAACTATTGTGCATATGCAGGTATTCAGATGCAGCATTCTATCCCCTACACACCACAGCAAAATGGTGTTGCAGAGAGGAAGAACAGATACATGAAGGAGATGGCAACATGCATGATGGAGGCCAAAACGTTTCCACCAAAGTACTGGGCTGAAGCTATCAACTATGCAGCCTCTATTCAGAATAGGGTGCCTCACAAACATTTGGATGGCATGACTCCTTTCGAAGCATGGAGTGGGCACAAGCCAGATGTGACCCATTTCAGGATTTTTGGCTCAAAGGCATGGGCTAGAATCCCGACAGAGAAGAGGAAGGCTTTGCAGCCCCAAAGCCAAGAGTGTCTTTTTGTGGGATACTCTGAAGATTAAAAAGGGTACAAGTTGATAAACTTGAGCACAAACAAAGCCTTCATTGAAAGGTGTGTTCAGTTTGAAGAAGAACCCCTTGCAGAAGTGGAGATTGGTGAAGCCTCTTCACCACTTGAACCTCAAGAAGTAAGTAAAAAGTTTGTTGAACATGCTCATTCTGATTTATCTGATGGAGATGAGC